>PVLD010001954.1:0-142175 GCA_004027595.1 Dinomys branickii
GACTAAATTTGCATGTCTATATATGGGTCCATACATCTACAATTCGAAGATATCAATGGATAAAGCAACAACTACTGTTGAGACCATATCACCTTGTCTATAGATTAGTTGTGATTGTACTATTTTCTATGATAATGGGTGTCTGTTTGTCAATATGTTTTTGTGCTTTTATGTTTCTAAAATTAAAAAAAAAAAAGTTATGGCAGGGTTCATTGCTCCAAAGATGACCATTTACGTTTCAAATTTTATTATAAATACTGTCACATGAATATGCTGGAACATAAATAATTATTTCTTTTAAATTGATTATGTAGAGTGGATTCAGTATTGCTATTGTAGTTGCTTCAGTTGTTTTTACATTGTATAATTTCTTTAATGGGAGAAAATAACCCAAATCCTGCTTTCACCAGTCTTATCACTGAACAGATTAAGTTAGAACGACATTTAAAAAGGCATAAACAATAGCCCAATACAAGTTTTCCCTTGATCTGTTGCCCAAAAGAAATGACTAATGCCACACCAAAAGAGAAACTCCTATCTAAGATTCCTGCACACAGGTTTGCCGTGGGCCTTCTTTATGCTCGTCGGTGTAATACAGGGGAGGAAGCAAGTATCAGCCCTTAGACTGATCCTGAGACAACTGCAGTACAGCTCCGAGTATGAGATGGTAAATAAAACACATCATTAGAATTTCCTTTATTAGTACTAGAGTAAGACCTAAAGGCCTTTTGCATTACAGCTGTCCCTTGAGGGAGCAAAATAACACTGAGGAAATGGAATCTTCCTTCCTTTCTGAACTTCATGATTTATGACTGTAATAAAATTGACTACACAAAAGCAGATATTGTTTCAAGGAAATGCTAAGCATCATCTCAATACAGTGGAATGTCTGGCGTTCATAGCATAAAATGCTGCAGCAATCGGCGGTTTCACGTCTAATCAGTCACTCACAAAGCATACTACTGTGTCCGTCATCAAGATACACTACACTTTATCCCCCATGGAAAGAAAGTAAGGACAAACAGAGTAAACTGGTGAAGTGAATAAAGGGCTCACACTGGGAGGGTGGCAAAGTATAGGGCTCTGTTAGTATTCTTCTAGAGAGGAAATTAGGGGCAAGCTACCTCACTTTCAAGTTTTCATCTATAAAATATTAAGTGATTAAACTAAGTGATTTCTAAATACTTTTCCATCTACAGCAGTTTTCAAATCTGTATAATCAATCCCATTACTAGCATTAGCTAATAATACAGGTAGAAGAAAAAGTTGGAAGAAAGAAAACTACATACATGCAAGCACAGGGTCCTGAGTTCGATCCCCAGTACCACAAAAAAAGAAAACTACATATATGTCAAAAATTACACCAGCATTAGCATAGTGTCTTGGTTACTTTTCTCTTGTTGCTGAGACAAAATACCCAACACCCAAACTGAAGGAAGGAAAGGTTTATTTAGCTTACAGTTTGTGGAGGTTTCAGTCCATACTTGGCTGGCTGAGAGGCAGAGCGGCACATGGCAGAGGGCAAACTGTTCATGGCAGCAGAGCACAGCAAAACAACCAGCGAAAGGGAGGAATGGCTGCAAGCAGCCTCTTCTCTTCCCTTACATTGTAAACAGCATACCCCCACCCAGGGGTCATGAACCTCTCACACAATCTCCATGCCTTCCTCTTCCACAGGCTCAGGATGTATACAAAGTAAGCACCCTGGCTTCCTGCTGAATCACTCAGTTAAACCTCCAGATTCCCCAAGTTGACACAATGTATCAACCATAACACGTAGAAATCTTAACTCTAGGACACATTTTGAAATTTGATCCTAGTTACTACACCAATATACATGTATCTCTTAATCGTTGTCCTTTCCCCACTTCTTTTCATATTTTCTGCTTCCTTTATCTTTTCCCACAGATTTATAAGGGAATTTATAAATTGTCAAATTCAACCTCCTCATTATGAAAATATGCTCGTCAGCTGAAGTGAACATGATGACTTTGACAGGGACAGCCAAAAATTTCATCTAATATGCTAATAGATACGTCTAAAAGAGTAGTGAGAAGAAAATCTTGAATATGAATATAGAGTTCTAGATCACTTTTGGAAATAATTGTAACAATAACATAAAATGTGGACTTAGAATAAAGTATTGTGCTGCACATACAAAGAATCTACTCTACTGACAGCCATTTGTCAGGTCTCCATCTTCTGCTCTGCCGCTGAGCGGTGAAGGGCACAGCAATTAGTCAGCTGCACAGGACAGAGTGGTGGGTCACATCTTACCAAGCACGGGAATGACGACTTTCCCATCAATTCACAGTGTGAAATGTCAGGATTTCTTCATGTCGGTGTAGTATGTTGATCATCACCACTATTGTTTTTGGCAATTACATTAAAGCTGAGAGAAAAAACAACTGATTTATTTTAGAGTAAAAATATTTTAATATAGAATTTTAAATATAGTGATTTAGGTTACTAAAAACTTGATCACACTGCCAACATATCAGACCAGTTATTTCAATTATCTTCATGAATAAAATATTAGGAATGCAGAGGTTAAACTTATGTAACAATTGTCTACTAAAATAAAAGCAAGAATTTTCAAAGACAAGCTACTTGATTTATAGTCTTCATATTCCATTTCTAATAAATATGTCAGACTCATAAAATTAGAAAAAAATTGTTGATATAAAATTCACCTATAATAGTGCCAGATTACCAACACTTTTGTATCAAATTTCCTTTCAACTCATTCTGATGCAGTCATTTGTGAGTAAGGCAAAGGTGCCCCCTGGAAAGCAAAGCCAAACCCTAAATGCAAGATAATCAGGTGAATCAGGAAGCACTCACATTGTCAGAACATTTTACACAGGAGTACGTTTCTCTAAAAACAGTCTGTGGTGCATGAGTCATTATTTGAGTAGAAGTCTGGCTAATATTTTCTCCACTTCTATTTTATTTATCGAATTGATTAATGATCCAGAATTTCAGGAAGTTGTTGATATATTTGGCTAATCATGACAAGAACCACTATAAACAGATTAAGGCCAAAAATTTCCAAAAATTCAACAGGGAGAAAAAAATACATTATTTCTGACTAATATTATTCTGATATGTGAGTAAATATATTCAAAACTTGTCCTAACAGGACAGTTAATAGAGACATTATTTTACTGTCCTTTTTTAAAAAAAATAGTATGTAATACATCATGAAAATATTTGGATATACTGAAAATATTTATTTCCCGTATGAACCAGTAATGCAAGGTAGCATAACTAGACCACTGAGTTGTTCCACAGTAATCTTCAATTTTGTAGCTCTGTGTTACCTAGTGTGGTACTCAATGTTAAATTTTCAGCCATAACATAAATTGTTTGCTGTAGTGGGATTTGTCCAATTCCCATTTGCTTAACCTTACCTCTAGCTTTGAATCCAGCCAAGAGAAACGAAAATGTAGTGGACTCTGGAAAGAGATGTTAGTGTGAAGATAAACACAGCCTGGATTCATCACTCTCCTCGGGAGGAATCAGCCAAGGGAACAAGCAGGAAAATGCCAAGGCCTGAAAGCTTCTGACCTAACCATTGTTCTTACTACCCACTGTGTAAGAAAAGAAGTATACAGACAAGGCATAGGTATGCAGAAAAAGTAAGGGCTACCCCAGATATTTATTTCTAGGGTTTTTATTTTCCAAAATAAAAAAATCACAAAAGAGTCCTAATGTCTTATTCTAAACAATCTTTCCCCTAAAATTAAGGAATGATATTGTTCTAATATTTTTGGTGGCTGTAACAAATGACTCCAAGCATAACATTTGTTTTCAGTTCTAAATACCAGGAGCCTAGATTTTATTGGGCGAAATGGAGAAGCGGGCTGAGACATCGTCCTCTAGAAGCTTAAAGAGAGAATCTGTTAATTGACTTTTCAAGCATTGTAGCATCTGGCCACAGAAGCATAGCACAGTATCTGCTTCCATGGCCTCCTCATCTCCTGTCTGTATCACGTCTCCCTCCCACTTCCTCTTTTAAGAGATATGTGAGTACAGTCTGGGCACCTGCATGTGAGAATTCATTGTCACCTCAAAATCCTCCACTTAATCCTATTTTGTCACAAAAACTAATACAGGTTTCACAGATTAGGCCTTTTGTTTCCCTTCTGAGGCTACTATTCTGTTTACCACAATCATAGTTTTGGAAATTTAATAAGGAAAAAGTACTAGCAATAAAGAGAAATAAATTCAAGTGCAATGAATCATATTTTAGCCAATAAGATTAAACAGAAATATTCAAAATACTTAAGGAGAAAAATGTATATGCCTTTTTATATTTTAATAACTTCCTATAAGGTATAAAATGATTAAAAGCTTGTTTCTTTTTGTGCATTAATAAATACACATTTTTGTATCAATGAATAGTATTACATATAAAGCTTTAAACTTGAATATAACCTTTAATCATCATAAGTGAGAAATATCAGAGGGAGAAGTGCTAAACATATGTTTTTAACAATTCTCCCAATTTTTAAGTAATTAAATGAAGTTTCATCAACCCAATCTTTTAACCAAGGTATAGCAACAAATTTTTAATCAAAGACCACAGGGTAAAAATATTCAGTGTAAATTAGACTGATAAGAAAATAAAAGTTTGTATCTGAAGTGAAATCTCATAGCTAAATATTGGCATTAGTCCCAATCCATTCTCAAGTACCAGTGGGCTTCAATTTTCACCTCAGGAAAGATACTTTCTGTTTACTAACCTCAGCTTTATGTAAAGTAAAATAGGTGTGCTGTAGAGTTTAGGAACGTAATGCAGGTTTTTATGAAGGAAGCTCAGTGAATTCTCAGACACAGCACACTTTATAAGCCTGTTAGAACAGTCATCTTCCATTCATAGTGAATGCTAAGGCATGAAAATGGATGAAGATTAGAGTTTGATTAAGTAATCATCAAATTTTATACTTAAATAATTAAAAATGCTAGAAATGCAATCATTTAGAGAGCTTTCAGTCAAAACTCAGAACATTTTTGTTAGTATCATATATAGAGGACAGGATAAAATACTTAAGCTTATATCCTTACAAGAGTTAGACCAAGAAACTAACTTTTTGCTTTAAACACCGGATATTCTACCTCAGACACAGCTGTACAGGAAAAATAGCTGTGAAGAATATGTCTAGCACCAGATTTTCAATATTAAGGACTATAATTAATACCAATGAATTAGGTTTGAACCGTATATTACAATGTGCTCACAAATTTTTAGCAGCAGAAAATGAGAATTAATTGAGTGTTGCTAAAAGAGGTAACAGTTGGGTGTGGTGGCCCACCTCTGTAATCCCAGCACTGGAAAGGCTGAGGCAAAAGTATCTACAGGAGTTCAAGGCCAGTTTGAGCTACATAGGAGCTCAAGGCCATCTGAGCTGCTTCCTATGTTTTCACTCCATGAGCCCACCAGTCTTTCTTTGCTCAGTTACTCTTTCCTTAGCCAGACAGACTTGTAATTCAGAGTAATGTAGGAAAGAAGAGTGGTAATTAATAAATCCTGTGCTTTAGCTAGTGAGGTTCCAAAGGGAGACTTCCAGCTGCCTTTTTAGCTGACTCTGAAAAATCATGAGATGAGAGAGTTGAAATCTAAAAAATTGCTTTAACTTCCGTCACAAATCCGACCAGATATAAGGAGAAAAGCCCAGTAGAAAGGGTTAGGCGAGATAGACAAGAGGAAGTGAAATGCGGGTAAGGAGTACAGGCTGCACTGGTTCTTAAGTGGTCAAGGGAACTCTATCTAGGAAAGTGATAATTGAAAAATTGAGAAAACCTTGAAGATAATTTAGGCAACCACGTATGTGGGAGAAAGCAGCTGTAGATGGGAGACAAGGCAGACTGTTCTTAGTGAGTTAGGGTAGCAGCGAGGGGGAAAGTGGACAGGTGTGGAGGAGAATGGTGGCAATCTGGAGGAAGTGAGGGGCAGGACACGGAGATCTTTCCTGGGCTTCAGAGAAGGAATGTGAACAATCGGGGATGACTGCAGGGATTATTGCCAGGCAATGGGAAGAACAGCACTGATTTTTAACTGAGATCTGGAAGGCTGTTGGGAAAACACGTTGGTTTTAAGAATCAATGACTGGAATCTCATTTTAGTAAAAAGTTTTTGCACATCAAAAGAAATCATCAGAGTGAAAAGAAAACACAGATTGGGAAAAAAATTTAGCCAACTGCCCATTAGACAAAGGACTTCTATCTAGAACATATAAAGAATTAAAAAAGAAAATCAGGCCCCCAAAATTCAAATACCTAACCCAAAAATGGGCATGTGAGATGAATACACACTTCACAGACTAAGAAGTACAAACAACAAATAAATATATAAAAAAAATTCAACGTCACTGGTCATTTGAGACATGCAAATTAAAACAACACTGAGATTCCATCTCAGCCCAGAAAGAATGGCTGTCATCACGAAATCAACCAATAACAATTGCTGGAGGGGCTGTGGGGGAAAAGGAATGCCTCCATTGTTGGTGGGAGTATAGACTGGTACAACCACTGTGGAAATCAATGTGGAGACTGCTCAAAAAACTAGGGCTAGAGGTCCCACTTCACCCAGCTACTTCCCTCCTGGTACTTTCCCAGAAGAATGAAAACATCATACCACAGCATATTTGTTATAGCAAAATCTTGGGAACAACCCAAATGCTCATCAACGGAGGAAAGGACTGAAAAAAAAAGATGTGTTTTTATACAATGGAATACCACTTAACTATAAAGAAAGATATGCTCGAGGCTTTTCTAGGTAAAGGGATGCAACTAGAGACCATACTTATAGGTGAAATAAGTCAGACTTGCACATGTGAACATTGTATTGCCTCCCTAGTGTAAGAAACTGAAAGAGTAAACAAGATCCAAAAGGTACAATAGATATTGTGAAAGGGGAAGAAACCGCTCAAAAGAAAGAACAACTGGGAAGAGCCAAAGAGAAAAGAAGGATGGAGCAGCAGCAAAAGATATGTGTGTACGTGTGTATATATATATACACAAGATAGCTAAGGTAATTGTAGTATTCATTCCTACCAGTTCATTGAAATGAATCATTACTGCTTATATTGTCAATCAATTTTGCATGCCTGTATGTGGTAATCTGAGCAACTACTTTGAAGATAACTGTATGCAATAAAGTAATCATAGTTCATTTCCTAACATCTTGTTTTGAAATTTTGTACTGTTTTCCTTGTTTGCTTTTTTTTTTTTCTCTCTCTTTAACCAAAACTAAAGTTGGTTTGGAAACCAGTGCAAATAGTTCTGATTTTAAACTGTTAACTTAGACATGACTGTTAGAATTTCAAGTAAATACTTTCATTTCTTACCATCCACAGCTCTGACCCATTATCTACTGAAGCAGTTAATCGCTAGAGTATATGGTGGTAAGGAACCAGGGCACGATGAATTTTTCATGGAACCCAGTACAAAGCATGTTATACTCAATATCCGGTGCTACCCTCATCATTTCCTGTTTTTCTACATTATTCTAATGAATGCCTACATAGTTTTAAATAAAATACAGGAAGCATAAGACATAATACTTAAAAAATATAACCCACACACAGTTTGAAATATAAAACACTTTACATAAGAAAATGTGTAGGAAGGGCTTTCTTTAAACACAGTTTGCTTCGCATATGCAAGCTTGTTTTAGTAAGTCTGAATGCATCTACTTACCACTAACAAAGCAGACTTCTTTTGTACATTCTTCTTTTGTGGAGTTTTCTCTGCAGTCTTTGTCTAAATATAACCCAACATTCAATTTACAATATTATTGAAACACTATCGCATGGCATTCTGGAAGCAGATAAAGCAGAGGTACTACTTAAATTACCTCAGTGACTTTCCTTCTCTGTCAAGACCATGGTAGCACTAAGTATGAAAACAGAGCGGTTACAACACTTACATGCAGGGAGTCAGAATTACGGTGTGGAGTGGATTCCAGTAGGTTAAAGTATGAATACTTACATGCACATCAAAGTGGATCCCAAGTCATTTTTCCCACTAGGATTTTTTCTCATTAATGTAGTATAACCTCTGTCACCATACGTAGCATACTGTTTGAATTATACTGTCTTTTGACCTAAAATCGGAGCTGTCCTAAGGCAAAAATAACAACTCTTTTATACAAAAAGCTATTTAACCATTTAGATGTTTGTCTAAAATGTTATTTTGCCACTCAGTGATAAAATTATGTTTTTCTATTAATAATGTACATTTCTAAAACAAAACATGTGTCACAGGAACCAAACGGGGTGACATGTGCTGTGCCTGTTTACTAGAGAAGGAGTGTATGCCTACCCGTGTTTGTCACTGAATTAGCACACTAACTTTACTCACTTGTATTTCAGATTTGGGATGGTTCCCTGCCTAGTTTACAGGACATACACTCAAGCAGAAAATGCTGACATGACATATTTTAGGAAAAGGTGGACCATGCTATGAGAGAATTTTATTTAATCTTCAATGTGTAGTCCAAAGGGAAACATACATCGAAACATATTTTTAGTGTGTATTTTAAAATTAAGGATTTCAAAACTTGAAAGCAAATTAAAAACAAGACAGAAGTTCTGAAGTGACAACTCACCAAAGAAAATATTCAAATGAGCAATGAACATATATAATGTCACATATCACTAAGAAATTGCAAGTTAAAACAATAAGAAACCATTATATCATCTACTAGAATAACTAAAATCTAAAATGCAAACACCAAATTTTGGCAAGAATATGGAATAAGTGGGTCTCTAATTCATTGTTGGTAGGAAGATAAATTGCTACATTCACTTTTTGAAATATTTTTATTAGTACTTTAGATGAAAAAATCATAATTGTACACAGGTATGGGGTACACTGTAGTATTTGATATATGTGTGTAATATGCTATGAGTAAATAAAGCTAATCACCACATTTTTTTTACTTACAACATTCTCTGGTGAAACGTTAAAAATTGAATATTTTAGTAATTCTGAAATAGACAATACAACACTTTGATTACAGGTGCCCTCTTCTGCAGTAGATCTCACACCGGATTCTTGCTGCTCCGTGAAACTCTATGGTCTACTAGAAACGCCTATCCGTTCCTGTCCAACTCCGCCTCCCTGGCCTCGCCCTCTGGTGACTCACACTGCTCTCCATTTCTCTGGGTTCACCCTTTTTCTCCCCTTATGAGATCACTCGGTGTTCATCTCTCTGTGCCTGGCTTATTTTTTAAAGAATATTTTCTTCAGTTCCATCCACGCTGTTGCAAATGACAGGTATTCATTCTTCTTCGTAGCTGAATTTGTATATGCACCACATTTTCGTTATCCCTTCATCAGTTTATAGATACTTAAGTAGTTTCATGTCTTGGCCATTGTGAATAGGCCCTGAGATTACAGATGTCTACTTGACAACCTGTTGCTCCCCCTTAGATATGTATTTAGGAGTAGATTTCTTATGTCATATCATAGTTTTATTTTTAACTTTTGAGAAAGCTTCACATTGTTGTTCATAATAGCTATAGTAGTTTACACTTCTGATCTCATAAACTTAGCAGGGTCCGTCCTGGTTAATACTGGACACCAATGTGTGTATATATATATATTTAGTTCTCTTTCTCCTTCTCTTGTCTTTCTCCAAAATCACACCGACTCTGAAGATAGCTCTCTTGGTGCAGGTGCTGAATATTGACTGAAAAATAATTTTTCTCATGGTATCTTTCACTCCTACAGTGGTGCTCCACACGTACGAGAGCAAGTGAGTCACAGCAGAGGTAAAAGGAGGTCGGTAGAAGGCAGCAGGTACAGGCGGCGGGATGAGGAACCACAGTTAGAAATGCACAGTAGTAGATGCAGTTCACTACTGCAGGCAGGACGCACAGGGAAATAACGTCTGCTTCAGCAATTCTCTCCGAAGTGCTTTCAGCAGCTTGAGCACGCTTACATTTTATGCAAATGAAAGCTGTGTTTTCAAATACGTCATCATTTTAATTTTCCCAAGTATTAAAGCAAAAGTGAGACTAAACACATTGTAGTTTGTGGAAGGAAAGATTGAGAAAGCTTAACAATATCTCTGCAGAGAAATTAGTTCAAGTGTAAAACAGAGTCATACTTGACGTTCGGTGCCGTTTGAGAAGAGAGTGAATGGCAAGTAACGTCACCTAAAGGTTAAAATATTTGCAAAATTCAATTTGCAAATCACTTTGTGACCTATCTAAGGAGAAGTAACTTGCACTTCGGTGAGTAAATGTGGAATTTTTTACTGAAGGTGACTTTCTTCTTAATTTACAATTTTTTCAAAGGCCTTTATTTATTCATTTATTTATTTTTATTTTTGAGACAGGGTCTCAGTATGCAGTTCAGGTTGGCGTTGAGCTCACTTTGTAGCCCAGGCTCTCAAGCTCTCAACAATCCTCTTGCCTTAGGCTACCTAGTGCTGGGGTAACAGGCCTGCACCACCCTGCCCATGCCTGGCTCAAGGGCCTTTACTTGAAAACAGAAAATCCTTCAAAAATGTACCCCAATGAGTATCTGCAGAAATGTTCAGCAAACAACTGTATGTGTGTGTGTGCGTGTGCGTGCGTGTTTGTGTGTGTAGCACTATAAATGCTTAAACCAACACATCATTAGTGGAAAGCTGTACAGGTCACCTTCAGTCAGAGGAGCCCTCCTCCCTGAGGCACGCACGCACACACGTACGCACGCACGCAGTCCTCTACCCATCTCTCCACTCAGCTATCCGTGTATATTCATTGCCTTCTTCTCCAGTTTCTGCCAAAATCTATTTAACTCTCACAGGCAAAAGTGATTAAATTATTAGAGTAAGTATTACATATTTGTACCTCTTTTTGAAATATTTCTCTCAGAACACAGTTTATATCTTACCACCAAGTTTACATCAACTTCTTTCCATGCCTACCATCACTACTCTACACTAAGGTACTAACATACGTCTCTTACCATGGCCAAATATTTTTTGTATTAATTTTTTTCAAGTTTCTCTCTCAGTAATCATCCGGCCCTTATGTTCCGAAGGCACCTTCTAAAAAGTAGGAAAGGAAACGTAAAGTGTAATTCTGCTCATGTCACTCCTCTACCAAAAGCCACTCACTGCTTTTCTGTCTACATTTTTGCACTTACAAAATGCAAAACACCGTTTTCTAGAGTCGGGTTCTAGTGGCTGATAACTTGAAATCTTTTTAACGGTAGCATCATAACTTTGTTTGAGTCATCTTCCTGTAACAAATGTTCACTGTGCTCTGACAGTTGTTTTAGATATACTGCCCTCACTTTCTGATTGGATAAACAGAATGTAAAAGTAGTGCTGTGCTGAAATGGTTAAGGAAAATACTGAAAAGATTAAGGAAAAAAACAAGCTATGGTTCAGTTCTATATATTTGTAACATATTTAGGTAAAGATATCCTGTAGTTCCTTGAATATGCAAATAAAGTTGCTGGAGAAATCCCTACACACACACACACACACACACACACACACACACAACATGTGAGCATAAAACTACAATGAATGTTTAAATTTTAAAAACATGTTTCAATGAAGAACACATTGCAGTTAATCTCCATTTAAAATATCCTTCCTTGCTTTGAAAATACTTATGAATCATTCTTGTAACTTTCTGAAGCAATTCCAGAAATCCTTTTTCATATTTTTAGTTTCACTGTCATGGGCCTCAACATTCTGAATAAATTCAAAAAGATTAGCTTTCATGGTCACTTTGAATCTGAGGATGAGTCAAAATTTGCATGGCACTAGAAGCAGTGAAGGAGATGGATAAGCACACACCTCAATAGTTTTATGGGTCTGTCTTTCTACTTAATGCTACTCAGCAGCAGGATTCACCATATTTTTGATCATACCTATGAAGACATTCAAGAAAGGGGACTTTAGAATGACTATAAAGTGGCAAGAACGGTGGGACAATTGCATTTGAAGTGACAGGAGATACTTTGAGATGGAGTAACGGCAATGTGTCTTTTGGTTTATTATTTAAAAATTTAAACATTCATTGTGTATGTTGAACACCTCTTGTATACCATGCATCAGTGTACAGGAAGGACCTCATCTAAGGAGGAGAGTAACAGAGAGAAAGAAAGAAATAGATTCAAACCCCTAATGCAAATGAACGGACCATTTATGCCATACATAGTTCAGAAAGGAATATGGGAATTATGAAGATAATTAAAATTAAGTATCCACAGATGGGAGAAGGAAATGCCAGGATGATATGATGTAGTGAGGAGAATTTGAACCTACAGGAGCACATGAACATTTGATTACATCATTTGCGGATAAATGTCTTCCAGGTAAAATAGTTCTCATGTAGATCTCATAGCATACAAACCATCAATGAAAGAGAAGGTCTTGTTAATATTCTTGCTGAAACATACTATTAAAAGCATGATAAAGAGTTTAAATAAGCAAAACTAAAACATGTTGATTATAAGGATTAGATTATGGTCAAATATATTATGTACTTAGTAAACTTGAGCCTTTAATCTTATGAGAAGATAGATGATGGGTGTATTTTAGTAAGCTTTAAGTGTCTGCTTGTGGTATTGTTACAGGAAACAGACCAAATATGGGAAGAAACAGCACGAAGAAGGTTCAGGAGGTAGTTTATGTACACCAGTGGGCTTGACTGAGATCTCTCCCAAAGAATCAGAGCCTCACAGTGGGGATTTGGGACATTTTTAGGAAGGGCAAGTGGCAACTTACAAAGGCAGATTTGGAGCATTGTAATTGGAGGGTTGAGTGACATCATGGGTTGCAACGTGAGTTCAAACATCACAAGTTACACGGCAAGGCCATCAGTTAAAGGAGCATGGGTTACACAAAGGAAGAAATGTCCCATTATAAAGCTTATCTGGACATGTTCATCTGGTCTTGGCAGGCTTTATTTAAAATTTTGATTTCCCTTTCAGTAGAATGAAACATTTTTACATTTTTATCATAAATCATGTATGATAAATATATACAATTCAATTTTTATATGTTAACTAATCTTTTAAAAGATGATGCCCATGTCTCATCTCGAAAAAGTGACTAATGATTCAGTTATTAGACCAAGCATATTTTTTCAGGGAGAAGAAAGAAATGAGTTTGAGATAGAAATAGCATTGAAGATACTAGACTGGATGAGGTCACTAGAGAATTTCAAACTCTAAATCTTAAATGAAGCAAGGACAACTGTCTTGCATTTTTGGACTTAGCAATACAGAGTCATCATTGATGTACTTTTCAAGATAAGTAGGAGGTAGAAATCTGATTGAAATGGTTCAAAGCGTATTTTGAGTTTAGGCCAGGAAATGGATAATAATGACAGTGTATAACACAATTGAGAGTGCTGACGATGGAACATAGATAAATATGGGGCTGCAATCAAATATGTTTCTCCTTTTTTAAAAAATGGAGACAGTCCTGTCTGTTAATCACAGATGTCAGCAGCATTGGATTAAGTAATGCTCAGCAGATTAAGCAAGGGCATTTCTGACTGTGTCTAGGTAGAACACGGCAGAATGACCTTGTATTAACTACAGGCTTTTGTCCGTTTTACTCCACAACTATTCTCCCATCCTCCTTCCTGGCCACTATGAACTGAACAACTTTGCTCCACCATGTGCATCTGCCATGGTATTTTTGCTTTGAAAACAGCTAAGCATAGACTGAATCCCTAAACAATGAACTAAATTGAAATTCTACTACTATAAGTGGTAGGTGTTAGGTATCATATACTACTGAGGGGAAAGCTAATATTCAATACTGGCCCCAACAGTGCAGGCATTTCTGTGACTGCACCTGATCATGTGATCTAGAAGAATTTAACAATGGCGTGCGAGGTGTTTGGAAAAGTTTAGAGAAGCAAGCTGGGGAGACCCTAGAATGCTCACACAAGAGCCTGTGTGTGATTCTGGTCAGATCTCAGAAGACCAGAATGCTGACTGAAATGGGAAAGTAAGGACCAGGCTTAGAATGTTTCAGCTGGGAACAAGGATTCCACTGGCAATTTGTGTGTTACACTCCAGACAAAAATGTCCATATTTTGCTCATGTCCCAAGACTTTTGGGAGAACATAAGTAGGGTGACTGACAAACTAAGCCTAAGGAAGACATTTCAAAGCGCCCAATATTCAGATAGTGGCATAGGTACTATTGGTTTCTTTTAGTCAGATTTATGGTGAGAGAGTGGAAAAGTTTGAAAAACTTAATTTTGTCCTAGAAGAAACCATATATAAAGTTGGGGGAAGAGAAAACATGATTGCTTTAGCTAGTGCCTTTGAGAATAATCAGCTACCTTGTACAGGTACAAGAAGAAAGATCCTTTAAGGACATCTCAGGAACGATGAATACCCCACCCACTTTAAGCTCAAAGGTGTGAAAATGTCAAACTTTCATTTGAGAAAGAGAGTCCCTAGAAGCCTGCTTGAGAAGGGCCTCCTGATGAACTGGTTCTGTGGAATTCATTTCAAGATTCTCAGTATTGCAGACTCTCAGAAGCTGCTATAGTAATAGTAATAAGGGGCTGGCTACTACTTGCTGTTATAGCAGACCTAGCCATCTGCTACATTATGCTGGTTTTACTGCCATGCAGGATGCAAACATCGTGGGGTCAGAGATGCTTTCTCAGATTTCAAAGAAGACTTTTCAAGTTGTGAAGAGGGCAGTGCATGAAGGAGGATGAATAAAGTGAAAGATTCAGTAGAGACGCCGGAAAGTCGAGGATGCCAGAAACCAGGAAGGCCGGCTAGGCAGGCTGAGGCTAGGAGTCGGCAAGCCAGACAGCAAGGCTGTGCAACTTCAGTTAAGAAAAGCAGAGGCATTGGGTCGTCCAAGTACTTTGGAACTCACGTTTTCCCGCACTGTGCCCTGGAGGGCAGATGAAAAGCTTCAGGATTTAATGCTTGCCATGCTGGGTTTTCTCTTTCTTTGGTCAGATTCTTTTCTACCCTTTACTCCTCCCTTTTGGTGTGAAAATATTTACCTTTTGCCTCTAAACTTTGGGATTATGTAACTTGACTATTTTTACAGGTGTTCCCAGAGAAGGGCTTGCTTTCAGCTTCAAAATAAAGTTGGATTTGGGCTTTTGAAAACTGCTGGAACTGTTGAGACACTGTGGAAGGGAATATTATGTTTCTGGCTCTACGAGAACAGTTGTGAACTGCTGCCTATTACTGTATACTTTTTAGAAGTTATATGGTATAGGTATATGGTTTAAGGAGGTGTGCTTGGGTTTAAAGTCGAAAAAGTGTGTATTTTGACTATTAATCCTGATTTGTCAACTACACTGCATTAAAAACCCCTAGAAGATTAGTGCAGTGTGCTCATGGGTGTGTCTGGGTCAGTCGTGGGAGTGCGAACATGGTTACAGTTTAGGGTCACTCACCCAGCACCGTTGCACTGTTCTGCCGCCTGGCTGCCGTTAGCTTAGCAGCTTTGCCCCACAACTGATTTCCACCATGACATTTCTGCCTTGGAGACAGCAGACCATGAACTGCATCTCCGAACCATGATCCAAGTAAAAGGTCTCCTTTAAAGGGTACATGTCAGACACTGTATCACAGCAAAGGGAAAGTGCACTAATACAATTAAAAACACTTTAAAAATACTTAAGCGGCACAATTTTATTGGAGGAAATTGTCGTGAGGTTAATGCTGCTCACATACCAAGAAGTGAAACAAGCTGTGTGACACGAACTGCAGAGGTGAAGAGGACGCCCGCAGGAGTCACGTGGACTGACCGCTGCAAGGACGCAGAGCCGTCCGGGCTCGCAGCTTGTCAAAGCTGACACAGGCCTATCTCATTATTAATTAAACTAGAATCATCTCATTTCCTGGATAGAAAATTATAAATCAATTGAATATTTAAGTTTTGCTCATCCCCACAAAATACTACTTATATTAGCAAATATATCAGCATCAGGTGGCTGCACTTTATAGAATCATGATCTATATTTACTGACTTCATAATCTAATTACTTCCTATTAAAATAAAAAATGTGTAAAAATGTTTCATTTCAGTACTTGTTGATATATTTGATGAGCATTTTGTTTTTTCACGCTAAATTCAGAAAATCTTTTAACAACCGTAACCTTCCATATACCGCAAGTACTGTGGAAAGGAAGGGAATTTAACTGAACAATATCAAAAAGAAAACATGAAAAAGTTATCTTTTATGTGCAAAATTAAAAATAAAAACTGCATTCGTGGGTTTAATTTGACAGATAGTGCGACACCATCTGTGTGAAATACAAAGGAAGATGATTAACACCCATTGTTTACCTCCAGGAGGGTTGCGTTTCCTAGTGTGTTCTGACATTTTTGGCTCAGCAAAATGTTTCAAGCACATTTTATAAATACTTAAACATTAAATCCACCAAATCAAAACATTCTACATTAGACAGTATTCTAGTACCAGGTAAAACTGAAGAATAGTTTCCCTAACTATGAAAAGTGTATAGAATTATTAATGATGATTGTATTATTTCTCAAGATAAAAAGTACAGTAAATGAAGAAATAAGCAGGCATTCTAAGCATTTTGAGGGTTCTTGAGATGCCTGCACAGAATAAGACTATAAAACACATTTACTACCTGCATAGATTTGGATGTCAGAGAGAAATGAGCTCAGAGTCACGACTCTGCACACTAAGTGGCTGATGCTGGGTTAATAAAACCTCTCCTCCATCAGTAAAAGAGGTCTCTAATAGCTATGCTTATGCTCTATTTTGAGAATACTATGGATGAAATGTTTACCATAGGTCTTTGTTACTTTTCTCTCGTTGCTGAGACAAAATACCCAACACCCAAAATGAAGGAAGGAAAGGTTTATTTAGCTTACACTTTGTGGAGGTTTCAGTCCATACTTGGCTGGTTCTGAGGCAGAGTGGCACATGGCAGAGGGCAAATGTTCATGGCAGCAGAGCACAGAAAAAACAACAAGAACAAAAGGGAGGAAAATGGTGGCAAGAAGTCTCTTTCCCTCCCTTACATTGTAAACAGTCTACCCCCACCCAGGGGGCGGGTCGCACTCACATACCTCTTCCACAGCCTCAGGATGTGTACAAAGTAAGTACCCTGGCTTCCTGTTAAGTCACTCAGCGAAACCTCTAGACTCCCCAAGTTGACACACTGTATCAACCATAACAGCATAGTGCATAAAAATTTAATTTATTATATTTAATAGAAAGCTCAAATTTTGCCAATAATTAGGTACTTTTGTTATATTAAGAATTAACAGCAATTCACAGAAAGACTAAGTATAATATATTGCATAGTCAATAAAATTACATTTAATAAAAGAATTAATAGCATATAAACTTATAGACAAAACCGAGAAGAAAAGTTGGTTATGGTTGTTCTTTTCATGGAATAAATACTGTAAACAGAAAGATAATTTAAAAATGATCACTACAATTATTCCAACTGAAACAATCATCCACATATAGGTTGGTAGTTGCAGTAGCATTCACCAAACTATTTTACCTCCACTTACTCTCAGGTTAGCTACAGATACAAAGTTAATCAGATGTTGAACTAGACTCATAGTTTATGTGGACCATGAGAAATTTAAGAAGAAAATATTCCTTCTGTGTGATTCCAACATCACATGACATTTGGTAGGGCAATGGGATGCCTGGACTTCCATATGTGCTTCAGTAATAAAGAGTTTGCTATCAAGACTCTAAAAGTGAAAAAACAGAAAATTATTTGAAATCAAAATTAAAAGCTAGATGTACATTTAAGTTTGACTTTGTGGGTATGACACACAATTTTGTGCTTACCGTTTTTCTGAGCTAAATCAAATCATAAAATTAAGAGGCAAAGGAATCTTCAAGGGACAAAAATTGAAAACCACATAATATAAACAAATAAGGTTCCTGAAGTAACCAGATATGCAGGCAGTTAGGAATCTGGTCATCTGAAATATAGACTGATTTTGATCTATGAAATCATGTTTGGTTAATTTTTCACTAATTAACCCACAAATACATATCAAGAAACTTTGTATTCCCAAAACTTCTTATCTGAAGTCCTTAAAGTTGTATATATTTTGCAATTCAGGACTATTTTAAGTATATTTGTATATAACTTCTATTACTCTATCATATCTAGTATGATACAGTAGAATAATTTTTACTAAAAGGTATACATTGAACATGAAATATATGAACAAACAAGATATCAGCACACATGAAATTTGGCCATTGAATGAATTATGAAAATTATTTTTTAAATTTTTACATCTTTTGGAAGTTCTGAATTAAAGCTGAAATCATATAATACTAAATAGTTTCTTATTGATTATAGTGCATAATACTAATTTTTGAGGACTATAAATGTTACTTACATAATATTTTAATGATATTCTCAAATACCATATAAGAGTACTAATAGTCTACATTTCCAAGGCTGTTTTGGACACCACACTGTTACAATCATTGCACTTACATTAATTCAAAAATATGAAGAAACTGAGGTAGGGTAAAAATAACTTCCTTTCTGGTTTCTCTGCTTACTATTTTATTATTTCAAAATAATATTTTAAACAGTTGAAACAGCCCTCTTTTTAAAAATTTAATATCTGCCTAGAATATTTCTATGTCTCATCCACAGTAGGTCTGACACATAGAAACTTCTCTGCAGAACAACAGAACAATGACAAGTTTTGGAACTTGAATCTCTTGGAAGCCTCATATAAATCTAGACCTGCTAAATCCTGAGCTTTTCTCAAAGTCACTTTCCCTTTTTTATCTCTCTACCTTAAAGTGCCCTGTAGTAAATTTTTTTGAGTGTATGGATGGTCATATAGTTGTGGGGTGTATAAATGTACAGAGATAAGTTTTGAACTGGCCACAGAAGACTATTTAATGATGGACATATAAACAAGAGTGATAGAAATAGCATGGTAACAAAAGGAAAAAGTTTGAGCGGCTGCCAGTTAGTTGAATGGAAAATGTGACAGCAAGGAAATACTAAGGACTCAAATATTTAAATATGAATCAAGGAAATAAATAACCAGGATAAAATAATGTTTTTTCCTGTGACATAAGCATCTCCTTTTGACAAATGTGCCTCTAACAATGGCCTCTTTCTATTACTGCTGCAGCATGAATTCAGTGGCTCAGCCATGTAGTACCCCTTGAAACTTCCAGAATAAGCTGTAATATTTTGGCCTCTGAACTTATAAGATACCTCAAAACATTTGTAAAACTTTCTGTCTTGTTTTGGTCCATAACTTACACAAATGTATATTCTACAAATTTTATTGAATGCTGAACGCATTTGGTGTATTTCGCTACATTGCAGTGATGCAATATGGGCTAAGTATGGCCATCATTGTTTTAGTTTAAAATTGTGTAAGATGAGGCAAATGCTGTGGTTGAGCTACATGGTACATGGGGAATTTATGATAGAGAAACTGACTTCCTTCAATTAGAGATGACGAATAAAAGATGTAAAGTGCAAATTTAAGTTGAACAATAATGTCAAAGGAGTGGGGAGAAATGAGGACTGCTTTCTAGCAGGAATGAAAAGTGAGTTTTAAAAGAATGTACAGGGTGAGAAGGAAATAGCAGTTTGAACTCCTAAAAGCAGGCAAAGATGGCGGGAGAACAGAGAACAGAAGGGCAAGAGGATCAGTGCATGGCTGGCATGGCCTGTGGAGAGCAGCCCAGGTACAATGTCCCAGGCCAAATTGAAGAATTTTGTTCTTTATCCAGAAAACAATCAGAAATAGTTGAAATAATGAGTACATTATACTAATAGCATATAACTAGAAACCACATAATCATCTTTCTGGTAAGTGTAAAAAATACTTGAAAAATACAGAGCTCTTGATGATGTAGATGATCAACAAACCAGGAATACAGGGGAATTCTTCCAACAAATACAGGGCATCAACATATCAAGCAAAGGAAACCTGAAGCCCTCTTCCCATTTCATGGCCAAGGAGGGCTCCCTCCCTAAGATCCAAAGCCAGGCACACACAGCCATTATCAGCACGCTGTTCAACTTTATACTGGATTTTCTAATGAGGTTTAAAGCCAGAAAATAATATAAACAAAATACTCTCCAAACTGCTGCTAGCGTATTCTTGCTTCTTTCCATATCTGGTACTTTGTTGTGTGCTGTCAATGGTAAGATTACTTTATTGCATTCTTTTTTTAATTTTAAAGATGAGTTCTTTTTTCTTGAAATAATCTTAAGAGTTGTTTTGTGCCACAGCTAAATTCTTTAGAAATAGTGTCATCCTTCTGGGTTTTATATTTTTCTAGGTCATGTCAAAATCTGTTTACACTAAGACCAATTAGTGTTTTGCCCATTTCTGATGCAAAATATATACTGTATATATATTATCCAGTTTTCCACCAGCAACTGAGGTGCTCCACATTGGCTGGTGGAAGAGATTTCCTCAGTCATCTATCAGGGCCTGATACTGTCGCCTCTTGCACTTTATATTGTTTACTTACTTTTTCTTCTTCACACATAATCTCTAATCATTGCTCTGCTCACTGTTCAAAAGAAAACCCATCTCCCTGCTGAGCTCTGTACCTTTTGTTACTCTGTAAAGTGTAAGTGACTTGGTCTTTCTGGATTCAATAACTCTCTCCTAAGTCTATATATCTCTAGTTTTCTCCATCCCTACATTGTACCCTGGAAATTCTCAGTAGTTTATCATCCGGGATAATGGTAGAGCTCAAAATTGTTTATTTCGCTATCTCAAGGAAAACAGCCTTCCATTGTCTAATGCGCAAGCTTTTCTGAGCTATTATCACATAACTTTACCTCGCTTCCTTTATCTGTCCTTCTTTCCATGCTCCCTCTTTCCCTGCCTTCCTTCTTTTCTTGTCTAAAGAGAAATCCTCCAGATGTCCTGCTTTTGAAAGTTCTTTATTAAGGCTTTCATGGAATAAAATGTATTAGTCTCTTCATCTGGACTGTATTCTTTTATATTGTTTCATTATTTTAATGACTCAAACTTGTGACCATTATTTTCCTATTTACATTAAATATCTGTATTTTAAATTTTTGTTGGCTCTTCTAGTAAAATTCTATCCAGCTGAAATGTAGTATAAGCCTAATAGGTAATTTTAAACTTCCAATATTCACATGAAAAACAGGAAGAAGAAAGCTGTGAACTTAATTTTTTTAAACTTTTTTGTAACTCAGTTATGTTTCTTCATTTTATCTCAATGTATTTTTTAATCCTTTGAATTTACATAAAATTTTAATAAGATAATTTACATTTTTCATACTAAACCATAGAAGTCTGATCTGACCTTTGCACTTAAAGCCCATCTTTATTTTAATACTATGTTTTAATTGGAAGTTTTGATCTGTGTATCTACTTCATAATATTTACAGTGAAAATATACATTAATATAACCAAGTTATCTAAAGAAACAGGTTTTCCACTGACAATTAAATTCAAAAGTTATTTCTTTTTAATGTTTACATCCATTAGGCCAAACTGGCTCATCTATTTTTTGAGAACTGATTTGATTTTGAATAAAAGATGAAGGGTTTGAAGTTGTACTTGTGTAATTAAGAAAATTCACTAACTTTTCTGTCAATTCAGTATTTTTAACATCAGACTCCATAGCCAATATAAAATGTAGTTATGTTACTCTGACTTGAGTTGGAGTATTCCTCCATTTTGGTAGGTTTTATACCATAAATGTGTGTGTAGCACTGTAAGGCTACTATGATCACCTGTTTGATTCACGTTTGAAAATTTTAATTCATTCCTATGATGAAACATTTTCATCTCAATGGATGTTTTATATCTGCTTAACAAATTTCCTTTTAACATCAGCTCCAATTGATTTTATTTATATGCAATGTGATATCTATAAGAAAACACAAATAAGGCACATTGCCCTTTTTTGGCTTTTGGTTAACTATGTATTTGGCAGACAATCCTTGGGTTTGAAGAAAATATTCATTTAGATTTAATAGTACAGTAAATAATTAAAAAAAGAAAAACATTTACTGTGCTGAAAAGAGTAAATTGGCAAAGAACACAAGATTGTTAAATTTATTGTAATCTAAATCTCCTAAAATTCTATAAACTATTAATAATTTATAACATCTATCATAGACAGTACAACTTTCACTATTGTATCCTTGACAATTTAATAAGTCAGATTCAGAAACCTAGTACAATTATTTTAGTGTGCATAATACATTGGAATGAAGTAACAAGGGAAGAAATACCAGTCCCTTGATTTATCATTCTAAGTATCTAGACTTTAAGCCAAAATAACTGGAGCATCATCTGTCAGGATAAAAACTAATTCTTTCATTTCTAGGTCAAATTATTCTTAATGGCAGTAAAATACTAAAAGATAATACCACCCTTAATTTAATTTTTTAGGATTGAAAATGATTATATTTCTTGGCAAGATAGAAATCTTTTGATACAAAAGTTTCTTGACTGTATTAATTGCACAATCTATTATATTACCTAATTCACCTAAAGTGAGAGAAATGACATGATTTTCAATGCAGCATTGCACAGAGAACACCCTTTGCGCTCGCAGTCTCTTTGGGTTTGGATTTCCATTTGTAATGACAAGTTTAGCATCTATTTTCTGACTTGTCCCATTAGTATTCTCTCCTCTTACATTTTAAAATGTGTCCCTACACTTTGGGACTGGCAAAACAACTTAATAACACTATACATAAAATAATAATTGTGTGAATTTAAACCAATTGCAACTTGCAATTGTTTTTTTGTGATTGATGCTATCTACATAAATATTCACATGAAGTTCTCATGATGATGCACTGATGCATAAAAGCAATTCAAATAATAAACTTTTGACAAGTGTGTTCTTGATGGTTGTATGTATAATACCTGAAATGATGCAACCGACCAACACACACAAACACACACTCACACACATACACACAAACACATACACACACACTCACACACACACACTCTCACACTCACTCACACTCACTCACCCTCACACACATACACACACACAATCTACAATTTAATATCTTTCAGGATGCAAAAGTTACGTATTTTAAAGATCATTTTACATTGACTATTTTCTAAATTTAAAATATATCCCTAAAGTTGATGAAAAATGTTATAGTTATCACATTTGAAGCGCTTAGCCGTCGCATATATATATATTGCACAGGGTCACCTTTCTAGTCATTAAGACAAAACCCAAGGAGCCCCATGGAGCGGCCCGATCCTATTCACTCCCGCAGAGACTTCCGGCCATGACCGCTTGGCTCCGAGGCAGGAACATCGAGGCCAGGAGGCGGAGTACAGCTGCCCGCTTACTTTTGGCAGGAAGAAAGCACCGGGCATCTGTCAGCCAGACACACACCTGCCGAAAGCACGCTGTCCGGGACCCCCGCCCACGCAGAGTACGTTCCCCTGTGGACGTCAGCGCCTTAACCACTGAGAGTGCCCTGTGTCCCCACCCAGCTGCCTCAAGAACCTCCTAACTGGATACAGTTCGCGATTCTGGGGAAGTGGTTCAAGTCCACCCTGCGCCACCTAACACCTCATCGCGTCTCCCTAAACCACACTTGGTTTCCTAATAGAGTAACAAAGCAAGGTAATAACTCTGCCTGATACAGTGCATTTATTCTCTGTCTTTCCAAAGACACCGTGACATCGTGCCCAAAGTTTCAACATTCCCAGCATTGCTCAAAAGCCCAAGTCAAATTGTCCTCGGAGACTCAGCACTTATCTGTGACACCCTGTAAAATTCAAGAAGCAAGCTACGTTATCTCAAGATGCAGCGGCAGAAGGTAAACATTTCCATGCAAAATGGGAGAGTAGGAGGTAAGAAAAGAATACAACCAAAGAAAGACCAAAACACAGCAGAGCGAATACTGAGTGCTGTAGCTGCCCATTTGATGTGCATAACATGTGGTCAGAAAATGTGCGTCCCAGAGGACTCCTACGGCCCCACACTTAGGGCCCTGCTGTTTGTAAACCAGGTCCAAAGTTTGCTAACACACACAGTCCTGCCCAGTCATAGTAACAAATGCATTTCTCTAGTACCCATTACTTAAAAGATGACAAGCTTAACTAGATTCAACATTTGACAAGTTTTAGTCCATGGTCATCGTTCTCTGGGAAGAAAACATCAAGGGCAGAGGACGCAGTAGTGCAAAGCTGCCCACTTCACATTCTTCAGGGGAGGCGGATTAGGGCCATATATACCACCCAGAGGCAGGTTTCCTCCACCCCCCTCCAACCGGACCTCACCACTGAGCACCACATTCACCTGTGAAATCCAGGGCATTGATTGGTGACCGGCATCACGCTTCACCACCCAATTAGCCACTGCCTCATATTCCATAAGGTTGACCATTAAGATGACTGCACAGTGAGACCTTAGACGTGAACACACAAACATGTGATCCAACGCAGTCCACGCTCACATAACATCATGTCACTTTGGATAAACCCTCTAACACTGTTCTTTCGTCTCCCACTCTATTTTTAAACTACTGCTTGCCTATATTAATTCTGCATGCGTTATAAACCCATAATAAATGTTTGCTGCTTTTTCTCTAAGCAGAAAATTACTTGTTAATTTTTTTAAAAGAGTATATTTTACATGTATCTACATAGGAATCATTTCAGTGCTCTTCATTCTCTTGTATGGATCCAAATTTTCTTTTAGTATCATTTTCTTCTTAACTTTTTAACATGTCATTTTTAATTTGCCAATAGATTTTAAATATTTTTTTCACTTAAAAATGAAAATCTACTTAAAATCTGAAGTAATTAGTTTTTGTTTTTGTCTTTTTGAGGCGGGGTCTTACTACGTTCTTCAGGCTGGCTTTGAGCTCACGTTGTAGCCCAGGCTGGCCTCAAACTCGCAAAGATCCTTCTGCCTCAGCCTCGCTAGTGCTGGGTTTACAGGTGTGTGCCACTACACCCAGCTAAACTGATGGTTTTGAGCGGTGCCCCAAATGAGACAAAACTCTGGTACAGGCTTCTATGAATGCTGCTCTGCCACTTAAACCATATGACTGGGTGTGTGAAATGTCAGTGACAGGGAGAGACACAGTTTGTAGCCTTCCACATGCCCATCTAGGCAAACCACAGTATAAGCCTTTATGATTTGGGAGGAAAACTCTAACTAATCTCTCACAAATAACTCCTCTCCTTTTGAGAAAGAGCCTTAGCCTATGAGTGAGCCTTAATATATGACTACTTAACCACTGACCGCTATGTTAAGATGTAACCTGAGCCCCGGTCAGGAACTGTCTAGTAATTCACCATGCTATAAAATTGGGTGTGCACAGCAACCTTCACCCATCCATTGAAAAGTGTACATGTTACAGCCCCTGGCAGGGCTGGTGGCACCAGTAAGTCACACAAAGCATCACAAACACACACGGCTCCAGCTCTGGTTACCGTGCCTTCTCCCTCTCAGCCCACATGTTTGGCCTCATGGAGAGTTTGCAGCTCTCAGCGGCAAGATATAAACTCGAGCTTGAGTTAACTCTGGTTAGACATACTTATATTTACCCCCGAGAACGCAGAGTGGCTACATTTCCTCTGGGATGCGCAGGACAGACAGTAGTAAAAAGAAAACCCTTCCTGGAGGCAGAACTTTAAAAGAGGGAAAGTTTTGCATCTTTACTCTTCACTACAAGTCAGGGTGCAATATTTTTCCCTGTTTAAATGTATCTGATAAACTTTAGAATTTGTAAATTCATTTCCTGACTTTAAAAATTCTATAAAACTTTATATTTTACTCCATGCTGAGACATTACATATATATGGACACTGTGTATCATGTAGATACTCCATAAATTAAATTCAGATAAATTTTCTAACAATTTACTTCTTATCTTGCTTCATATCATGCTATAATAAAAGGCTCAGCAAAATTTTATTCATTCTTAATTCTATAGCATTATCATTGAGTCTCTTGGCATAGAGATTATATTAAAATGTTAATAAAAGTGTTACATAAGTATAAATTTTGCGTCACATTATGTATCATAGGGGAAAGATCCTGAAATGCTAAATTTATTATAATCTTATTTTGGTAACTGCCACTAAGCAAAGTAAATACATTTTAGTAGAGATTCATTTTAGATTTATTTTGTTTGATGCGATACCAAGAAAGTAATAGCTAATATTAAAGAAATAATTTGGAAAGGAGGGTAAAAGTTGGCCTAAAATTGCAATTGATAATAGCAGTTCCTGGATTACTTAGTGCATCATCAAATATATGTGAGGGGATATAATTTCCAAGGACAGAGGTAGAACAGAAATTTCAAATCCTTAAATGTTCAAATATTGAAGCCAATGTACCCTAAAAAACATTCTACGCAGCCCAGAGCCACATGGCTACCTTTTAGAAGACACTGAGAATTCCTCAGAGCTACCACCGACATGGGCTTGAAGTGTCGCTGGCACTTACTTGAGATATTCTTCCTCTTATGGGTTTAAGGTTTTTCTTCAGGGAATCAATCATTTTTAAGACACTATTTTCCTATGATGATGTCACTGGCCCCATTTCATTCTTTTCTGTAGAACTTTAAAATCATGCATGACCAAGTTCATCCCAATTTGAAATAGCTAACTTATATAAAATGGGTATGTGCAGTTTATCAGCAGTGACATTCCTAAATTACTGAGGTGCGTTAGTTATATTACACACAGGACAAGACAGTACTTTGAACAAAAATCTAGCTTCTGCAAAACCTCAAACACTAGGAAGCTTTGTGTTAGATGCACAAATAGCAAGAAAAATCTCTTCTGCAAAATATTTATTTTTAGCACTAGAATGAAAATACATCTAATTCAAGAGTCTTGTTAACATTCATAGAACATTGCTCTCCCTAACAGTATGCACACAAAACGTCCCCAGGGAATAATCAGATTGAGAACACAGGGTTGGCCTCCTGTGCGCTGTCTTTCTTACCTTGCCCTAGTTTTGAAATACTGAGAAGGTTTTGTTTCTCTCAAGCTCTCAGGAACTTGCCATGGGGCTGAGAATCCAGAAGAGTGAGAAGGCAGCACCCGTGAGCGTGAGCGTGAATGAGCAGCAGAGGGTTTTGTTGTTTCCTTCAAGGGTTGAACAATGGATGATTTTTTAAATGGAGGTTTGTACTCTAATATTCTGGTCCCGAAGCAGTGCCACTCTATGGATCAAGCCTGATAGATATTGAAATAGGTGTGGTCATTTATGACAGGTGAAAGCTGCCCAGCCCAGCTAGGCACCAAATGGCAGTAACTACTCAGTAATTGAGGTGGAAAATGGACATCTCATCTACAAGAACTTCAAGCAGTTCATTAGTTTGTGCCCTTTTAAACCCATGAACGCTGTGTAATTCCTAGATTTTAGGGAAGTTTTAAAAGTCTGCTCTAAAATGCCACAGGTGCATTAGCAGAAACATTTAAGGCTGTTAGAGGCTCCCAGCAGATTGTATTATTTATTACACGCAGGCTCTAGCGGCTAACAGCAGCTGATAGAACGGTGGTGCCAGCCACTGAAAAAGAATATTCCTTAAATAAAGGCCCAGTTGCTGTTTAGTTTGATGTCCAAAGAACTGCAAATACAGTGGAACTCCTGTGTAAACAAAAACAAGTTATTTTATGCATGTGTAGCTGAAAGTAGAGATGTTTGTACACTACCTCATCAAACGATGTAATTAAAAATAGATGCCTTTCTCTCTGCATGAAAGAACTGTGCTGAACAAGTAGATAGCTAAGGATTAAAGCGCAGTTTGCAATAGAATGTTCTTCAAGATGAATGCTTGTATTATTAATGTGATCAGATATAATAGGTGTCTCTAATTTGTTTAGCAAATAAACCAATTTATACATTTTTAGCAAGATTTTGGACTTATTTTCTTCAAAAGTGAACCTTCTGTGTCTCAGTGCTTACTCCACTTGTAGATAAAAAGCATTGCCCTGAGTTGACATCATGGCACAAAGGGATGCTGAAGAATTAAAAGATGGTACCCAAGTTTAATTTCTTAGACTCCTTGTGTAGGCATGATGTATAGAAATAGGGACCTGATTGCTTTCCACCAGCATGATTTTATTTTATGAATCAGAGGGGAAATAATTAAAAGGTTTACCTGTCTTTCCTTAAAGTCTTAGAAAGATAGTACTAGGAAATTTGATCTTATGAGCTTATTAGTTTTCTCAGCATAGCTCTGAGTGAAATGCCTGGGTTTATAATTTGGCATGTAGAAAGGGGCGCACACTTACATCTTTCACAATTCCAGATTACCAACATTATGTTTATCACAGTTAAGTGCAGAGATGTTCATAGTCTTACTAATGTTTGTGCACCTTTGCCTGCCCTGGTTGGGGAAGCCTGAAGGGTAGGGTGCAAACAAACTGAACACAACACCAAGGAAGTGGCTTGGATGGTAGGATGAAGTGGGGCCAAGTATTCCCGAACTGGGAGAGAAGACCTCGCATGAAACCATTCAACCCGGGCTGGGGATATAGCTCAGTGGAATAAGCGCTTGCCTAGCAAGCGCAGGGTCCTGAGTTCGATCCCCAGTACCGCAAAAAAAAAAAAAAGAAAAAAAAAGAAACCATTCAACCCTGGAAATTGCCGCAGCTGCCACCACTGAGGGATCCACTGTGCCAGTTTCTGCTAAGGAAATCTAAAGGGACAGCTTCTGCATTGCCAATATCCCAGATTACAAGGAGTATTTGGACGGAGAATCAAACCATCACCCAGAATAATATGAAGGCAAGGGAATTCTGTAGCTACAAAGACTTGGGTTACTATATGATTATAGCCTTTTAAATTTCCTTTCTATCTGTGAATTGCTGAGACAAGAATTTCCCCCAATCATATTGATAAAGCTTCACAGGTGTTCCTGAGGACTATTGTTGGGGTTCTGTTTCATTTGTCATAATTACTTTTTAAAAAATTATAATTGCTCTGCTCATTCTTGTGATTTATTTACTTTTATATCTGATTTTAGTCTGTTGTTCAATGAGTATCTGCAAAACTGGAATAATATTATCTTTAAAGAACAAGAGTTACCAAGTTGAAAAAGATAAAGTATGTCACCTCTGAAGGATGCGTCTAAATTCACATCATAAGGGTGAACCCCACAGTCTTGGGTTCTTTCTCCCACTTCATGTGCCAGGCAGAATCTCGCCCCACCTCTAAGTTCTGACCAAGAAACAGAACCTAATTCTGTTTTGTTCAATAATAGGAACCTCAAAGTGGCCACAGCACTGCTCAAATTCACTTACTTCAGATACACCACTGGAAGGGTATCTGTCTAAACTGTACCTGTCCTTGTAAATTCTTAATTAAGAATTTGATTTTTTTTCTTCCTGCTTTCTTTTCTTCCTTGCCTGTGTTTTTTAAAGCATTAAATCTTTTGCTGTATCCTAGGGTTTCCTGCAAAAATCCAACGTTGAAAATGTACTTTCATTCAAAGTGCAGACTGCATGTCTGGAGAAAGTGCACGTCTATCCTAGGGAATAGGTTTCCCTGAAAAATTACAAAAGTTTATACAATTATGTGGATATATCAGCATTCCAAGTAAAAGCAAAGGAATAAATTTGGAAACTACTCCTTAACTGCACATCGCAAACACAGTGGTTTCTTAAAGGACATCATCCATTCCTGAGATTAAACCAGCTCGCCAGAAAGACATGGGCCTGGGCTATAAAACATTGGTTTCTGATGAAACATCCTTTAGGGAATTGTGCTGTGGCATTTTAGGAATATGCCAAGAATTATCAATAGCAGGATTCTTTTGAAAGATGTTGTTCATTGATTTAAATTATATATTCTTCCTGGAGGCAACTAGGAGAGAATTCTTTCCAGTCTTGTTACATCAGCTGTCACACTCCTTAGAAATACATGATTAATTGATCAAAAAATTGGTAAATAAAATAAAGAGTATTTTATCCTCTTTGTGGTGACTGCCACTGGTAGGAGAATTTGTGGCTTAGCCTTGCAAAGGTTGTACTTGGTCTTTTACAGCATGGATTTTATTTATTGATCCTATTTCTTCTTCTATTTATATTCCCTTTGCCTTCATTCACATATATAAAGTGTTATTTATTGCAAGCTAAAATAAAAGCCTTCTTAGGAAAATGAAAGCTACCCACTTATATTCCAACATAAAGGTGAAGATAGCGAATTAAAACTAAATTGCTAAATATCAGATGAAATCTGAAGGTTTTAACCATGCTAATGTAAGATGCTCTGTAAAGGAAAAGTAAAGTGATATAGTTGATTTTGAAGAGAGGATGTCTGATTTCATCTTTGTTTGATCAGTTTTCTGGCAATTATAAATATGAACTATAGAATAAATATTTTAGGTAGGGCACAGTAAGTTAATGAAAAGCAAAATACACGTGCTCCTTGCCTCCACGGAGATCTGAGAACAGAGAGACAAATGAGACATAGGAGACAAATTTTTTATTATTATACAGTACATATGCAAGGAGTAGCTTCTAAGTGTTAATTATTGGATAGATCCTGGGGATACAGCCATGAGCAAGAAAGATGATATCCAATCCCCACTAGACATTAATTTTGAAAGAATGAGTAAAAAGAAGTTTGATGTCAGTGAAAAATGAACAATAAAAGTATTACATAATAATTAGAGGATAGAGATTGATAGAAGTTATACGTGGTATCTTAAATATGGTAATGAAATGTGTATATATATATATATATGTATATATATATATAAAAGAAACTTTTTAAATTTACCTTGTTCTTTAAATTTCTTCAGCATATTCTGGCATCAATGAATGAGTCGTAGTCCTGAATTGAAGTCGAAGGGAAGTAGGAAATTCACTGAAACTATTATGAATTTTGTTTTACATTTTAAGTAGCATCATTTGATTTATCTTTAAAATTAAAAGGGCCAGGGATATAGCTCAGTGGCACAGCACCTGCTTGGCAAGAGCAAGGACCTGAGTTTGATTTCCAGTACCGAAAATTTTTTAAATTTATAGATCTTTAGATACAGATATCTATAAATACTGCAAAACTCTATACCAATTAATATGGATCATTTTGTATACAACTTCAGATCTAACATAATTCTAAATGAAGAATATAACACATAGAAGAAACCTAACAACAGTTTTGAATTAATTAGTTATTGTCCCCACTGAATTACTTACAATTGATTTCATTACTTTCCATCATCATTTATACAAGAAGTCTTCCTGTAGTTACTTTTTAAATTTATTTAGCAAGGTATATCTGAAGAAATAATGTATACTATTTCATAAGAGTTCTGTGAGACACAAGCATTTTTTATATGAAGCAATATGGAAATAAAACTAAATGTGTTCTTTATATTAAGCAATATGATAAAAAAGACTTCAATGAACTAAGAAACTACATAAAGCTTCTGGGTGAGGCAATGACATACCCTTTACTTCTTGATACCTCTGTTCCTTACACCATATTACAATATTGCTCATAGCTCAGTGCAGTTTTAGTGCGATCTGGTAGGAAGCTCATATGAATTTAATATCACAAGCAGTGAGGTTCACACCCAAATTTAGAGTCAGCATGTATTATGGTAGCAGAACTTTAAAATGGTAACAGGTTAATGAAGGAGAATAGGAGGCATTTCTAAAGGTTCAGACCTGGGTAAAGGGAGTGTCAAGTTGGAAAGTCCTAAGAAGGTTGTGGAGGACGAGCAAAGAGAAATCTGGACTCCTAACGGAGACACCAGGGTAACGTGAGTGAAGTCTCATCAGAAATTGCATCTTAAATCCTGGAGCCACAGACCTTTAATCCAGGAAGCTGATGTGAGCTCACAAAGGGGAAAGTAGGGAATTAGGTAAAGCAAGAGACAAAAGGAAGAGGAGCAACTGAACACTGACAAAGCCAGCATTTCAAATGTTCTGTAAGATTTGGCAAACATTAAACAGCTTGGACATCCTAAGGTAATTTAAAGGTAAATTTACTTTTCATAGATGCTACTGAACTGAGTAATTTTTTTGCAAAAATGAAAAAGAATACAATCGAGGAAAAAGTACTAACATGAAAGCTTTAGAGGAGGCATCACCAATCCCCAGGCATCGTGCAATTTGGACAGGGATAGGAGGAGGACCCTCAGGCACGCAATGCTGTCATCTGCCTGGGTCGCACATGACCCAAACAGAACAGAAGACCAGGGGCTGGGGATATAGCTCAGTGGAATAAGCGCTTGCCTAGCAAGTGCAGGGTCCTGAGTTCGATCCCCAGTACCGCAAAAAAAAAAAAAAAAAAGAACAGAAGACCAGCCAAATTATCAATCCTACCCAGTTCTGCACAAGAGTTCTCCACACCACAGGGTGGTAGAGGTGACCACAGAAAGACTAGTCAAGGGCAGGACCAGCGCCGAGGAGGAGAGCTTTGCTCCAGGACTGAAGTGTTGCACTACCAAAGACAATGAGAGACAGCTTTGGGAGACAGGTTTGGAAGGGCTGGGAACTAGACAGAGATTCGCTGAGATCCCCTGAGAAGCTCAAGCTCAGATCAAAAAGATCATGGGACTTGTATTCTACAGTGGGAAGCCAGGTAGGTATAATCTTTAGATGGAGTAAGAAACTCCCAAGCCCCAGAATACTGAGTCAGGGGGCACTGAGCAGAAAGAACTACACAGCAGAAATATCTGAATAGTATCAAGGTGGTAAAACTGTTCAATAGGGTGCTTGGCAAATTTAAAGAATATATAGCTGATTAGATAATGACCCTAATGAAACAACTGATCAGTGAGTCTAGAGAAGACACTAATAAAAATTTAGCAGAGACAAAGAGATGTAAAACCTCTCAGCCCAGTAAAGAAAAGCATGAGAGTCCAAGAAAACATTCCAAGCAGAAATACAGGAGGGTACTAACGTTATTGAAAGTATGGGCCGCAGAAGCAATGACTGAAAAGACAGAATGTTGTGTTCACAGGACAGGGCTGTGGACAATGATCCATTAATGAGAGATATCTTGAAACAACAACAAAACATGAAAAATAATCCAAAGGCTGCTAGGTGAATGAAATATGACCAACAGAAAAGTAAGTAGAACTGCAAACATGTGCCCAAAAAGGGGATAAAGGGATGGGTGGAAAGGGGAGGGAGAGAAGTCAAATGGAATGAAAACCATGAACTAAGACATTTTATGTACATGTATCAACCTTCCACAATGAATCTAAACATTATGTACTACACACATGTGCTTAAAAAATAAAATAATAAAAAAATAAGAAGACAGCACAAAGGGCATAAGAAACTATTTACAGGTATAATAGCAGAAAATTTTCAAAATGTGGAAAAAGAATTTAACATACCAATAGCCAATATATATAGAACCCTCAATATCCATGATCATAAAAAATACACTTCACTCAACATAATAATTTAAATACCAGAAATATAACATAAGAACAGAATCTGGAAGACTGGTAGAAGAAAATCAGCAAATCCCCTATCTAGGAAAACCCATCTGAACTGCAACTAATTTCTCAACACAAACTTTAAAGACGTGGAGAGATTGGAATGAAGGGTTTAAACGTATAAAATAAAGCAACCTTGAACCCAGACTAATGTATTCTGCAGAGTTATTTTCCAAATTTTATGAAGAAATATATTTCCATGATAAGGAGAATCTAAAGAAATTCACGGTCACCAAACTGACACCTCAAAAATTCTCAAGGAGCTCCTGGAAGGAAAGAATGATGTCAGCAATGATAAAAGATCCAATAGTATGAAAGCACTGGGTAGAGTTGGCCATTAAATAGAAGAGAAAGAAAGTGAAAGAGCAACAGGAAAATAACCTAGTGATAGGAGTAAGACAATGCCTATTATTACTCTCAGCATAAACAGACTCAGTTCATCAATCAAAAGACATAGATGAGTGGAATGGATGAAAGAAATCAAACCATATGCTGTATTCAAGAAACACAACATAAATAGAAGTCACAGGCTGAAAAATCTGAGGATAGAAAAAAAAATTCTATTGGAATATAAATGTAATGGGAATGTAAAAATAAGCAGAAATAGTTATCCTGTTTTCAGGTAAAGTGGACTTTAAGCAAAAGCTAACCGGAATAGGAAGTAAGCACACTACACATTGGGTAGTGGAACTATTCAACAGAAAGAGATAACAATTATAAATATATATGCACCAAACCACCATGCACACAGCTTCACATAACAAAAACAAGAAGATATAAAAGATCAGAAAAACATCAGTACAGTTATAATGGGGGAACTCAATACTCCACAGTAACAAATAGATGATCAACTAAACAAAAATCAACAAAGAAATATCAGAATTGCACCAAACCTTTGAACAAGTGGACGTAATAGAATAAACAAGGTGTTCCACTTAATGGCAGAATGCGCATTGTTTTCAGTAACACATGGTCTCTATTTTCTCCAAAATAGACTGCATACTAAAGAGGCATGTCTAAGTAAAGGCAAAAAAATTGAAATTTTACCATGCATATTATCAGACTATGATGCAATAAACTAGAAAGCAGTAGCAAAATGAGAATAACAAAAGCAATTCTGAGCAACCAAACCAGGCAGGCGACATTAATCCCAAAATTGAGGTTATATTACAGCACTTCAGTGAGTAAAACAGCATGGAACTTTCATGAAACAGCCCTGTGCATCAGTGAAACAGAAGAGAGGAAGCAGAATCAACCCCTGGCATATACAACTGTCTTATCTGTGGCAAAGGGGACAAAAATGTACACTGGAGAAGAAGTAACTTTTTATAAAAGGTGCTGGGAAAACCGGGTATTCACAGATAAACGATTGAGTCTCACTGTATACTAAACAAAAATCAAATAGATCCAAAATCTAAATATTAAACCAGAAACATTTCATCCACTGGAAGATAAAATAGGTACAACTAACTCTTGAAGGCAAAGGCATAGGAAAAGACTTTCTGAGCAGAATCCAAATGCAACAAAAAATAATACCAAGAATGAAGAGATGGGACCTTATCAAAGTAAAAAGCTTCTGAACAGAAAGGAAACTACCAAGAGAGGGAATCAAAAATTTACAGAACTAGAAAAACTTTGCTCTCTACTCTTTGGGCATAGGACTAATGTCAAGAGTATATTAGGAGGGCTGGGAATATAGCTCATCAGCATAAGCGCCTGCCTGGCAAGTGCAAGGTCCTGAGTTTGATCCCCAGTACCGCAAAAAAAGAGACTATATTAGGAGTCCAAAAAATGTTAGATCCCGCAGATAAAGGACCCTATCAAAGATGGGCAACCAAAATGAACAGACACTTCTCAGAAGTACAACTGGACAGTGGATATATGAAAATGTGGTTAACATCACTGGCTATTAGAGGAAATGAAAATTAAAACCACATTGAGAAAACCTTCCTATCCCAGAAAAAGTGGCTATCACCAAAATACCTAGTAATAACAAATGCTGGTAAGGTTGTGCCAGAAAGGAACTCTACCACATAGTTGGTAGCAACGCAAAGCAGTACACCCACTGTGTAAATCAGAGTGGAAAGGCTTCAAAAAGCTAAAAATAGAAATTCCATTTCTCCCATCTGCCCCCTTCTAGGTATGTTCTCAAAAGATGTGAAGTCATACTACTGGGATCCATGCATACCTATGCACAATTTATGACAGTTATGTGTTGGAAACATCATGTATGTACACCAAAAGATGAATAGATAAGGAAAATGTGATGTTTATACTCTACCACAAAGAGGTAAACTTGAGGCAGTTGTAAGTCGATGTACGCAATATGACAACATAAAGTTAAGTAAAATAATTCAGTCACAGAGGCTTAAACATCACATGGTTTCTCTTGGATGAGAAACAAAAGAGAGAGGAAGAGAGAGAGAAATAAAGGATAGGAAAATAGGAAGTATGGAGAACTTCGACCAGTTCCCCAAATTGTCTATTCCATTGCTTCCAAAGTATTTTTATTTTGGAAATTTGTTTCATTTATACTACTAATTTCTCTTACTTCATTGAGTAGAAGATTTTGTGCTATTATTTATTGCTTTTTTTGTAAGTTTTTTGTTCACATCTTGCACTGAATAACTGCATTGAAGAATGTGTGCATAGTGTATTAATATGTTACTATTTTGTGATGAAATTTTATCTTTTATGAAATTAAAATAAAGAAGCTTGGATTTAGAACAGCAGCAACGCCAAATGAAAAATTGCCTGTTTATTATCAAGTAAATCCAAAATTTCTTTTCTAACTATCCATGTTGATTTGTATTCATAAAAATAGCCCTGGATTAAGAGCAGAAATGTTGAGATTTCTCTAAACCACAGCTTCACTCCTTTGTTAAACTTTCCCACGTGGTATATGCACACCACAGTGAGAGGGTATTCTTTTCTCAAGTCTTTGCATCTACTCTACAATCAATGTTCATAGAGAGAGAAGGGAGGGAAAATTTTCTTTCACTGGACAACCTCTATCCTGAAATTGTCTTCTTCCTAAATGAAATGAGCCATACAAAAGCTGGTATTTGATATATGAAATGTTGGCAGTAAAATACACTTAATTCATAATTGTGAGAATCATTTGAGAAATGTATAATGTGATTAATCTATGTCTGTCATATAAAACATAGCCACCTACACATTTCATGAAAGAAAATTTCCTATTTTGCATAGTAAATAGACTCTGTAAAGAGTGCTGGTCCACCCACTTGCTATCTAGAAGACAAAGGCACACTGCTCAGCCTCTAGGACTTGGTCCCGTCTTCCAAAATGTAGAAGTCAATTCGTGACTGTTCAGTGACTTATTATCTATGAGTCACTTAGAAGAATGTTTCATACAAAATAGCTGGTAAGTAAATCAAAACTTTATTACTTTGTTGTGTGAAAAAGATAATAGTGATTGTAGATATAAACAGAGAATCTTCATGTTTTTCCACATCATAGGCTCCCTTTGCTAAGTGAATGAACTTTAAGAAAACTTCTCTAGGAAAAAATAACAATGAGCTATTTTTATAGCATATTCTAACTAAATTTCTCTTATAATTATTATTGCTCAATAAGAAATATATCTGTAGACTGCAGATGAAGAGCCCCAAGTTTAAAGAATATTCATTGCAAACATTTTAGAGTTTTAAAGAGAACAAGTACATGTTTGAATTACGTTCAGTGTTGTGGAATAATGCAGAAACACATTTCATTTGTTCTTTAAGGCATAGAGAAAAAAATTTTAAACATACACAATCTAGAACGATTTGAAACTAGTGCTATTTCGAAAATGTTTCTAACAAAATTTTTCAATTGTTAAATGCCTGGAGCTTAGTTGTACTGAAGAAAAGAACAGCATGACACAGCAGGACAAAAATAATACAAAAAACTTTGTCACTCAAAACACCGGAGTAAGCACAGTAAGAATATGAATATTGGAGTCCTGCCAGCATTAAATTATTTATAATGGTGTACACATATCCGTGAGTCCCTGAACATTTAGGTAGTAGAATTTTAATACCAATGTTATTTTGAAGAAGACTCTTCATATCTTCTCCCACAGAGATTAGAATTAAATTTAAATATTATCATCTGAACAAGTAATAGCCACATATTCCATTATTTAGAACCCCAAGATATGGTTTCCTTGTAGTTCAAAACACATACTGAGCTTGTGTGTTGACTTGAATTGCATTTTTTAACATGATGTGAGTTCCAAGAAGAAAACTTCAGGTGACAAGTTCTCGTGAACATCACACAGAATGTAGAAAATCGAGTGCTCCTTTAATAAATGAGAAACTATAATGTTTCCTCTAGAAGAAAAACTCTAGCATGTGAGAGTGAGAATGATCAACCTGAGACGGCTTCTGATTGTGGGTTTGTTGAAATCTACCTCTTTGACATGCTAAGGATTATATTTAATTTCCTTGTAAGTAGAACCACGCTGAACCAAGTTGAAATTATTCTAGACTCATCCACCAAATGATGTTTGATTTCACCTCCCTTTTCTAGTTGCCATGATATCTCTTCTGTATCAAAGAAGTAATTCAGTCCTCTCCCTGTACGTAATGCCACTGATCCCACATCCTCCTTTGCTAGGTATAGGTCCTATCCCCAAAACATTTCTTCCTTTGAAAATACTTATCATTGTCTCTCAGCTTAGTAAAAAGCCAAAAAGTGAAGTGTTTATGTAATGGCATGTAACAACAGTAAATTCTCTCCTAGGATCATTGTTTTACTTGAGTTGGGATACCTACAGCACTTCAAACAATGCCTGTAATAAAGGGCTTGTTGCTAATTATTATTACTTTAAGTAATAGATACTGTGGAAGAACATAATGGGTGCTGTAGTTTAATAGGCATGGTCTAATTCCTTTCTCCAATTAGACTATAATTGAATTTTATTACTAGTGTAGTGATTGCTCTCAAAATGTCATTTATTCATTTTAATTATATTCACACACATTAACTTTTTCTTATCTGATCATGAGGAATAAGAAAAGTAATCAAGTGCTAATAGTCTGATGATCACTCTTGAAGCAGATAGAATCATTGAAAAAGAACTTTTAAAAATGAATTGACATGTTAACAATCAGAGTATCAGAAATTGAAATGGGCTGCTTCTGACTTAGTGGGATCCTATAAAGCTAGAAAGGCAGGAGCCTAAAGAAATAGCTTGTAAACTGGGAGTACTGGTACACACCTGTAATCCCAGCACTCAGGAGGAGGAGGCAGGATATTAGTTTGAAGCCAGTTTAGCCTACATAGTCCATACAACATTTGAGTACCTCTAGAAATGTTTCCTTCACATATTTCCAAGAAGTATTTGTATGCAAAAACACACATCATTATTCTTATCAGTAAGGAATTGTTTGGAATCCTTTATGTGCCAGGCAGTGGGCAAGACAATGGTGCAGAAACAATAAAACATACAAATTGGTCTCTTGTATCACATGGCACCAAGTTACAAATGAATAATAAATGTTATGTAGTTGTATAAATTTATTAAATTATTACAAACATATATTGGCAGAAAAATAGATTTTGAGTATGGCATTCCAGGAAAGGTAACTGACAGCATAAGAAGTCATAACACTTTTGAAGAGGATAAAATATGGAATACAGGACAATCTCCAAATGCAGGAAACTGCAAACCTCTGAAGTAGTAATAATAGTAGCTACAACAATTACAATAACAACAAGAACAATTAAAAGCACAGTTTCCCTGAAAACTGCAGGCATCGAGAGATCACAGAACAGCAGAAGGAGAGAAGGTCACAGAGCACACCCAGGAAAGAGACTGAAAGGATATGAAGTACAGTCCAACTATTGAGAGTCAAGGACCAAATTACCAACTGCAGACTTCTTTTCAAAAGCTAAGCCATTGTAGAATATCACAAAAGAATTATTAAATTTTTCTCATATATAAATATTTTATTATGGGTTAAAGAGTGCACATTATTCATTACTATAACGTTTAACTTTAATTTTTATTAACACGTTTGAAGTACATGGAAGTCTACACTAATCTTAGGGAGGAGGTACACGTGCATAACACACATCAATACTTTATATGCCCCATCCTGTCCCCAGCCACCTGACGACCTACCATTCTAAATCTCCTTTCCTCTTTTTCATTGTTATAAGTATTATTGTTGTTTTTAGTTTGCATTTATGACATATAATGTCTATATTCCTTGTGGGTACTAACTTTTGTGATTCAACCCAACCAATAGAACATCAAAATATAGTTTTAAGGCAAAAGATCACCACCAAAAGGATTCAAGCTCTTTGATTGGAAAATTTGCTTTAGTTTTAGAACAGTTTTCTGAGCTCATAAAGTATCAAAATATTTCTATCACTCATACAAACCCGAAAGAGCAATACCACAAATTTTAGGTAACAAGACTCTTGGAATGCAAAAAAAGGGGATGTCAAGGACAACACAAGAACTGTTCCGATAGAAAAAAGTTCAGAACTGAAAATGGAGACGATGATGTCTCATGTGAGACTCCAATGAGTTTTTCTGACCCATCAGAAAGACCACATCCATCCCATGCCTCATAATCTTCTCCCCTCCTTCCAACAATAAACAGATGGACACACACACACACACACACGCACACATGCACACACCTTTGATGAAATGTATCCCAAGAAATCAAAATTAACTTCTGAAAAAGTCAGTATCTTAAGATAATATTTTCTTAATACTCTGAAGAAAACTCACAAGATAACGGTCAACCAGCTTCATAAAATATAAAACTGAATTCCCAAAGGTGGACTGAGAAAATACCACGTTTCATGTTTGAAATAAATGGAAGACGTATCTAACTTTAAAAAAAGGAAACTTGATTTATGTCTCCGTTACGGAAGCTTGTTGCATTTGTCCACAATTATTTACAGATGGAAAATGAGAACAAGCTTCAAAAAATTGATCTGTGATTTCTGTCATGCTTCTGTATCAACAATGCTCAATAAAATTGAAAACGAATATAATTGTAATTTCATACATGTTGATTCTTGTTCCTAGATTTCAAAGTGTATTTAAAATGTTAATTAAGTTTTAAATCACTTAAGATTTTATTATACACATTACACAGATGGTTAAGCCATAATACTGAGATATTAAAAGATTTCACAAGGAGACTGCTTGGCAAAAGTAGAATATAAAAAATCCTGATGTGTGTTTATATAAACCCCTAGATAGTTCGTACTGTGAAAAGTGGCCATAAAATCCAAAAGAACTTTCTTTTCTTTATTTCTTTGTCTTACAGGCATTATTTAAGGTCCTTGTCATGTTAATTGGGGAAAGAACTTGGGGAGTAACATTAATGTCACATTTCTACAACATAAAGTAAATGCAGTAAAATAACTATTTGCAAAGAAGTGTTAAAATACCATTTTCCTGCTGGCAACTAAAAAATATTACAGAAAAATGAAAATATTTCATCAACTTCTTTGGTTCTAATCAGCTGAGAACCACATTGGTTTGCTACAGCTCTTTCAACGTACTGAAAACATAACAGTGTTTGGTTTGTTGAGCTCTCTCCAAAGAGAAGCAAAAGGGCCAATTTCATAGAAGTCTAGATTATGGGGAAAGGTGTTATATTCTACATATTTATGTATCATTTCTATTAACTGTGACTTCAGTACCTTTGAAATCTGAAAAGAAAATGTCATTAAATGCTGATCAGGTCAAATTTGTTTGGAGAATATCTGAAATATTGTACCAGAAAACAGATAAAGGATATATTGAGAAACTCAACAGAGATAGATACATAAAGCGAATAAGAGTCTGAAAAGTTACTAGTGGAAACATATTTAAAAAATGAAATCTGTGTTGTCTCGCTAGCTCAAGAAACTGAAAAAGTAAATAAAATCGAAAAAGCACAGTGGACATTATGAAAGGGAAAGAAACTGCTCAAAAGGAAAGAACAACTAGGATGGGGGAAAGGAGAAAAAAGGAAGGGAAATATACAGAGAGCTGATAAGATAGATGTTAGATAGATACACAACATTGCTACGATAACTGTACTACTATTTTTTATTGGTTTATTGAAAAGAACAGTTAATACCTAATTGTGATCAATTTTGCACACCTATATCTGCTAATCTGAACAATTACTTTGAAGGTAACATGTGCAACACAACCATTGTTAATTTCCTATCATCTTGTTTTGAAATTCTGTATCATTTTTTTAGTCCCTTTAAAATAAAAAGTGAAATCTATTTAAACTCAGCTGATTAAATACCTATGTATTTTTATGTATGTAAGAGAATATTTCAATAGAATATAATATACATTGTAAAGATAGTGTTCCATGTTTTTAATATGTGTTAAGGCTTGTATCTAACTTTCCCCACAAAGCCTCATGTGTTTATAGATGGGATTTTTTGGAAGTGGCTGCATCTAGAATGTGTGACTGTGAATTAAGAGTGTGTGAATACAGATTAAAATCTAACGTTTGGATTAGTCCATTTATGGGTTTAGCATCGTTCTGGGTGTGGGTTCTGGAAAGCTTCACCCTGGGTTGGGTGGCACCAATCAAGAAGCTTGTAGCCTGGACAGAATTTACAGAGAAAGACGGAAGGCAGGCTGGCTGCTTCCTGCTTTCTGCTGCCTGCTGTGGACTGTTTCAGCCCTGCCCTTTCTCTCTGCCACGCAGCCTTGCCTTGGAGCCAGCCAACAATGGACTGAAACTGCTACAAAATGTGAGTGAAAATAAAGTTTTCTTACTTTAACTTGTGGGTATCAGGTATTTTGTCCCAGAAACAAGAAAGTAACTAAAATAGTATCTAAGGGACAGTTTAAGCATTTCTCTAGAAATAGTATAAATTGGTACAATGTTTCTGGAAAGAAACATTTCAATACATGTCAAAATAGTAGCCAAGGGCCTAATTTTTGGCCTAGCATTTCTATGCCCAGAGATGTATCCTCAGTAAACAATTGTGGGTTTATATAAAGGAAGGTGAGAAAATACTTGTTGCATCTATTTGTCATTGTAAAACTGGAACCCTAATTAAATTTGCAATGTTTTCTTTAGAAGTTATGGTACTTGTATGCACTTGCCTTTTATGTAAACATTTAAAATGAAGTGAATGAGTATTTAATGGCATGGTGAAATGCTTTTGATATTTTGATGAGATTATAAAAACCTATTGTGAAATATTTATTAATGAATGGATAGAAAGAAAAAGTTGTACATAAGGATATTAGCAGTTATAACAATGTATAAGAAGTAATCGTGCTTTTAGTGTCTTTGGAGCTTTTATTCATTTCCTTAAGTCTCCACAGTGTTCTTGTGTTCCCTGTAGGAGTTTTAAAAGCCATTTTTCCAGTTTATCAAGCATTTTACCTTTTGAAATTGGAGTGAAATCTCAAGGAAACCTGAATTGTTTGCCTTTTTCATTTTTTGACCATTTTCCCTCTAAATAAATTCAGAGAAAGTGGCAAATAGATGAGAGGTGCAACACTGCATGACCCGTCACGGCCCCACTGTTCCATTATGGTGTTATTTACATACAAAACTTCACATTTATCACATGTACAATATTTATATTGGTCCATGCCCACAATATCATCAGATTCTACTACCTGTGCACTTGCGTCTGCATCTCTATTTTATCACACATAGCTTTTGTAAAGAGTCACAGTATTGGTATATGTTACCAATACCATGGTCACCTGCATTATGCCCAGCTTATTACCCTGTTGTTTTTTACAGCCCCCTCTGCCTCCTCCCCTGGAAACTACTAAGCAGTAGTCATCTCCCTCCTGGGTTACTTTAAAAATGTTATATAAGTAGAATGTTATGCGTATGTCCCATGGAAACTGACATAGTTTAGATCAGCATAATTCCTTTGAAATTAACCAGAGTCCTTGTAGTCAATTGTAACCAAAGTCCATTTCATTGCTGAGTAGTATTCCTTAAAATAGATATCACATGTTTACTTAAAAATTCACCATTAAGTGTTACAGAAGTATGTTCCTGTTTAGGGCTATAAAAAGTAAAGCAACTAGGACAATTTGTGTGGCGGTTTCTGGGTGAAAATTTTGTTTTCACTTCTGTGAGATAAATGTTGAAGAGTGTAGCTGTTAGGTTTCTTGACAGCTTTTATCTATTGGTGGTGTCATTTACGTCCCCACCAGAAGGTGTGACAGATCGTTTCTCTACTTCTCCACCAGCCCAGATGTTATCACTACTTACAAGCTTTTGTCAGTCCTAATTGTTGCCAGTGGTATCTCATGGCCATTTCAACACATTCTTTCATGGTTAGTGATACTGGACATCTTTTCACTGGCTTATTTGCCATCTCCGTCTCCTCTCTTGTGAAACTCTGTCCTTGTCTTTGGTCCATTTTCTGTATGGATTTTCAATATGGAGCTTGGAGCGTCCTTTATACACTGTAGATACAAGTTGTTGTTTATAATTTGTTTTTATCCCAATAAGAGCTGCTTTCAAAGAGTAGTTTTGAAAAATTCCCATGAGGGCCAACATACAGAATTTGTCTTTTATCTATAATGCCTTTTGTGTCAACTAAGAAATATTTGTGAAGTTCTAAGTCTCAGAGACTTTTAAATTCTTCTTCTAAAAGTTTGTGGTCTTAGGTCATAACTTAAGTCTACAAGCCATTTTGATTTAGTATTTCCTATAACGTGAAGCTTCTGTGAAAGTTCTTTCGCTCATGTATGCTCATTCCTTGAGTACTATTTTTGAAAAAGCTTATGCCTCTTCCAATGAATTTTTGTCCTGTTCCAAAAGACTTACACATATTTGTAAGCCTATTTCTCGGCTGTCTAAAAGTATGTTCATTACATTTAAAATTATCATGCAAAATAAAGAATAGAAGTGTTTCACAATTTAAAGGCAGTATCTTGGTCAAGCGTGTATTTAAAATTCTGCTTGTTTGAATTGTAGGAATTTGAATTATTTTAAAACTGATGTAGTATAATTATTAATCCATTTATTTATCTAATAATCTACTCAATGAATCTATTTAAATATTTTATATAAAGCAAGCAGGTGATCCCTTTCCAAAATTATGGTGTCCGATGATTTCTAAAAAATATTTTCTCAAGAAGCTAACATAGGAGCTTGACAAAACTGTTCAGAATAATTGTTTCACTGCTCTGGACATTAAACAAAGGCATGGAGCAAACTGAGCAGTGTTCCTGGATTGAAGACTTCAAAAATGCCAGTGACTGTCCTTCTCTGAGTAATCTGTAGTTAGAAGATAAAATTTGTCTGATTGCTAAGAATTCTGGAAAGAACTGATGGTCCAACTTCAAAAGATGTGCGAAAACTTGCTTCAGAAACAACAAAGTTGGAAGATCATGATTTTAAAACTTACAGTGGATCTAAAGTTGTCAGGACAATACAGTAGTAACGTAAGGGTTGGCGGATAAACAGGAGGAATGAGAATTCAATAATAAAGCCTTCCATTTTCAGTCAATTAATTTTCAACAAAGATGCCAAGGCTGTCCATGGGGAGCAGGTTATAGATTGTCCCTCCACTAAAAGATTTAGAAAAAAGTAGCCAAGTTAAAAAACAAGAAAAAGCCTCGTATTTTTCTCATAGTATCAATAAAAATTTCAAAATACACTGTGTGTGTGTGTATGTGTGTGTGTGTGTGTGAGTGCCAAAAAATTCAAACTTCTGAACAAAAGCATAATCATGATGGTCATGATATTGAATAAGGCAAAAAATTCTTAGATATAAATACTCAAGAACTAGTCATATTAAGAAACAAAATAAAAATTTTAAAAAATGAAATGAGATAAAAATTTAGACCTTGAAATTGTAAACTTCTGATTTCATAACACAACTTAGGAAAATGAGAATAGTCCACAAGCTGAGAGAAAATACTGTACTTGAAAATAAAGTCTCCAGTAAAAAGTATATATCCAAACTATCTGCAGAACATTTTTACAATATATGACAAAGAATTTCAACGAACAGGTGGTTTGAAGTGAAAAGGCAGTCTCTCATCAAGCATGGGTTAAAAGTTCTGCAGCTCAGACCATGAGCCCCCTCTCTCCAGAAGGCTTTGCAAACAGACAGATATCCAAAGGCACACAGAGAGCGGATGCATGCACATGAAAAAGTGCTGCTTTCCACTTGTCGATACAAATGGAAATGAAACCAAATGGATGTAATGTTCCCTACTAATAGAAGGTTTATAGTCAATTACAAGATCATCTAAGTCATAGAAGAACTGGGATGTTCATACAAGCGTATGGAAAATGTAGAATTACATAGGTGCTTCTGCAGTTTGTCAGTTTCTTAAATATATGGACCAGTAATTGCACTCTCAGTATGCTGCTCAACAGGAGTGAAAATGCCTATCCACTCAAATAATCATAGGCAAATGTGTTTAGCAGTATGACCCTTGATTGCTCAAATCTAGAAACAGTGAAGCTCTCCAGCATATGATGAACGCACAAAGTGTTATATAATATACAGCAAAGTATTTTTCAGCAACAAAAAGGAGAAAACGTGAAATACTATATGTGTGAGTCTTAAAATATACTAGACTCAAAATATTACATACTGGATGATACTAAGTATGTAAAATGTCCAAAACAAGTATATCAGGTTGCCTAAGACTAGGATAGAATTAGGAAATTATGGTCTCAAGATAGCTTTTTTACAGTTATTGGAAATAATGAGAAACTAGACTGTGGTGATGGTAGCAAAGCTGTATTAAAATTCTCAAATTGGATACTAAATTTTATGAAGTAAATTTCAATAAGTACAACTTTTAAGAGGTTATATACTACTTGAGACGTCTTCAGTAGAAGGCATAACTTGAGCCCGGAACACAAGGCCGGCGAGGCAGCTGTGAGACAGGTCTTCACTGTCAGGTTTATAGGCTGAATGGCTCAGTTCCCCCTGAGTAAGTAACTGAAGCCTCAGTTGCCAGCGTGATAAACTCTGGGATGGAACCTGAAGGAGCAGTTAGTTAGAATAGAGCACTCGGGAAGGAGATCAGTGCCCGCTAAGCGGAAACTTGGAAAGTCTCTTTCCATTTTTGCCTTCTATGCTTTCTCTCCTCTCTTTGGAAGGACCAGAGAGAAGAGAAACAGGTTTATTGTGTCCAGGTACAATGAATTCCCTCTAACGAGTATGACCATTATGCATATCTGAAGTATACCAATGGAATTAATTTTGAAAAAAGAAAAATTGGAGCGAGAGAATCTGTCTTCTCTGTCAGTGTATATCCAGAAAGCAGACATCTCACAGACACAGAGGGTTTTTTCAATAGATGATGAATCTGCTGGCTCTGGCTCATCCCGATCTCATGAAATAAATGCTCGTTGTGTAACCACCCAGTAGATGGTATTTTTGTGACAGCAGCTGAATCTGACTAAGACATCATGGCAAGTTTCTTTATTAAATTTTGAATCTATTACAATATTAACTAGGACATCCAATACAATATCTCAACTAAGTAGTGAGAATTCTTTTCCTCTCTCAGAGACAATGTGTTCACCTTCTTACTAGTTTTTAATCAGTTAAGTTTATGACTATATTTTAGATACACAGAATGATCACATTCATCAGAGGGAATTTGTACCTGTACATGATAGGTCATGATTTTTCTTTCTTTCACATTCTCCTTCCCTCCCTCCAAACCCTCTCCTCCTTCTTAATTACATGAAAATGTCCAAAAAATGAAGAAAGACAATTGAGGAAAGAGAGATGAAAGATGAACAGAAGAAGGCAATCAATAAAAGTAAAAACCTAAACAATCACAAAAAAGGAAATGAAGACAAAGAGATACACCACAGTAACAAACAGTGAAGCTCCTCTGGAGTCCACAGCTCTGTGGTAGCGTTCGGCCAGAGCCCAAATCCGCACTGGGTAACCAGGCCCAGAGGGCAGCTGGATTAGCGCTGGGTGCCTCGCTGATCTAGGAGTCTGGGTGCGGGGCTGGAGCCAGAATCTTCACCAGCAACTTTCTGTGCCTCCCTGGGCAGTCTGTGCACATCTCCTGAGCAGCGGCCTCTCCGCATCGCTCTCCCAGTGGTGTGATGCTCAGTAGAGACCGCACTGGTCCCCTGCAGCGGCCCCTCCAGGCCCTGGACCAGCCTCCCTCCTCTCAGCCCCTGGGAGCAGGCAAGTGGAGGGCTGCGCTAGGCTGCTCAGGACCCTGTGAGTCCCAGGCCCCTCTCCCTCTCACACTCCTGGGAGCAGGCAGGGGAGGCGGTGCTGTTCCACTCCTGCCCCTGCTGTCCCTAACCTTGTCGTCCTTAGAGGTTTCAGTTAGCCGCTGAGACCTCTACTATGACGTAAAAAATGGCACACACAAAAGCCCCAAACCTGTCAGCACCTCAGGGAGGGAGCAGCTTCATGGCCACTTGCCCCTGTGTTTGCCGGAGAAATTTGCTTTCAGGCAGCAGTGTTCTGTTTGGGGGAGGGAAAATGTCCAGCGGCCTCACCCCAAATCTATCCTGTGTGCCCTGTATTTGCCACGCTGCAGCAGTCCATCAGTTTTCTGCGGAACTTCTCAGAATCCTGGCTCCCACTCTGTGCACAGGTGAAGGTCTCTCAGGCAGGCCTGTGGGCTGCTTCCCCGTTGTATAAAGTCCATGCCTACGTTTTGTTTGATCTATAGTCTCTTACTCCAGACTGAGACGGGCATCAAGATGCGCGTCCCTCCCTTGCTTCCTGTTACCTGCGGTTGAGCTGATTTTCTCTGAGCACTTCCTTTTGGCGCCTCCTCTACTCGGTTATGGTGAATCACTTCTTCCTATTTAAGCTTAGGTAAGTCATTTTGAGATGTTCTTTACCAAGTCGAGAAAATTCTTCTTTAGTCTTAGTTTTGCTGAGGATTTTTATTTTTTATTTTTATTTATTTATTTATTTATTTATTTTTTTTGCGGTACTGGGGATCGAACTCAGGACCCTGTGCTTGCTAGGCAAGCACTTATCCCGCTGAGCTATATCCCCAGCCCCTGCTGAGGATTTTTAGCACGAGTATTTTCAAGTGATTTTTTATGTGTCTATTGATATTATCACATTGTCTTTCTTCTGTAGCCTGGTGCTGTGATAGATTATAAAAGTTATGTTCAGAATGTTGGCACAGCCATGTATTCTTGCAATATAAGCCATGTAGCTGAAGGCATAAATCTTTTTATGTACTTTTTATTTGAATTCTTAGTAGTGTCTTAAAGGTTTAGCATTTATTATGGCAGCTATTGTGTGTAATTTTCTTCCTCATAATGTGTTTATCTAGTACTCTTTGTGCTTCTCTTTTGTAAATGAGACTGGAGAGAGAGTTTATGATTTTTTTCAATGAATATTTTTTAGAGAATAGGATCTTCCTTAAATATTTGGTAGATAGCACTAGTGAAACAGTCTGGTGTTTCCTCATTTAATTTCCTTGATACATTCATGTTTTGTATTTTTCCTCTTGTAAAATTTGATAGAATGCCTTTCTTGCAACTGGCTAATTTCATCTGAGTTATGTTTGTAGGCATAGAGTTGTAACTTTTTCACTTATTACATCTTGTTGTTTCTGTGACCAGTAGTGATTCTGTTTCATTGCAGATTTTAGTAATGTGCTCCTTTCCCCATTAATTTCCTTTCAAAACAATACATTTAACTTTGTATGTTTACTTCTAAATATTGTTTAGTTTCACCTTCAAGTGTTAAGGCACTGTATCAGCTATAAATATTTGCACATTTTACCTGTAACATTAACTATCAAAATTTGTATTAGCATTTTTTTACTTCTAAAATTATACAACAAAACGATTTACAGATCAATACTAGTGGCACTACCTACATTATCACGATATGGGCAAAATTATACCCAAATTAATCATCCATAGTAATGTGTAATCCATGATTTATCTACTCTATGTTTAAAGGAATTTTGAGCTGTTACAATTTGAACTATTGAGAATATTGCTTTTCTGAGAATTCTTATTCATGCTTCTTGATACATATATTTCCATAGTTCTAATGCATCAGCAAGTATCAAACTGCTGGTCCCATGATGAGCGTGTCCTGAGACCGGTGGGCACTGTTTTCCACAGCACGGCTCCAGTTGACACTTCTGTGAGTGCTCCTTTTGACTCGCATGTCAGAAAATGCCAGTATTGTCTCTACTTTCATTCTGGTTCTGGTGCTGTGTGGTCCTGTTGCATTGCACTTTTAATTATAATTTTTACAACTATCACAGTAAGAAACACCTTTTCGTATGTGTATAGGCCCTTTGGTTGAAGTTCTTGTTGAAATAGCTTACCTTTCTGGAAGAAATTTTTTCTTACTAACTGGTAGGTAGCCCTTGTATTTTTTAATGTGAACTTTTTTATCTTACCTCCTTCCGCTTTGAACATATTCTCCTTCCTCCCTGCCTTCCTTGCTTTTGCCCTCCCTTCCTTCTTTCTATCTTATTTTGCAACATAGGGATCTAACCTAGGGCCGCTGCCAGGCTGAGCGAGTGCCCTACCACTGGCCATATCTTTTGGTGTCTTCTGCTTCAAGAAAGCTTGTAATTTTAATGGAAGGGAAAGTTTGCATATATGTGAATTAATTTTCATTACACAATTTTCCCTGTTTCAATGTCATTGTGATTTGTTGCTATATTGTGTTCTGCAAGTTTTATTGCTTTGCCTTTTCATATTCAAATATCTAGGTTTGATTGTTTTTCCTTAGTGCAGTTGTGAAAAGTGTTTCTTTTCACTTTCAGTTCATTCCAGTTCAAATACTTAAATTATGTGATACTTATTTCTAATCAGTCTGGAATGGACATGTGTACAGAAAAATGTAGGAGACAAATTTGTACTATTAATATATCAATATTCAAATAACCTAAGCAACATTATTGAAAATTTTGGTATTTTCCATTGTACTATATTATCATCTAGGCAATAAATAATGTAAGACATTTTCATCGCAATTTATTCTTTTCTTTGATCACTTTGCCTGCATGAATATATTTTATTTATTATAATTAATTACTGTACATATAATGTATACAACAGCCACTCACTATGTTTTTCTTTTTCTTTCTTTTAATAATGTCTTAGACATTCTTGTCCTCCTACGGTGTGGTATTAACTTGCTAAATTTCACCTAAACAGAACTACTAGTAGTTTATTAGAATTGCTTTGGATCTACACATCAGTTTGGTAAAAGTTAGTTTATTACACTATTGCACCTTCCAACGCATGAACATTGCTTTTCCTTCATTTATTTGTATGTAATTAACTTCCATAATTAACTTCCATTAATAAACTTTTTTTCCATTAATAAACTTTCATAGCATGATTAGTTCTTTAGTTTTTTAATCTTTTTTTTTGCTTAGTTTAGTGGCTTTCTTTGTTGTTATGTTCATTTTGAAGATTAAACCCCAGAGTGTTCTGTCTCTGTGTACATTCACAGCCCTTTTTATTTTTTTATTTTGAGGCAGAGTCTGCTAGGTTGCCTGACATAGCCTTGGACTTGCAACGCTCCTGCCTCAGCCTTTTATGTGGCTGTGATCACAGCATGTGCCATCATGCCCAGTTTCAGTACTAGTTTTCAGATTTTTGTTATTGTTGATATTCTAATTTTGAAGGTTGGAAATAGCATTTTGAAGTAAAGTTTCATTTGTTGCTGATATTAACAATGGATCTAATTTTGTCTATTTCATGCAAATGTTTAATTCGTTAGCACTCTATATAATGTAATATTCATTTCACATTTTTAGTGCCTATAGCTTCTGCAGTGATAGCAAAATATTTACACCTACTGGAGGCTTATCAATTTTATTAGGCTTTTCAAGGTATAACTTTTAATTTTGGTAACTGACTATGTTATATATTTTCTTTATCTGTTTGACTTCTATCTGCAGATAATTCATTTTCAGATCATTCTTCAATATGTGTACATGCATCTTTTCCTTTTAGCACAAATTTACCTTTATTTTGTAAGTGTGGATATGTGGCATCTTAGCTGTACTGCCACACATTTTCCAATTTATTATGCTTTCCCTTGTTGACCCACAAGTTATTTAAAATTATGCTGCTAAATTCTAAACATAAGGACATTTTCTAGTTATTTTGTTGAAGAAACTTAGATTTTATCTGTATTTCACTATGCTCAGAGAATATATTCTACCTCTGAAATTTCTTCCTATTTACTATATGTCTCCTTACATGTTTCATCTTTAAAAATGTTTTATTCATAGTTTAGGTGTAGTATTCTTTAACAAGAACTTTAATTTAGTTAAAAGTAATGTCATTTCTTTTTAAAAGATTTTATATAAAGAATGAAGTAACAAAACTTAAAACTTCATTAATTCTTCAGTGATATTTAACCTCTAGCAATTTTTTCTGCCTATAAGCCCTTCTTTACCCATATTTTATTCTCTTTTTTCTTTCTTTTTTTTTTTTTTTTTTTTTTTTTTTTTTTTTTTTTTTTTTTTTTTTTTTTTTTTTTTTTTTTTTTTTTTTTTTTTTTTTTTTTTTTTTTTTTTTTTTTTTTTTGTCTTTTTAAGACACTGCCTTGCTATGCAGCTCAGGCCAGCCTTGAGCTCACTATGTAGCCCAAGCTGGTCTTGAACTCACAATGATCCTCCTGCCTCAGCCTCCCTCTTACAGGAATGCACCACCACATCCGACCATATTTCAGTCTTTGGAGGCTTACCTCTTGTTATCTTTTCAAGAAGCCTCTTCTACTTCCCTGCTGGAAATAGAGTTTTCATTTTCTAAAATTGAGAGTACTTTACCTACATCTTTAACTAATGTTGGAAACATGTATGTATATTATTCACCTAGTAGATTATAGCATCCTGAAAGTTTCGAATTTCAATTCCCAGGAATCCATGCTATCGTACACTTCAGATAATCCTTTTATGATTGAATAAATGAATATATTCACAATGACCTAAAGCCTACAAAGGAGAACAATAGTTCCACCTATAAGTTTTAAGCCACGTTTATAGTCTACTCTTTTCTTCCCTTTACTTATTGGAGATGTGGCACAAACATCTACAAATTACCCACAATAAATGTAACCATTATGCACTACTGACATGTACTAATAAAAATTTTAAAAAGCCAGTAGGAGTTGTAAATGCTGGATAATTCAATCAACTGCCCAATTGTTGAAAAGAGTGACAATAAGACAGTGTATGTGTTTTGTGTGTGTATATGTGTGTTTGAGACAATGTGTACATGATCACACATTAATTGTTACAAATAAAAATTAACCTGCTTTCCTATCTACCTTGAAATTTTGATTTTACATTGGCAATCTATGTTTTAAAGAGTATCTTTACATACTATGTCTTTTGACAAGTGGTGGACGATCTGTTTTATCCATTTAATCAACCAAAAGGTTAACAATTTTTTGCACTCTTGCTCTGTAGCTGATGCTGACCTTCATATTGTTAATAGATATAAGGACATTTAAAATGCAATTACTATTTTCCAGTAAGGCAGACATTCTGTAAAAGAGAATTAGAATAGTTTACTGTTCATAATTGAAAGTATCGGCCCTGAGTCCACATGTTTATCTCTGTAAAATTCTATTACATTTATGTATTGATGTTGCACCATGCATTTTAAATTATAGAGCATAAAAGAAAGAATTATACACAAGTAATCACTAGAATTTCTTTCAAAATATCTGCTTCCAAACTCTTTTTGATGTTCCCTTATTGCTGTTTCTATAAATAAGAACACATAAGAAATTGATTTTGTAATCAAGCACCATGGGAACCTTCTCTCAAGATTACGGTCCCCTTTGTTGCTTTGGGAGGACCCTGAGCTCAGACTGGACCGTTAGAAACACAATTGATATCAGTTTCTTTTTTTCCTGCAGGATCTCTTCTTTCCATCTTTTAAAATTCACCTCAGTGGTTCTGAGAAATAAGACAAGCTATCATTTCAGCAATAACAGTGTTTCTGTGTACTTTGCAGTGCACTGAAAGCCTGGGCAAGTAGTGGCTCTGTTTTCCCTCCTACCAGGAGGGTCTAGGAACGCGGGGATGGAGCAATGTGTGGATGGAGTGGCTGTTGGGCAAATATTTCAGGACATGGACCAAGATATTCAACCATATTCAAAATTACAAATATTGTTTGGAAGGAGGTAGGTAGTAGAACAGATAATTTGTCAAATCTTGTGAAATAAGATGGAAGTTTTTCCTGCTCAGAAAAATTTCTACTGATTATTAATGATCAGCAGGTGACTTGAGACAAGAACTTTCTAAGCAGAACCCAACTGCATGATAATTGCAATGGTGCCTCAGTTCACGCTCTTAATGCTTTGCACAGTTTTGGTCACAAAGCAAAATGGGTGAGAACCAGGTCACACTGAGTGGTTAGGGTCAGGATTGGGTTTGATTCTCCTACAGAACAGTTTGGGATCAGAATTGTGCAGATAATTGACTTTGTGAACCAAGGCACCATTTAATAGCAAGAACCAACGAAGGAAATCATATCAAATAAAAGTTTCAGCACAGCCAAAGAAGCAACAGATAGAGTAAAGAGGCCATGGGAAAAATGGGCAAAACTATTTGGCTAGTAATTCCTTGGACAGAGGACTAATATCTAGAATACATAAAGAACTAAAAAACATTTGATTCCTCAAAATAAAAGACTCAATAAAAAGACAGCATATTATGACCCATGTATACCCACTTTTATAGCAGCACTCATCTAACTCATAATAGCTAAACTGTGGAAGTAGCTTAGAGAGCCGTCAATAGATGGCCGAGTAACGAAAATGTGATATTTACACGTAATGGAGCATATTCTGCCGCAACACATAAGCCTAAGTCATCTGTAGGAAAACACAGGCACTTTGACGCCATAATATTAAATGAACTAAATCAGACACACGTGCATAAATATCACAGGATCTCTTATGAGAAACACTAAAGAAAACTAAAGAGCAAAACACAAGATAGAGAATAAGAAACAGAGGTAAATCTTCCGCAAATGAGACCAAGAGATGGAGGGAGTGAGGGTGGGGGCCGTGAGGGCAAGGAAATGAAATAAAGAACTAAAATGTAGGGTCGGGGATGCAGCGCAGCGGCACAGCACCGGCCCGGCAAGCGTGGGGTGCTGAGTTTGATTCCTGGGACCGAAGAAAGCAAAAGAAAACGAGAATTAAGATGTGTGATGTACAGGCACCAGCTCTGCACAAGGAATGTAATCGTTATGCACTACAAACATGTACTGTTTAAAAAAATTAAGACTGAAAAAGAAAGTGTTCCAGTGGACTCAGAATCCGTTGCACCTCCTGATGGTTCATGCCCTGCATTTGTTGGAATGGGCACTATGAAAAGCACGGAGAGCCACGAAGCAGAACACTCAGTTCATGTTCCTTTGAGTAGAAGAGTTGGATGATCCCACCTAACTGCAAAGAAATGTGGAAAACTGGGAATATTAATCAGTCCAGGAAAAAGTGTAACATTGTTCAGGGACAATCTAGTAATTTCTGCTAAATTATAGAATATCTCCTCTCCCTTTACTTCATCTCTACATAAGTGTAAGTGAAAGCTGTATGCATGGGAAACGCTTTGCTCCTAACAAGGGAGACTAAATGAGTAACATTACTCCTCACAGAAGTTAGAACAACATACAATCAATAAAACAAGTACTTGGTGGCATGGAAATTTGTTATATACCACACGAGAAGGGATCTTTATGCCCAAGCAGGGATTTCTTAAATATAGATGAGACAATCATTTAATTAAATTTTGTAGTTAAAAATATTTCTGACTACATGCAAGCAAAAGAAGACAGTTTAGGTACACATCTATGTCCAACATCACTGCTGGTCACTTTCATTTTAGGATTATCTATACATTCTCCTGAAGCTTGTAGAAATCGTAGCTATTTGGGACAGATACTTGCAGGACTCCTTACTGCTAAGAAGGAGAAATGGCACGCTTACACTAAGCTCACCAAAAGAAGAGACACACATCAACAATAAAAATCAATGGGCATATTCAGTTTGAAATTTTGATATAACCTTATTCCTAAATCAGTATCAGAAATTTTTAAAAGTGTTGTGTGCTTATTATGAGGATTTGATTGTATTTTATCCTGTGAATAATATGGATGAAGCTTAAGAAGAAAGGGACATAACCAAGAATCTTGAAAAACATTAAAAGGGGATGCATGGATTAAGACGTAATCAAATATTTCCTTCTGGGAAAATTAGGGAATGAATTATGAGGCTGAAAGTGGAATCAGAGGATTCAAGTGATAAAGCAGAGTTAAAATCACCTTAATGATTGGTTAGCGATATGAATGAAATGTCTCCTTAGCTTCACTTTAGCACACTAGTTAAATTATCAAAAAAGCACTTTTTATGCTACTCTGGATAAGGAAAAGATTACATCTTGAAATTTTTTATTTCCTCTTTTATTAAATCTTAATATGAACCATTATGAAACTAATATTGTTTCTTACAAAATAGTTTACATTTTCTTCATTAAAAACTTGTTTACAAATAAATTTTTTCTCTGAAAACACAATTTTTATTAAATATTCTTATATATTTTTTCAGAAACATTTCCCAGATAAACTAGATAATTGCTAAAATAATTGCACCTTCTGCAGTTAATATAACTTTTCTTTTAAAATAATAGCTTTATTATAGAATTTTATGCAACCATATGCCTCATATTTGCAAATATTTCTTTATTAACTAGATCAACCACTCTCTAAAATATTAATACAAGTTTCATTTATATTTGTTTTCAACCTGAAGTTGCATATGATTTTTGAATTTCTGTTGTTAAACTAATTTTTAATCCCATTTTGTATTCTTTATTTTTGTAATAGTACATCATAGTTTAAGGAACAATTTTAAATGCTGAGTCTCCTTAGTCTTACATGGAGAATTTACAAAAATACCACATAAATATAGTTAATGATAAAAACAAGATGTTGTTCCTCTAAAATTGAGAGTATAATATGAATGTCTGATATAGCTTCTACTCAATACTGCATTAAATGTTCTAGCCAAGGCATCTAACAAGGAAATGCAATAAAACATTGGAAACAAATAGATAAAACTACCTCTATTGATAAGCTTTATAACCTTGCTTAAAGAAAATGCTAAGGAATGCACACCAAAATCAGAACTAATAAATCCAGTCAGGTAGTAGGAAACAAAGTCAGTATACTAGGTATACTGATATCTAGTATGTGTAAATAGTCCCCAAAACTTCACAGTACACATGAAATCCAGGTACTAAATGGACAGAAGACATGAGTAGACAGTTTACTGAAGAAAATAGCAACCATATAAGAAAGGAACATGAAAAGATTTTGATATGTAGCCATTGGCAATACATAAATAATTTTAAATCTCCTTGAAATGCTACTTTACAACTATTTCAATGGCTACTATAAAAATACAAATAAAGAATTTTGGAGATTGCAGAGCCAAACTGAAACTTTTGTACATTAATGGTAAAAATATAAGATACTGAAATTGCTTTGAGAAATAATTTAGCAAGAGTTCCTTCAAATATTAAACAAGAGTTATCAGAGTTATCATATCACACATAATTCCACTTCTACACATATTCCCAAAATAATAAAAACCTATGTCCACATAGAAATATGTACATAAATGTTCAAAGCAGGCTTATTCTTCATAAGGAAAAGAGGCTCAGGAGGTCCTAGATTTGCTAATACTGACCACTACCTGTCCACCAATAAAGGGAAAAGTTGTACTTCACTCACTCTGGTCAGACTCTCCTATCACTGGAAAATATTTTCAGATTCAAGGTTCAGGTTTTAGAGTAAGATTTCTATTTCTGCTTTGTTTTTCTGTCAGTTTATACAACTGATGCTTCCCCTTTATGTAGAAAAAGCTTCATGTATTGTTTTAATAGTAAGTGAATATAATTCCTAGAGTTAATAATTTTTGTGAATATTAGGTGCAGATTCTGTCCATCAACTATTCATTTTATTCTTGATTGTCTGGTGTTAGTCTGAACACTCTTTAAAATTTGAGGTAAAAAACCTTTCAGTGAAAACATATTTAGGGAAGTTATTAATATCCAGAGATATGAGTTTTTTCTTTAGTTTCTGGGCTATTTTAGAAAGTGATCTTTATGAGGTGCTGATATATTTTTCATATCATGAAACTGTGAAGATTCTCAGCATCTTAAACATCACTGCAATCTGGGAATAATTAGACATTTGGAGAGAAGAATGCTTATCACACCGCGGTGCAGCTGCTGGGCACTCATTAAGTACGAGTTGTTCAAAAATTAAGTGGAATATGATTAATTTCTGCATAAGGAGACTGAGAAAAGAACCTTTCCATGCCTACAATGAAAAGAGGAGACTTCCGAAATGAAGAATGAGGGGCCTTCTTCAGAAAATTTAAATGATGACCTGGCTATCATAAAACTCAGCATGGCATTATCATTTTGACACAATACCAATCAAAATATTATATGTAGACAGCAGATATTTGACAGTCATACGTTTGTTCAACCTGGAGAACCCGTTTCATATGTTCTGCTCCCTGTCTGCTTCAGCTCTTTGTAGCCGGATGTGCGTTGCGTCAAGAGACTTGAAGGGAAACGGAAGACTTGGAAGCTTGATTATTTGCTTTCACTGCTAAGGGTGATGAAAACTCCATTATCATTAGCAGATAGACAGCTGGTTGCCTGTGACTCTCAGTTATAAAAGAGAAATTAAATTACTCTCTGTGATAATCATGATTAAAGAACTGACTGAAAGCAAATTGAGGAGGGGGTATCCTCGACTTTACTCTGGCAGCGTTGCATGCCGAGCAAAAGTAGTTTAAGCAGTGCAGTGTGGAGTCCTGCAAAGCCATGGGACAAACTAAAGAAGAGTGACCAGGTCAAGTCCCTAATTTTTTTTTACATAGCCTGAAACAAGAGACACTGCACAAACTTTAAAAATTGTTATTTCTACCAGCCTCTGGGATAAGGAAGCCTGAAAATCAACTCAGCATTTGATTTCCAGGTTGCCAAATTGCAGCACAGTTGAATTCGTTGACTCCCTTTAGGAAAAATTAGGACATGGTTTCTAAAAGTGTGGGCTCTACAATGTAAAATGCTCATATGTGGGAAATTTTTAAACATTGATTCCCTAACACTCTTCTGTCAGCTAAAACAGCTGGTTTAGATTTAGAGCATCCCACAGAATTCTCATGTGCTCGGAGGTGGGGCTTCTGTAAAGTCACTGCATAGTGGAGACCCTGTGCACATCAGTGGGCTGAAAGTATATGCTGCATTAGGCCTCCCTGTCTCCCTCTCTAGCCCCCTCCCCTCCCCTCCTCCACTCCCCTCCCCCTCCTCTGTCTCTCTCTGTCTCACTCCGTCTCTCTTTCAGCCTGACTCCTTGATGTAAGCAGATTTCCTCCACCAGTTTCTTTATCCACCAGAATTTTTTCCTTGGAAAAAATTGTCTGCATAGATTGCGATCAGTTTCCTACACACCTATAACCTCAGTAGCAGAATTGTAACAGTGAATACCTAGTGTCCCAGAGAAACTGTAACTTCAAGCCTAAGAAGAGAAACTTCAATACACATACCTAAAAAAAGTACCAATGTTGAAAATTACATCAAGTGAAGGAAAATTACATCAAGTCAAGAAAAAGTCTGTGGAAGAAGTGGGTCCTGAGGATGATTTTTTGAAGGAAGAAATGACAATTTTAGGCAAGGCTCAATGTGCTAGTGGCTGACGTATCAGCAGATATCCACATACGCTGTATATAATGCTTTACCCTGAGCAGCTCAGGTCAGCTTTAATGTTGTGTTTATAATGTCAATTAAAAACTATATTTGTTGATGGGTCTTATCTTTGATTTGTCAAAGTTCCTATGCAGAGGCATTAACTGTTTCAAGAGATGGAAGCTGAAGCTTGCACTTCACTGAGGTAATGAGAAGGCCGAAATATCTAGCCTTCTGACAGCTTTCATAATGCACACATGGGAGATGAGCATCGGTGTCTCCGAAAGTTGATTCCAAGTGACCTCTGTTTATAGTAGTCTTGGGGGTGAAAGACACGGAGATACGATTGAGGTAAGTGAGCACTGGATCTGAATAAGTAGTGTTTCTTAAGCCTCAGAAAGAAAAATGGTGAGTTTAATTAATCCCACAAATATCAGACCAGTTCAGTAATCAGAAATAACCATGAGAAGTAACCTTTGTCATTGAATATTTCTTAATCATGAGTAAATACTTAGGTATCACCCTGAGTTTCTATGCCCCATTCCAACACCCGAATCCATTATGAGTATCATAGATCTTTAAACAATGCGGAAGTTGTGTATGTTAAAGCAAAAGTACCACATCAATATAGGCTATATATTTTCATACTCTTTATCAAAATTACTCACAGCCATTTTGAAAGCCACTTATGTTTTTAGATTATTGGATAATGGTCAGCACTAAAGCTGTAAGTCCTTTTTAATGTGAGTTTTTAAGATGACACTATATACAGACCTCTGCCCCAAATGCATCTCAGCACAGCTCCGAGGACCATCCAAAACATCCGGTGCTCTCTAATAGCAGTCACAAGCACCAGTCGGCACTCTGCACAGACTGAGGATGGAGTTGTGGCCACCATGGGGGGCAGGCAGCACAGAACTCCTCAGCACCTCTTAGCTCCTCTCTGAATGTATCAGAACGTTTAAATGGCAGGGAACTCAAACGTGAACGCCACTCCCAAGACTGGAAATGGGCCTAGGACGGTTACCTGCTGTATCTCATTACACTCACTGTCTCAACGGGCACAGAAAGCATGGGGCATGTAACTCACGACGAGGAGAATGGTCTTTCCCCCATCTCAATAGTGATAAACAACAACAGCCATTTCACTGACCTAGGAGAAATTATAGGACATTTCCCATCCTGCCTCTAGAGTTTATCAGCTCTCTGTATTGGTGCCATATTTGTATTCTGCAGAAATTGTTACTGTCCTAGCATCCGGGGAGCATTATGCTAGTCCGCAAGATTTATGACTTCATACTGATAGTACCTAAATACTCTACATACCTCAGTAAGACATAAATTTACTGGAATAGGAGAGAAAAACTTTCAGAACAATGAGCCATGTGAGGACTAAAAGAGATAATGAGAACAATATATTATTCACAATTGAAGAAAATAAGAATCCATGAGTCCAAATAGATATAAATAATGAATAAGGAACACCTCTTCCTTACAAAAGATTCCAAATTCATAAATATGCCAGCAATAATGGAATGGAAAATGGTCATTTGGCTTCCAATCTTTTATCAATTGTTTCAGACAATTATCATTAAAATCTAAAAGAAGTAGGCAAAGATATAATGAGAACTATATTTTGTTTTGTTTTGTTCTGTTTTATTTTGTTTGAGTGAGACTGGGTAACTTTGGGTCTCACTAAGTTACACAGGATGACTTTAGACCATCTGTTTCAGTGTTCTTAAATGCTTGAATTACATTTCTACAGATTTATAGATTTATTAGATTTATTTAATTTATTAAAATTTCTCAAATTTCTTAAATTTTCTCCATGAGTAATTATGGCATGCTCCTTGTCTCAACTGATAAATAAAACATGGGGCACATAGCTCATGATGTGGGGAATGGCTTTCCCCCATCTCAGCAAATGGGAAACAACAAAATCTGTGTGATTTAGTTAGGAGTTAATCAAAATATACAATGAGAAGTAATTTGGAAGCTCATACTTTAAAACTTTCTTGAAATATTCATGTTGAATATAAACACTGAGAATTAGATAGACGAGCTATTGAAAGTAAAGTTTTGGAAACATGTTAATTTAACTCCAAAGTAAAGGTTTTAAACAAACCAAAGATCTGTCTAAACATGAAGTATTTTCATTTTCTTCTTATTAATACATGGACACCCAAAATGAATGTTAGCATGCAACAGACTTTAGAACAACACGACACTTTACAGAATTAAGAAATAAAAATTATTACTCCAAAAAGAACACAATTCATAGTAATCTCTTGGTATTTAAATTCACTTTATAGCTTATTCTAGTACAAAAACATCTTTAAAGTGTTAACAAACAGCAAAAAAAAAAAAAAAAAAACCTGGCAATTTATTCCTATCCACTTTTCCTATTTTTGCTCTATCATTTAAAATACATACCTGACCCAAAGTATATTTGAAGTTTACTTGCGCTGCCCTTGGAAATTATGTCTCTGAGGGAGTAGTACGTCTCCCCCTCTGACATCTCCAGTATTCCCCAGTCTCACCGACGTTGGACATGCTTCCCCAGCCATGATAGTATTGGGACTTATCAATTTTCTTCTGAGATGTTAAGAGTTCATTAATAAATCTCATTTTAAAACATACAATGAAAAGTAATTTGGAAACTCTACTTATTTCAAAAGTTTCTTGAAATTTCCTGGTGAGTGTTAAACACTGAGAACAAGGCACAGTTGCTACTTAAAATCAAGGTGTCCTGAAATAGGAAGAATGTGTTAATCTAACTGCAAAGTGAAAGTTTAGAACAAATCAAAGAGCCATCTAATTTTTCATTACTAAGACAGTCTCATTTTCTAAATTTTAAGTGTTTCAGTTTATTTTTAGAGGAATAACTGTTATATTTAAGGCAGCTGCATTTATAAATGACAGCATCATGTTAGTCCTAATTTTGTGACTAATGAAAATCTCAAAATATGTCCTTTGCAGTCTCACTATGAAATACAGCCATTGACATATTTATAAGTAGTCACTTTTAACTAACTTAAAGAAGAAAATATGTTTTTGAACTATACAATACATAGAAAAAGCTGAAAGCAAACATTAAAATAATTTGCCATTCTCTGGTAGCCATTCAAAATTCTAATTCATTTTAATGCATTAGAATACTAATGCAGCAACTGTCCAACTTCTCCAATATGCATATGATTTCCATGGGGTTTGAATTATACTTGTTCTTATTTTAATAGTACGTGAAACCATGGGATCACTGGAACTATGAGATCACTTCTCTATGTCATCTAGTATGACTTTAATGGTTGCATGGTGGTATGATCAGAATACATGGCAAATGTGTCAGTTAAAAATCTTCAATTCAGTAAAAGACAAGTTACCATTCAAGGGCCCTCAAATTACTCTCTGTCTTTTCAAATGTACTTACCCCATTGTTCCTGCCACTTTCTGAAACATCTGTGGAAATCCACTTTCAGGAGTATATGTTTCCAGGTCATTAGTTTTGTTAGCAAGTTTGTAGTACATATGTTTATTTTTGTTGTGGGAGTTGGTACATGTGCCTAATACATTTTAATTCCCTTTTGCATCCCTGCTTCCTACTCTCCTTCCTCCCTTCATCCATCCCTGCATCTCCTTCCCTTTTCCTTTTTTTCATACATGATTGCAGTGCATAATTTTCACATCCCTTATGCGGAGCTGAGTAGGGAATACATGTACACAGCACATCTCAGCTCCTTTTATTCATCGTCCTTCGCTCCCCGCTTCTGCTATCCCGTGATCCCTTTCTTTGAGAAACACCTAACTCCCTCCTTTCTCTTATCTTTTATTTTACTCTTTATTTATACTTTTGTTTTCTCATATAAGAGAAATCACGTGATATTTAAACCTGTGTGTCTGATTTATTTCACTTATCATTCAGGTCTCTCAGTGAAACCATTTTCTGTAAATGGCTCAAGGTTACCTTTAAGGCCCAGTAGTACTCCACTGTATGTATGTACCACATTGACTTTACCCTTTCCTCTACTGATAGATATGTAGGCTACTTCCAAGGACGAGCTACTATGAATTGGGCTGCTATAAACATGAGTGTGTGTGTATCACTGTGGTATGATGTGTTTAACTCCTAAGAAGTTACCTAAAAGGAGAAGAGCTGGGTCAAATTGAACTTCTGGTTTTAGTTTTTTGAGGACTCTCTACACTGATTTCTATAGTGGATGTAATATTTTACGTTTCCATGAACAGTGTACAAGGGTTCCTTTTTCCCACAGCCTCCCAGCATCTGTCATTATTTGATTTCTTTATGACAGCCACCCTTTTTCCAGTAAGATGGACTGTCAGTGTTGGTTTAATTTGCATTTCTTCAATGGCCAGCTGTGTTGAGCATTTCTTCATGTGTTGTTAGACATCTTCATTTTCTTCAACAAAGCATGTATTCATTTTAGTTGCTATTTTATATTAAATCTTTTGAGGATCTAATTTTTTTGACTTCTTTATATGTTATAAATATTAGTCTTCTGTCTGAGAAATAGTTGGCAGATATTTTTTGCATTCTGTTGGTTGTCTTTTACTCTGCTAATTTTTCCATTCTATTTAGGTTGCTGTACAGAAAATTTTAACCTGACATGAACCCATTTGATGATACTATTTCCTGTGCAACCAGAGTTCTATTCCAGAAGTCCAAGCTTTTACTCAATTTGTCTTCCAGCTGGATGTTTCTGCTCTAACATTAAATGACTGATCCCTTCTGATTTCAGTTTAAAATATGGTGATAGATATGGTCTAAATTCAGTCTTCTGTGTGTGAGGAGACAGTTATCACACAGTGAATGTTGCTGTCAAGTAGCCTTCAAGGGAAAGGCTGCCTGGTAAAAAAAAAAATATTAGTCTGTCCTCAACTACCTCACTCACAGAATCCAGTAGCCTGTGATGTCAAGCTGTTTCCCAAAGTCAAAATGGCCTTCAGAGGCAAATGTTTTGAATCGATTCCAGACATAAGCATAGCGAAGACAGTGCAACTAAAGATATCCGGGGAATAGGACTTTCAGAGCTGCTTCAGAAAAACGGCAGAGAGAACAAACAGGTGTACTGCAGGGAGGGGAGTACTCTGAAGGGATTAATGTGTCTTCTACCTTAATCAATTTTATTAAAAATTCACCAATATTTTCATTTACCCCTAAGGAGCCGTGCACGTATCTGCATATTTATGCAAATGCATGCCATGTTTTAATATCTTCCTCTTCTTGTATGTTTATCTGTTATTTTAATTTTTATTATTCTTGATACCTACATCACTATTTTCTGCCCTTAGTCTGCTTTAATCTAGAACTTCTCTCACTTGATCTCATGATCTGATTCTTTCTCTCTTCCACTTTCATACTTAGAACATTGCTGGTTATGTAACGAGAGTAAAGTCTTACTTTATTCACGCCAGTTCTCTCTTTCTTTCTGCATTTTTCATGCATCTTAAATTAGTCAAACAACCAACTTATTTTGTGATTTATGTTCTAAAACCCCATCTTATTTCAGTACATCTTGGCATTTGGCCATCAGTCTGGCCCTGAAGATGGAAACCAGTCAGCCAAAATCAGTGCTGTGACAAGATTACACTGCCCAGGCCACAGAGCAAGCATTTACCTGTCTATGACATATGTTACTGTGGTTACTTTTTAAACACACTTCTGCCCTCCCTACAGTGTGATGAATCAATGCTCTTGACATATGTTATTTAAAACACATTCCATCGAGAAAGAAAAATATACACAGGAAAATCCAACAAAATACCTTCGAACAGATTTGGAAATATAAAAAATGAAGAAAGGAAAAAATAACTCAGAAGTATCCAACATGGGTGATTTAAGCTTCTAAGAGGAGAGGGGATGATAAACTGGACAGTTTTGGTAAAGCGTGAAAGTGTTCGATAAAACAATGGCTTTAAAATACTATCAATCTTATGTGAGAACATTTATTTATTGACTACCTCTTCCTATGTCTTTGTTTCTAAGGGCTCTTTCCTAATTATTTCATTCTTGCAAAATGAAATAGAATAAAACACTCAGGAGCAATTAAGTTTAAGTACTTACTTTTCAGACATTTCTTGACGCATCATATTAGTGTCAAATATTTCCACCAAAGCCTCTGTCTCTCTGGTGAGCCACACAAAACTAAATCTTTCCCATGTCAATCACTTCTTTAACAGTATCTTACACCTACACAGGCCTCAGAACCCTGTAATAATCCATTAAAACACTTGTGATGCTAAGCACTTATAAATTGCTCCCCTCTGCCCAATTCTAAAAGAATCCTAACTACTCAGACACAATCACAATATTAATACCCTTCCTCTAAACTTATTCTTTTCCTTTGTGACATCGTTCACTTAAAAGAAATCCCATTTGCATTTAGGGAGTGGAGATATGAGAAGGAGCAACTACTAATTGAGCATTGAGGTTGAAGAGTCAAGAGTAGACACGATGGGCTTTCCTGGTGGGAGCACTGGCGTATGTAATCATGGAAAGGGGTCAAGTCAGGCTGAGTAACCCGGCTGTCTATTCCTTCCTCAATTGTGCCAGGCTAAATAACACATGATGGTTACTGCAGTAGACTACATATAATGGAAAAATTTTTTCTATCTCATGTGCTTTCAGGGGTGTCTTTTAAAACTATCTTAGTTTGTAGGAGGAAACAGAACTCCTGACTTTTATTCTGAGGGGCATTTTGCATCTGACTCAATAGAGATTAGAAAAATGACTTCTTGTCACTTCTGGAATAATGCACAACAAGGCATATATTTTTGTCTCATTGTCTTGAATTTTTGCTATAAAAAACCAGCATCATCTTGGCCCAACACAGCAAGACCATGTTGAGATCAAAATGAATATGTTCTGAGCGATAACCAAGCTGATGTCCCTGTAACAAACATTATTACACTCGTTATTAGGGCCACACATGTGAAAAATGCCTCCAAATGCTTCCAGTCCAAGATGTGAAATCACCCTTGGGCTTTAAGGCTTCCAAAGGAATACATAGATCCATGGGAAGGCAGAGAGTTGCCCAATTAATTGCGGTCACATATCTTGGCCTACAAAACCCTGACCATAAACATTAAACATGGAGAGTCACAACACTAACTTTTTGAGTGATTTGCTGTGGAGCAGTAGCTGCTAACATTTTCATGTCAATCTCACTCTCTCAACTCCAGTGTCTTAGGTTTCCTTTACACCTGGCACTACAACAGAGAATAAGACCTAGAATGTGGAACACTGCTGATTCTTAGAGTAATGATCATGGTGGCGATGGGGTTGGCAGCAGAACTAACAACTACCTTTCATTAAATACTGCTTGAGTTCCTGTCACTTTGCTAACTGCCTCTCGTGGAAGTGTTATAACTCTTTAAGATGTGTCACATAGTCTCTATTTCACACTTGCACTCCCTATTTCATACTTAGAGATATAAGATTATTTGCAAAGTTTATAAATCTGAATCAGACATGCCATTTCAGGCTGTGCAGTAAAGAAAAATGTAATAAACAAGAGCAAAAATTAACAAAATAATATCAGTTGTGATAAATGTGATGCCATAGGGCGATGGGGTAGAAAGCAATGAGGCCAGGAGGAAGCGTGAGGCTCGCTGAGAAGGACTGGTCCTGAGAACTCCTTTGGAAACAGCGACATCTGAAATGAGGACAAGAGCAAAGCAGGCTCAGCAGTGAAGGGCCGGAGGGAGGGCAAGTTCATACAAGTCGCTGAAGCAGCAAGGAACTTAGCCTGTCTAGGTAGGAATATTAAGCTTTGGAATTAGAACTTAGACTTGGGGAAAGGATGAGACCAAATGTCATAGGAAAGGTAGCCAGGAGCAGCTAAGATGTAACATCTGAGTTTAGATTTCATTTCAAATGGATTGAGAATTACCTTCTAGAACAAAGGTTATCAAGCTATGATCTGCAGGGCAGGTTCAACTGTCCTCCTGGTTTAAGGGTAAAATTTAACTGGACCATTTACATACGCGTTTGCTTACATAATATCTGTGATATTTCTCAACACAAGGACAAAGTCGAATAGCTGTGACAAAGTTTATAAGATCTGCAAACCTAAAGTATTTACACTGTTTCTTTTTTAGAAATAAGTTTAGTGATCCCTGAGACAGAGGCTTTTTGAATAATTTACAATTATTTACCACTTCCTGTTGATTAACAAACTGATACTACTCACTCTCCAGACTAATGAAGATCTCCCTGCTGAGCAAGTTTCCCCAGAGTTCCAGCCCATGGTGCCTTTGATCTCTGGAATCTAATCAGTCCAGATTAACAGGGACCCCATACCCAATCTTATCAAAAAAAAGAAAGGAAAAAACTCAAATTCATGGAATGAATGAAAGGATGAAATATAATACAGATCCTACAGAAATCCAAAAGATCATTAATACCTACTTTGAAAATCTTTACTTGGATAGGATGGAAAACTCAGAAGAAATAGACAGATTCCTAGAAATATAAGGATTACCAAAGTTGAATCAAGAAATAAAAATCCTGAACAACCCAATATCAATTAATGAGATTGAAAATGTGATTAAAAACTCACTGACAAAGAAAAACACAGGCCCTGGTGGATTTACAGCAGAATTTTACAAGAAATTCAGAGAAGATTTAGTACCAACACTCCTCAAACTCTTCAATGAAATAGAAAAGGAAGCAATTCTCCCTAATTCGTTTCTGGAGGCAAGTATTATACTGATATAAAAATCAGAGAAAGGCCCAAACAAGAAAAAGAACTGTAGACAAATGTGGAGAAGGGCATTCTATAGTTAATCTTTCAATGTATTGCCTTAGGCGTAACTGGACCAAGGTTGTTGTGTTCTGGAGGAAGTCTAACAAACAGCTTTGTAGGACCTAGGTTGTTGTGTTCTGGAGGAAGTCTAACAAACAGCTTTGTAAGCCCTGGCTCAGACACTAAATGTTTTGCTGTGTTATGTAGAAAAAGAATGTTGACAGGATGGCTATCTAGTCAGGTCTCATGCCTATGGTAATTGAGTTCTGTTGTTCTTGCTAAAATGATTACTATCCACCCAGTGGCCCAGGTGCTTCTTTTGTTTTATCTCAATTAAAGGTTATGGAAAAGGTGATTCGGGGCTACAGTCTGGAGAACTGTAACCACCTGATACCAGGACATTATCTCTCGTGTATTTCTTTTTCTTCTAACTTTTTATTCATCCATGGGTACCTCGTTTTGGGGACCTGTTCACCCTTGACAGAAACTGATAATAGACCAACAGACAAATCCCCCTAATGAATATAGATGCAAAATACTTAATAAAATGCTAGCAAATAGAATGCAGCAAGTCAGCAAGAAAATAATACACCATGACCAATTCAGATTCATTCCAGGAATGCAAGGATGGTTCAATATTTGCAAATCAATTAATGTTATACACCATATCAATAAAGCCAAAGGCAAAAACCACATGATCATCTCAATAGATGTAGAAAAGCTTTCAAGAAAGTCCAATATGCATTCATGATAAAACCCTATAGAAAATAGGAATTGATGGTCTTTACCTCAATTTGATCAAAGCTATCTATGACAAATCAACAGCCAACATCATACTAATTGGACAAAAGCTGAAAGCTTTTACTTGAAAATCAGGAACAAGACAAGGATGTCCACTGTCACCACTCCTTTTTGAGATGGTTCTGGAAGCATTAGTCAGAGCGATTAGACAAGAGAGAGAAATGAAAGAAATAAGGATAGGAAAGGAAGAAGTGAAATTATCACTATTTGCAGATGACATGATATTTTACATGGAAGACTTCAAAAACTCCCCAAGAAGACTCCTTGAATTAATTAATTAATTAATCAACAAATTCAGCAGTGCAGCAGGATACAAAGTCAAGACCCAAAAATTAATAGCATTCCTGTACATAAACAGCAAACAGACTAAGATAGAAATTAAGGAAACCACACCTTTCACAATAGCATCTAAGAAATTGAAATATTTAGAAATAAATCTAACAAAAGAAGTAAAAGATCTATACAATGAAAACTACAGTACTTGGAAAATGAGATAGAATAGGATTTCAATAAATGGAAAAACGTTCCTTGTTCATGGATAGGAAGAACCAACATTGTGAAAATGGCCATACTACCAAAATTGTTGTACAGATTTGATGCAATTCCCATTAAACTACCATTGGAATATCTCACAGACCTAGACAAAACATTCCTTAAATTTATCTGGAATCAGAAGAGACCCAGAATAGCAAAAGCAATCCTGGGCAATAAAAACAAGTCAGGTGTAATCAAAATCCCAGACCTGAAATTATACTACAAAGCTACTATAATAAAATCAACCTGATACTAGCTAAAAAACAGACCAGAGGATCAATAGAACAGACGGGAAGATGCAGCCACAGCCACAAACACACTCAGCTACCTAATCTTTGACAAAGGGGCCAAACAAATGCACTGGAAGGAAGATGGCCTCTTTAAATGGTGCTGGAGAAACTGGTTTGCCACCTGCCAAAGACGGAAAATAGACCGAAATCTATCACCATACACCAAACTCAAGTCGAAATGGATCACAGATCTCAATATTAAAACAGAAATGCTAAATCTATTAGAAGAGAAAGTAGGTAAAAATCTTGAAAGAGTAGGCAGAGAGTGCATGACCAAAACCAAAACCACATGGGAAATACTTCAAAGAATCATCAACTGGGATCTCATAATATTGACATGTTTCTGTATATCTAAATAAATCACCATCAGAGTAAAAAGAAAACCCACAAACTGGGAAAATATTTAGCTGACTGTCCCATGGACAAAGGTCTTCTATCTAGCACATATAAAGAATTAAAAAACATCAGGTCCCCCAAATACAAAGACCGAATATAAAAATGGGCATCTGAGATGAACATACCCTTCTCAGATAAAGAAATACAAATGGCAAATAAATACATCATAAAATGTTCAACATCAGTGGTCACTGGAGAAATACAAATTAAAACAACATTGAGATTTCATCTCACCCTGGTAATCATGGCTATCATTAAGAAATCAACCAATAACAAATGCTGATGAGGCTGTGGAGAAATAGGAACTCTTCTCCACTGCTGGTGGGAATGCAAATTGTTGAAACCACTGTGGAAATCAGTTTGGAGATTCCTCAGCAAACTATATCTGCAAGTCCCATTCAACCTGGAAGATCTGAAAACATCATATCACAGTGATATATGTGTGTCCATGTTTATAGCAGCACAATTCGTAACTGCTAAATTGTGGAAGCAACCCAAATGTCCATTCACTGAGGAATGGATAAAAAAGTTGTGGTATTTCTATATAGTAGAATATTGCTCAGTTATAAAGAAAGATAAACTCGAGGCTTTTATAGATAAATGGTCACAAGTAGAGACCATACTCATAACTGAAATAAACAAGACCTCCATGTGTAAGCAATGTACTGTCTCACTAGTGTAAGAACCTGAAAGTGTGAATAAAAGTTAGGAGATAGGACAGACATTGTGAAATTAAAGGAACATTCTCAAAAGTAAAGAGCAACTGGGGTAAGTGAAACTAGAAAGGAAAGAAAGGGGAATTACGTATATATAAAGGGAAGTTATATATGTGTATATATACAGGATAGCTCACATAGTTGATCTACTGACTTCTATTCCTTTACTAAAAGGAACAGTTAATGATTACTTGTTTAATCAATATTGCATGTCTCTATTTGTTCTCCTGAGAAACCACTTTGAAGATATCAATGCGTAATACAGCAACCATTGATAATTTCCTATTACTTTGTCTGTAACTCTGTATTGCTTGTATTGTTCTTATGCTATTTTGTAAATGGATGTCTGTCTTCTAATACGTTTTCCTTCCTTTATTTTTAAAATAAATTAAAAAATGAAAAGAAGAATGCACGAGAAATTTTAGTGTTTCCAATTAAGTATTTTATTGGTATTTTGCTATATTTTTCTCTGTAAAATAAAAAAAAAAAAGATTAAGAGGAACTTCACAAATTCTAATCAAGCATCCTTATTGAGTTAATCTCAGATAGTAACCTCAACCAACCTAAAACATCTCCCCCGACCCCTTAGACCTCTGATTTTCTGACATTCTGTTTATATTTTTCAGCTAACACGTTTCTTGAGCTATAATTCATGTATGAAAAATCTCATTCATGTATATGTACAATTCAGTGTGTTAGGCATATTCAGAGATTGTGCAATCATCATTGTAATGTCTCTTTATAACATTTTATCCTCCAAAATGTTACATTAGCAGTCACTTTCAAAAATTCTACAGCATTGAACTTCAAATCTTGAGCAAACACTAATGTATTTTCTGCCTGTATATTGCCCAATCTAGATATTTCATGTATTGTGTATGCAGTCATGTGCTATTTTGAAACTAGCATCTTTTCACTCAGCATAAACTTTTAAAAATTCATCTTTGTTCTTCCACATGTAAGTATTCCATTCTTTTCTATGCATGGCTAAGCAACATTACAGTGGTAAAAAAAACTACACTTTTCTCATCTTTTTATTTTTTTGGTAGACCATTGAGTTCTTTCCCTTTTCTGGTTATTGTAAATATCATGGCTCTGTATATTTTGTAAAAGGTTTTATATGGGTCTTTTTTCATTTCTCTTGGGTATATATCAAGGAAGAGAATTACTAACTCACATGGTACCTTTATATTTAATGTTTTGAGGAACTGCCAAATTACTTCTCAAAGTTGTTGAAACATTTTACAGTCCCATCAACAATACAGAATGTTTCTGATTTGTATGTCTTTCCTGAGAGGCTGGGGTTTTTTGCCTATTTGATATAGCCATCCTACAGAGGGGGAAGTAGAATCACATGGTACTTTTGATGTATATTTCCTTAACAGCTAATGGCGTCAAGTCCCTGACCCTCAGCACCCTTGGTTGAACTCTTATTAACTTAATTTTCTTCTTTAGAGAAATATCTATTGAAATCATTTGCCTATTTATTTTGGACATTATTCCGTTTTATTGTTATTGCATTTAATCATGAAATTTTAAGAGAGTATTTTAGATATTTTAGCTAAAAATTCATTACTGATATAGTCTATATCTTAAAAGTTGTATGTTTATAACAGTGTATGCAGAAAAGTGAATGACAAAAAATGTTCATTAGGGCTGTAGATAGATTTGCAACTATTATCTGCAAATGTTCCCACAAGAGCACTGTCTTTTTCACTTTCTTAAAAATATCCTTTGAAGTACCTAGGTTTTTAATTTGAATAACGCCCAAATAATTTTTTGATGGTTTATGCTCTAGTTTGCATACTTAAGGAATTACTAACCCAAGGGCATAAAGGTTTCACTTCTGTATGTTTTCCAATAGTTTTAATCTTAAATTCTTATTTTTAGATTTTTAAATACAATTTGAGGTGACTTTTTATTTATAGAATGAGGTATGGTTTAAATTTTCTTCTTTTGTGTGTAAATATTTATTTGTACCAGCACTGTTCATTTACAAGCCTATTTCCTCTCAACTGCAAAATATCAACATTCCTTTTTAAAATAAATTGATCTTAACTGTGAGGGTTTATTCCTGCATTCACAATGCTGTCCCACTGGTCTGAGAAAGGTCTGAGGTGTGAGTCCTCGAACTTTGTTCTTTTCCAGAATTATTTTAGCTGTTCTGCAACACCTACAGTTCCCTTTAAGTTAGTTTGTTGATTTCTGCAAGAGATCTGTCTTAACTTTGACACTATTTTTACATATTCTCTGTGAAACTTAGGATAATATTCTGACATCATAAACATGTTAGACTTGGTAACTGAAGGGGTATGCTCCACTAAGAAGGGAACATTAGATCTGGAAAGTCTAGGTGGCAAGAAAATATTCTCATTACCTCAGAAAGATCCAGCTACTGGGCTGCAAGTGGACATAATTCTGTCATTGCTACATTATCCTAGGAAAATTTCATTTCAACTTAGCTACTATATACAGTATCATACAAACATAAGATTTGCGCAGCACATTTCATGTTTGTAGCCAAATAATTCAGTAAGTTGTGTTAGTGCTATTATACAGATGAATCAAAGAACGTCAATGGATAAATTTTGTTTGGGTGACAAGTGTCACAGTAGGATTTGGATTCTAACTCACCTGACTCTTAAAACTAAGCTGTCGATCAGTATTTCATATCCCCTTCCATAAAGCACTCAGTTAATAAGCATCAGAGAATCAGTAAATCAGTAAAAACTACCAGAGCTTTAATTAAAATCAATAATTGGTACTGATTTACTAACCTCTCAGGATGACCATGAAATAGAATTTATAAAGCCACACATCACGGATTTAGAGGCCTAAAGAAACCTACACATCAGTCTATAAGAGCACCGGGGAGTACTTATCCCAGTAAGACTACAGTGTCCTGATGGGCCTCTAGGTAATCCGTGGAGGCTAACATGGGGGCAAGAGGTTCCTGAAACAGTATATGCTGAACATTGTTAGAAATAGTGATTAACACAGCACATTCACTCTATTACATTACTTGCTTTTCAAAATTATGGTGATACACACCATAGAATTAATTTCTTGTAGTTTTGAAAACTTTTACTGCTGGTGCATCTGGTTACATAATGTCTTTTTTACAGAATTAATAATCTGGACAGAAAAAAATTAAATGATACATAAAGCGAAGGAAAAAAGAAATAACAACAATAATAAAACAAAATTATTTACATAAGAAATAGTTTTCATTGATGGCCCCACCATCCCTGGTTACTTCAAACGTTCCAGATGTGTCTTTGCCTGTCTAGGTCATAACCTCCTTTCTAGGTCACATGAATATACAAGCTCCGCTTAGAGTCTGTACGTTCCCCGGCCGAGTCATCTGCCTCAGCATTGCTCACAATCGTCTGATCCGCTTCTGTCTGATATGTCCACTTTATTGATCAACCCGAATTTACTGTGCTCTAAGCTTTAAGCATTTTTGCCAGTGCTTTATTATTCATGTTCTTTGAAATCTCCCTTTACTTTTTTTTAACTACTGAAGTGGTCAGGAGAGTGTTTCCTGCAGAGCTTTAACTATGGGGAATGTGACAGACCAAAGTTTCTTGTCCCCTTTGCTTTGAAATCTGCTATCTTATTCTGAGGCCACACTTCCTACAGGCCACTACCAGTCACAGACTCTGTGCAGTTGGGGCACAGATGCAGCTCCATTCCTGGAAGACATGGGAAACATGTGATGGCCCCGTTTTGGCTTGAGGACTAACCGTAATCATATAGTGGTTAGTACTCTGCCCTGTGGCTTGAGGACACCCCAAGCACCTTGATGAAACTTCCCTAGGCTACATCTCAAGTTGTCCAGCTTCTTCTCCATTTACACATCTCACAATATAATTCTTGCTGATTTAACCACTTTGGTGCCTAATTCTTGAAGGAAAGCTATTAACACAGCTACATACTGAACACATTTCCTAACCTCCAGTCTCTTTTAAGTACAAACTCTAGACTCATTGAAATCTTTTGTGCAGCATTTGATATTTACTTCTTTCAACCTAGATTTCCTCCCAGAGAAGCTTGCATGGATGTGGATCCTGTCACTTTTAGTCCTTAGGCTGCTTCTGGAGACTGTTTTCGCTCTTGCCCTTTCTCTCAGCAGGTAAGGGTGGTGGTGAAGTACTCTCCTTGGAAGTTTGGATCAGACGCATATGTGCTCTTTGAGAAATTTTACTAGACCCTCTCTACTGTTCTATTTTCTCACAAGGGAAATAAAGACTAGTTTACCTTTCTGCTGCTTCTCTCAAATCTCCAGCCTCTGTTGAAGGAATGATTAGTAAGGGAGCACCCTGCTTTGGTGGTGTCCAAAATCCAGCTCAAGCTTCCCGCCTTCCAAGTATCCAAAAGTGCCACAAAACTCACACACTTACTGCAGCGCATGGTGTGGGAGACTGACGGCTACGTGTCCCACGCCCTTATGTCAGGTCTTCCAGCACTGGGTAAGAACACTCCCAAAAAGGAAGGAAACTAAACGCCAGCCTCCTTTCTTTTGGACATCCTTCATCCCCACAAATCACAGCTCATGTGACGTACGCTGCCTCTTCCATAGCAGAAAGGGGAAGACAGCTGCGTCTCTCCCCTTTTGACTCTTATGTAGGCTTCAAAGAAATGCTTTGAAAACTCTGCTCTCCCAGTAGGTGCTTTATATAAATGTGATAAAGAAATTGACAGCTTAAGTAGAAGAGCTAGCTTGGCCCCACCTGACTAAGTCCCTGTAATGGGGAGCTGTCAGACCCCAACTATTTTAGGCTTTGTTTACAGTACAGGTAGTTCTAGAGTAGAATTAGAATGTGTGAGACCTCCTTGTGATCTGGAGGCAGAGGAAGCCCCAGAGTTCAATGCCAGGACTTGAGAAAGTTTACTGAAGTATCTTCTGACATTCATCTGCTCCCCTACCAGGGAAAATTCAACTCTCTTTCAGAGTGGAACCCCTTTTAATGTTGGTGATGTTTAGCATCATATCACAGGCTTTTAATCCTACCTTTTGCAGGTCTCAGGGGCCTCCGTAGTAGTGTGGCTTCTGCATGTGCTACGCCTCTGGCTTAACATGGGAAATGCATGGAGAACTTAAACATTTGTCCATAGGAAAACTTTCCTCTTACTGGAATTGGAATGCAGCTTGAGTGGTTAGCAGCCAGTCATTCCCTATTGATTCCGTTTGCCTTGTAGTTCATTGAAAGTGGGCTGCAGAATTACTTCCACATTCAGAAGGCTTCTCTTTACAGTGCCCACAGGATACTTACATGCTTGTTCCAGAATGACCTAGTGGATATTCTGTTTTGAGCTGTTCTGAAGGCTACAGCTACTGCTTCAGGATTGTTTTCTTAGTGGAAAAGAAATTCTTCAAGTTGCATGATTCTAGTACTAAGGGAGACCCTGTCCACTTTCTTATGTGTCATTTGTGAGGTATCACTGTGTCCTGAAAGGTCACCACATAAGGAATGTTTGTTGCAAGGGTCCCAGTTCTCACAGAACTGATGAAGCAACGGGCCAAGTTCTGCTTCACTGCTCACTGAGACCTGCTATGTCTCTGGGAATCACTCACTTTTTTGGACTCCATCAAACAATTCTTTTATTTCTGGTCTTCCTGAAATCTCTAATGATTTCTATCTTTAATGGTTACTTACATCTATTACTATTCAAAACCTATTGGTTCACTGTTATTCTATCAGGTTTAAATTCCTAAACACACACACACACACACACACACACACACACACACACACACACACATATACACAAACACACACACATAAACACACACACACACATACACTTTAGGGAAGATGAAATCTTCAAGAGAAAATGAAATAGACATTCTCCCAAAGAAATCAGCCCCTAAGCAGTCAGTGTGTACCTCGTCACCCTTCACACTTCATGTGTTGCTCCTCCAGGGGCCCACAAGTAGGCCCCACACATAAGTTGAAGTGAGATGTGAAGCCAGTGGAGGGAAATTTTCACAGGTAAAAAGACAGTGGTGTTCCTGCCTCAGAGTGACAGAGGACATTTCGTACTGCCAGATTCAGTAGTCACACTCCCAGATTTATAAACATTTAAAAATAGAAACACTCAAAATAGATCTCTCTATATATTTTAGGATGTTTTTCAGTTGTCAGATTTAGTCTTTTCAAATGCTATTTTGACAGATAGCATTGGAAGTCTTGTACACAGTACACTATAAAATAGGACCTAATTGATAACTAACTCCCAGTCAGTTTTCAAATGAAAGTAACCGGTAGGTTTGGGCTTGTTTGTTTGTTTGTTTGTTTGTTTGTTTCAGGGGAGGGAATCAAACCCAGCATTTCATCAGTGCAAAGAAGGATGAGCTATACCCATGAGCTATGCCTCCAGCATCCCTGAAGAAAATGGTCTATCACAGGTCACATCCTTTTCACTTGATTCACACAGTTCATGTTTGTTTCATCTGTCTGTTCATGTCAGAGCAGCCTCTTCCTCGTGGGCACGCTCTGGGAAAGGGCTGCTGGTTAGCTGCAGCACTGCAGTGCTCCTCAGTCACTGCATGTCTACGGCTCACCACAGAGCTTCACAGAATCCTCCTGAACTTGTCTCCCATAATTTATTTTCTGGTATTAAAAACAAGTTGTGCTGAACAATTACAGAAAACCGATGACCTTTTTAAAAATATTACAGGCAAAAGCAGAGAGAGACAGGGAAATAGAGAGGACCATACTGACAGTGACCCTGACAAAGAGAAGCTGCAGGCCAGAGCAGTAAAAGACCAGTCCCAGATACAAGGTGAAAAATAGCCTCTCTTTAGATGTCCAGTACCAACGCGTCCTGGTGCAGCTCTGTGGGAGGAGCCTCCCGGTGGTGACTGCACACCTGTGGTTTCTCTTCTTGACTTCTACTACTATGTCTCTCTGTCTGTCGATAACCATGTCTCTGTAGGTGCAAGGAAAAGAAAAAAATATCAATTCAGCTTTCTTAGAAACTGTTGTACCTTCTATCAGGAAACTTTGTCCTTTCCACAAGCTTCAAATGTATTGACTACATTTCTACTTGCCTACTCAGCTCAACTTACCACATGGTATTTATTGAATTTTCTCTAATATATTATTTAGCTATCATGCGAATTAAATATTATACATGCAATTTTTTAGTATTCTTATTTCTGACAGGACCTTGATTTTTTATGTAGAGCACCTATTATTCTTGAAAATGTTTTATGAATTTTGTATTTTTATCACTAGTAAGGAATTCCTTTGTTATCTTCCCAGAGTCTATATTCTCTCTATGAAGAATAATATAAAATGACTAAAAAAATTACCACAGCTACATCTGCCGAGCCAGCTGTGGTGCAGGCGCTCGAAGCAGCTGCGGAAGCGGTGCTCCACGGAAGCTGCATGGAGAGTCCACACTCATCCGGGTAATACTCACACCATTATACCGAGGGAAAGGCTAAAGTAAGCCCACCATAATCTCAGAATTTTTGAGTTTAGAACTTTTTCATAGACTGTTTATGGTTATCCTTATATTTTTTAATATACAGATTTATCACTAAAGAACACATATCTCTAAATTTGTCTTTTCTGTCCAGGAAGACTACAAAAAGTTTACCTAACCTTAAACATATTTTCCGTATCTTTGGTTAACACAACATAGAGTAATTTTGTTTGTGTTAACTAAGAAATTAAAAAGTCTAACTACATGTGTGTATTCTCTTTACCATCATCGTAGCTTGAATAATAGACTTCAAATTTGTTCCCCAAATGAATGCCCTAATCTTTTAGATCTGAAAACCACTAGTAATCAGGACCCATAGCACCAAATGCTAGCACAAACGTGGGTAGATACATCTGCTAAGTATGGAAATGCTCTTAATTTAGGGTAAAATACAGTCTCCCTCCCAAGTACAGAGAAGTTTGTGGTCATTCACACCATACAGGAAATGGAATCTGACTCCTTTTCATTCCTTTTCATGTTGTTTTCACTCTGTTTCAGCACTGGCCATTTGTGATGACAGTCCACTTAATAACACCACACATTTACAAAAGCTAGACAGCCAGGGCAGTAAAATCTCTACTGTACAGCAGTGTCACCTGGACAGACAGAGACTCATCACGAATCTGAGGCAGTCTAAGAGCCAAAGGGAGAAAATAGGTGCAATAAACGTAAAGACATCAAAACTAGTTCTGGCATTAGAAGGGGACCCTGCTCTGAAATGGGGCCTGACTTCTGGATCATACTCTTTGCCTGTCCCATGCAGGAAGAGACATGCAAGCTTAGGGAATGCAGCTCAGATGACAACACCTCCTGCTTATTGTCAGGAAACACGGTTCTGTTTACTGTTTTCACTCCTCCTAGCGTGGCTGTGCTGTATCTTAGCTCCTTCTGCAACATGTTGTTTCTTCTTACAGAGCATATGATCCCTTAGAGGATGTCTCCTGTGAAAATGCAAACCCATTACTAGATCTCTGCTAATATTTTATACCACAATGGGAAAGTTCACATGCATCACTCAGTAGATCGTGGCACTCTGATTTCGGCTGGCAGAGGGGCTGTGTGTAGTCTCCTTCCTGTGCGCTCCTTCCTGCTGCTTGCATTGCAAGTGCGCGCAGTCCACTGAGTCTGAGATACACAACTCTGCCCCTGAGCTGCCGTCTCCCATTAGTGAGTGAATCTGCACATCTGCATAACGGACTGTGGCTGTTTCCTGGCTCCACACTTACAATTGTCCCTCAAGAGTAAGTATTCAAAATTCTTATTAATATTGCTAAAAAACCTGAATTTTCGGTGTTCAGATATTTATTTTTCTCACCAACAAAACTCAAACAAATTGATCCTGGGTTTTAATTTTTGAATAGAGATCCTCGAAGAGATAACTTTTAATATTAAAAATCCTGTTCACCATGTGGGGCTTAAGACCAAAATAGAAGACCAACGGTCCTATGTGGGAAATAATAAGGTGGAAGAAATTTCTCAACAAGGCATGAGGAGGCTAAGTGACATGTCACGTAAGGGCTTGCAGAGCATTTTGTCAGAAACACAAGGTTTTAGCTTCCCCAATACAAGTTTCTTTCTCTCTTTTCTTTTCTTTTTCTTTCTTTTTTTTTTTTTTTTTTTGATACCAGGAATCAAACTCAGGTTCTTGCACTTGCCAGGGAGGTGTCCCAAGCTATAGCCCCAGCCCACAAGTTTCTTTCCATTGATTCGAATGCATGAGATAAAATTTTTCAGTGATCACTGGTGACTCGTGGAAAGTAGAATATCTGAACGGGAATCTAGGATTTTGAAATTCTGTTTTCAAAGTCAGTTTAAATAGAAAGTAATACAAAATGAGATTAACAAAATGTAGTAGACGAATTATCCCTTTGAGTTTCTTTCAGAACGTATATCTGAGGCTTTCTTTGTAGTCTCTTACTTTGAAAAGGAAATTCAACGCTAATCCCTAACCTGTTTGTACACACATCTATATTCGTGGGGCTTATATATTAATGTAAAAGACCATGATCTGCTTTCTGTACTTATATGCCAGCTGTCCTTACGTATTATTTCTGGGTCATACAGCACAGCAAGTGCAGCTAAAATGAGTTCCGGACAGCGTCTGTATGCTCCGCCATTGCCGCATACTGTTTCACCAGAAATGCCAGGTTCACTCCGCAGCTACCACACCTGCTAGGCTTCCACAGACAGAGAGAAAAGCACTAACGAGGGAGTAGAAGAAACGAAAGAGGGAGGGCGGGTGAGGAAGGGAGAAAGAGATCACAGAATCTCTCTACACCTTTGCATTTCCTTCTTATTTTCCCGGTTCCTTGGCTGGAAACTCAGATTAATGCTTTAAGCCCTGTCATTCCCCGATGCGCACATGTGACCCCGTGCGTTTTTCTCTAAGACGTTTTAGCAGCACCCCACACATTTCCATATTGCTCTTGTTTGCTATTGAATTTTAAGTAGTTTCCAAAGTCATTAGTGATTTCTTTGACACAGTGGGTTTTTTTTTTTTTTAATCTTTTAGAAATACACTACTTTTCAAACATTTGGGAGATTGCAGGATACAAAATCAACATCTAAAACAATATTAGTCATCACCAGTCTTTACCTCAGTAGCAACTTATCAAAAAAGAAGATATTATTTAAAAAATCTCATTTACCATGGCATCAGAGAAAAAGATATTTAAGGATGAGTTTAACAAATGACATAACTGAATACTATAACATGACATAAAAGTTCTGTAACTGAATACTATAATATATTCATGAAAGAATTTGCAGAAGACACAAAGAAATTGGAAAATATCTGGAAGGAGGTTTGGAAGAATTACATTATTACTAAAATGGCCACAGGATCCAAAGTAATGTGCAGGCTCAATAATCAATATACCATGGCCTCTTCACAGAGTAAAAATAATTTTAAATTAAAATGAGTACTCTCACAGTATTCTAAATATTTCAAGAAATTCTGAAGAAGAAAAAGCTTTACACTTTCTGATTTCAAATTATGTTCGAAAACTATAGTAAACCAAACAACATAATAGTGCCCCTGAAACAGGCCACAGAGCAACAGAAAGTCTAGAAATAAATTGCTACTGTTCTGCTTAGGTCACAAATGTCACTCAAAAGCCTCATGTACTCACAAGTGGGACTTCAGAATGTGACTGAATGATGGACGGGGTATAGCTAACTTTCTAAGAGGTGGGGTATTGTCAGATGAGGCAGGTCATTGGCGATAGGACCTGCCAGGGTATATCCCCATCTGCAGTTTCCTTCTCTGCCTGTTTCCTGGCTGTGACGACATGAGCAGCCTGCCGTAGTCCAGCCCCTCCCACCACGACATCTCTGGATGTAAGCCTGCCAAATAGGGAGTGGAACTTCTGAAACTGAACCAGCACAAACTTCTCCTTCTCTAATTGTGGGTGTTATGGCTTGGGTCCCAGTCACCAGAAAACACCTAAGACAAGCACAGTTTTAACAAAGACACCAAGAAGACAAGATGCAACGGGGAAAAATAATCTCTTCAATAGCTAGTGTGTTAGTCAGTTTTTGATTATTGCAACAAACTGTGTGGTAAAATCAACTTAAAACAGGAGGGTTTAATTTGGCTTACACTTGGACAGGTTTCAGTCCATGGTCAACTTACCTGTTTGACTTTGACCCTGTAGTGAAGAGAGCATCTTGTTTGGAGTGCGCAGCAGAGCAAGCTGCTCGCCTTCTGGCTGCTGAGGCAAGGAAGAGGGAAGGAGGAGAGACGCATTCCGTACACCCCTTTGAGGGCGCCATGTCAATAACCTAACCACCGTCAGGCCCAGTCTCTTAATGTTTTCCACCATTTTCCAATAGCATCAAACTGAGAATCAATCTTTTAACACACAAAGCTTTTGACAAGCCTTCCAGATGTAAATTAATGTGTTCCTATAACCCCAAATCTCATGCCCATCTCACTTTGCAAACTACATTTAGTTTTGATTCTAAAGGACCTAGTCTTAACTGTTATAAGCTGCTGGCACTACCCATGCCTCAGACTAAGTGCTTTGCGGTCTTAAAATTCCCTCCAACACATAGACTAGTCCATAAACTTTCAATTTAGCCTCCAACAAAGTTTCAAAACGCATATAAACAAAATGCATATAACATTTTGGCAGCAGGGTAGCAAACGTGACCCACGGTCCGCCCTCCAGTACAATTCTCGTGTCCCTCTCAGGTGTCAGCAGCCTGGTCTGTATTGTCCGAATGTTTGTGGATCTTCTCTTTTCCTTTGCCCCCATGTGAATTTCTTTATACACTCTGCTTGTAGCATTCTGGGCTTCCTCTGGTCCACCCCTGCCAAATCCCCCTGCAAACCAATCCCAAAGGCTGGTTCCCATGGTCAGGTATGTACAGTAGAGACAAAGACTGTGTATCTGTATTAATTTTCTGTGTTAACTGTCTATTACTAAAACAGATATATGGGACCATCATCTCATAAAGAAAGAGGCTTGCTTTGGCTGACAGTTTCCGCAGTCCATGATCTGTTAGTCACCCTGTGCTGAGTGGGGCAGCACCCTGAGATGGGAGTGGGAGGTAGAACAAACCACTCACCTAAGGGCTGGGAGCAAAAGAGAGAGATTCCCTTGGGAGGCAAGTCCCAGAGACTCAGACCTCCCGCCAGGACCCACCTCACAAAGTTCCTGCCGCCTCCGAATAACCTCAAGCTGGGTTCTAACCCTTTAGTACCTGAGCATGTGAGGTCCACTTCATTCTCCCATCAGAACACTGAACAGCTGGCAGCCAAGAGGAAGGGCAAAATGCCACAAGAATCCCAAAACTGCACTTTCATACATGAGACACATGGCACTTTCTGTGCTGTTGTCAAATTTCTTCTTAATACTTTACTTAAACAGTTAATTTTCTTGAAAATCAATTATTAATGAAAAAACTATATTTGCAGAAATTTCACTTTCCCACTCCCTCCCTTCCTGCTATGAAATTAATTACCTGCTTTCCTGGTGGTTTCTCTTATTTTTATTTAAGCCTGAAAAATTTCCTTCAGCATTTCCTACAGTATAGTTCCTGATACAAATCCTCTGAAAGTAACTTTGTGATTTTCATTTATGTAAAATGACTTTATTTGCTTTTATTTGTGAAATGTATTTTTAATACAATGAACTTAGTTTGAATGAGACAGAAAACTGCACATATGTATGCACTGGCACGAGACATGTTGATACACATACGCATTGTATAATATTTTAAACAACATAAGTGCATCTATCTTCTCAAACATTTATCATTTTCATGGTGAAAACATTAAAATTCATTCTTCCAGCTTTTTGAATATAAGTGCGTCGTTGTCATGTACAGTCACCCTACTGGGCAGTACCACTCCAGACTTTGTTACTTCTACCCAAATATTATTCCTTCGTTCCCTAGACAAAAAATGGGACATTGACTATTTTTCCTTCAGCAACTTACTATGTCCTTCCATTATTTTCTGTCTTGCTTTGGTTTTCTTTGTTAGTGTTTGTTATTATTTACTCACTTTTTATTTTAAAAATTAAAAAACTGACAGCAATGAAGACAAAGTCAATGCAACACAAAAACAATGAAAATGGTCGATGACCTCAAGACAAAATGGTAGAAATTTACAATGGCTGCTGTGTTATATACTGTTATTTTGCCTTGTTTTGATGGTGTTAACTGTATTATTATTGGTGTTCATCTATATATAAGGTTTTTCTTCACCCCGATCATTTATTTATTTCCTTTTGATAGCAATTATCTCTTTGTAACCGATTTTCAACTATTTAGTTATGATGGGTATTTTCACTTGATGGACATGTGTTGAATTCTTGGAGGGATGAATCTCAAATTTAGAGAAAAAAATTTTGTTAAAAAAGAAAACCTAATCTATTCTTTTTCACTTGTCTGATTATGAGACTCAAATTATACATATGATATGCTATTTGCTATTATCTCCTACATTCACCGACAGTGCAGTTCTTTTCAGTTGTTTCCTTTTCAATTATTTGAAGTTTCAAAACGTTTACTGATGTACTTTGAAATTCAGCAATTCTTTCTTTTTTTGCTCTAATTTGTCCTTAGGCCCATCCAGTGTATTTTTATGCCAGATATTATATTATTAAATTGCATACTTTTATTTTTTTTATTTTTATTTTTATTTTTTATTTATTTATTTATTTATTTTTTTTTGCGGTACTGGGGATCGAACTCAGGACCCTGCGCTTGCTAGGCAAGCGCTTATTCCACTGAGCTATATCCCCAGCCCCATATACTTTTAAAATTTTACTTTAGAATTTTTTATTTTACTTACACTAGTCATTTTTAATTTTCCCCTTTCCCTGTATGGTTTCAGCATAGTTAAAATGGCCATTTTAAAGCCCTCGCGAGTTAGCTTCGGGAACTGATCATCTCAGGTCACCTGCATTATAACTGCATCTTTTCTAAACAAGCAGGCAGTTTCTTACCTCTGTATATGTCTTGTTTTCCTAGATTATTCTAGACAATTTTTGGAAACTTTTAGAGGGAACTAGAATGGTAAACTTTTGTTTTATTGCATTCATTAGAAGACGACCTACATCGCTTCCTTGGAGGTACAGAGCAAAGACTGCCTAGGCTCTTCCACTTGAGCAGATGCTGGTAGCAGGTTTCTTTGTATAGGCTGCGGTCACATCTGAGGAACCCGACTCGCCGCTTCCTGCGGCTGTACTTCTGCTCTTGTCATTATTGGAATTGGGAGGATTGGGACTAAGATTTCATATACTATTGGGTCACATTTCGATTTAACCCAGAACCCCAGGCTCCAAGCTCCGTGACAAAGTGCAGGGCATTACTCTCCTTTTTCCAGTCTCGTGTCCATTGCTGCTTTCTGAGTTAGTCAGAAGTGGAACCGTGGTGAGCATTACTAGTCCCAGTGATTTACTTTTGTGTTTGCGGATCTTCAAGGTAACTGTCCATCTCCCCAGCTCACAGTACTATTCCCTGCTGTGTGGGAACTGCCTCGTCCTTTAAAGTTTCACATTTTATAGCAGGCATTTTATCTGCTCAACTCTACAAACAACACCAGGACTTGCTATTCTCTTAAGGCTTTTATTTTTCTCAGAAATTTAGTTCATGGTGGCTCCCTTGAAGACAGTGTTCTTCATCGCTCCCATACAACAATCTTTATGTTGTGGTAGCTTTTGATTTTTATGGTGTGGATGAAATATTTTGAGGCCTTTAACAAGCTAACGTACAGAGAAGTCATCTGTCCACATCCTTCCCAAACTTATTTTAAGCATTTCTGACTTTCCAATAGTGATTCTGTCAATTCTACCTTCCTTATTGATTTACCACTCAATTTTTCTGACACTCAAAAATATCTTTAAATAATATCTTTCAGAGAACAAATATAGAATCCCAATAAACTGATTTAATGATTGTATTTTAAGCTCTACCCAAGAATTGCTGATAATCTGTCATCATTTCTTTAAAATATCTCAAATACTCTAATCACTTTCTGGAATATCTTGCATTTGTAGACACTGGCAGTTGTAGCTGTCAACTTCAACCTACATGTACTTTGAAATTCCAGAGTTTAGTGCCTATCTTCTGAGTCAAATCGCAGTGCTTCTGCATAGTATATGATCTCTAGAATGCAGCTTCTCGGAGAACAGGCTTTCTGCAAATAGTTGCAGTTCCTATGCACAAAACAAAGATGCTGAACTGAGTGAGATGGTGTGATAGTGCAGAAAGGCAGGATTGATATGATTTGTCTGGCTAGAGGTTAGCATTGCTCTTTGTCCAATGAAGACAGGAATCCAGTGAGTAAAAATATTCTTCTAGCCACTACACAGATACCATGTTCATCCTTACCCTTGCTCCATGGGTGGTCTCTTTGATGAATGCTTACTGGTGGCATTTATGTTCAGATTCAGTGTGTTTATGTTATCAGTGGTAAGAAAAGGTATAGAAAAACCAGTCAGTGAGTGAAAGAAATAAGATAAAAAGAGAATAGAAAAGTTACAGTCCTGGGTTAACTCCTGATTACTCTCATTTTATGAAACTCACCAGTATACTGGACAAACAAATGCTGCAGATGCTCTGAGGAAATTTACATGAAACAGACTTTTCATTATAACTTGCCATGAATCATAGTCTTTCTCCTTATGTATTTAGTTAGTTAATTAGTTAATGTTTTTGATACAAGGTCTTGCTGTGTAGTTTAGGTTGGCCTTGAATTCACTTTGTAGACCTGACTGGCCCCAAACTTGTGGCACTCCTTCTGCCTCAGCCTCCCCAAGTGCTGGGATTATGGGTGTGCACCACCGAGCGCAGCCATTAGTCTTATTTGCATTTCCACTCTGATTATTTCATTGCAGAAGATTATTCATTTTTTTAATCAGCAGAGAAAAGATTTCAAGTCACTTAGGTAGGTTGCTGAGTATTTAAAACTGGGAACAGCGGCTTTGACTCATTTCTAGTGCCTCTTGCCCACATCCTAAGGCATGTAACATACTTTAGCATATTCCGCATCACTGGCACCCATCAGCAGGGTTGCCACCACTTACACTGCTCAGACTCTCCAAGATATCAAGAATCTTTTTTGTATGTGAGCTGGGTTGTTAAAGATCTAGCATTCACAGTTAAGGTTTGAACACATTCTACTCATATAGCTATAAGTGTTTCACAGACACTTTCCAACACGGAAGAACAGCTATGATTTCACTGCTGAACATTCAGACAAAATAATAATTATGCTCTGTTAACCCCGATTGGCAGCGTCCTTGCCTTCCTTCATCTCCACGTCACTGGGTTTCTTAAACCATCCTATAGTCTGCATCAGACACAAGAGCAGCAAGATAAACAAAAAGGAACATGACAGTCATCAGAGACAGAGAAGAAACACCAGGAGGCAGGATGCTGACCACAGGTGCACATCAGGACTGGTGCATTTCCAGCAGTTCTCTATCCACACCTGTATCCACACACTCAACTATGGATTTTCTAAACCTCATCTCACTCTTATCCACATTGTCTTCAACTATGAAATTTCAGGGAATATTTCCAGTCTCTTGGCATAGACATGACTTCAAAAAAAGTGGAAACTTTCTACGAATATACAAACATGAAAGAAGCAAGAAAGAGAAAGAAGCAGATTTAGAATGAAATGGACATAATATAGCTATAGAGTCAACATTATTTTATTTTTAAAACTTGCGCAACAGTATTGTTTCCCAAAGTATTCTTGTGACTCATTAAGAGTGTGACAAACACTAAGTTTATGGCCTGTGCTTGTGATTTCCCTGAGTCACGCTCGGTGCTACATAGCTGGGTGCATTCTTCCAGTGGAAATGCAGGTTTACCTCAGAGTGGGCCTCTTCCTTGGTGCTGCTTTGTGCCTCTGCTGTTTACTTCCAAATGATTTAAAGTGGTGCAAGGGAAAGAGCAATGAGCAAGCCACTCTGTCAATGTCCGGTTGTCACTGAAGACTAGAAGGCTGGTCACACTCAGAGCAAGACTGGGAAGCAAGCGTCTCCTTCAAACACTGCAAATGGAACTAACCTTCACTACATTAGAAATCTAGGGGCCAGTTAGAGCCCTCGTTTCCTCGGGCTAACTTCCTTACAGACTTTCCATGGTGCATCCCAGGACTTCTGAATAGAGGGCTGTTTTCTTTCCTGTTCTTTTCTTTCTTCCTTCCTTCCTTCCTTTTTAACTTAATTTTGTTGTTTGTATTGTTGCTTTGGATACCTAGTGGTCAATCCGATCTCCAGTGCCTCTCAGCTCATCCACAAGTGCTCTATCCCAAGGGTTTATTCTTGGCTTCCTTATATTTCACAAATACACATTTTTTGCAGTATTGCAAGGGGTCCTATCCATAGTAAGGGGGGAGGGAGGGAGAGAGGGAGACAGGGAGAGGAAGAGAGAGAAGGAGAGACAGAGAGGGAGGGGGAGAGAGAGCGAGGCACAGAGAGAGGGAAGAAGAGAGGGAGGGAGAGAGAGGGAAAGAATATGGATGAATTTGGAAAAGGGGGGAAGTCCATATTCTTTTGAAACAGTGAACTCTACAAACTGCGTAAGACTGAGCCATGCTGCCTAGCTTCAAAAAAGGAAACCACACACCCAGAAGAAGTCAGAAGTATAAGAAGAAAAATTGCTCCCGGTCAGGTGGGATCTCGGGAGGACTGCCACATGGCTTAGCAGAGCAGAGGACTTTGCTCAGTTAGCCAGAAAGCACCTCTCCCAGGTAGCTCAGTGGGCATAAAAAGACCAGGTGAGATTGAGGCCCTCTAACCCAATGTCAACCTGCACAGATTAAAGGAACTTAATAGATTTTTAAACAATTTTTCTCTGCATTTATGAGTTCCTGGAAACTGGTACCTGCGTGGAGGGTGGGCATGCATTCTGTCTTGCCAAGGAACTCCTTCTGGACGAAGTTAGAGCCTCACGGACTGTTGTAATCTTGATTCTTGTCAGTGTAGCGGAGCAACCTGCCTCCACCTCAAGCCCATTCCCTTCCACGCTACCTATGCAGAAGCTAAATAGTTGCCACCTCCTCTTTTACTGAAGAGTTTTTACATTGCAGCACCAGTGGCTTTTAATGCTTCACATACTGCTTGCTAACAGTGGCCTAACTCTCAGTAGGGTCTTTTAAATTCTCAGAAATATTTTGGCACCACCTGTAAGTCATTCATAGGATGAACCTCTGTTTTCTTCTTTAAGCAAAACAAAATGCACTGGTACATTTCCTAAGTGCATTATCAGGAACCCAACTTAATTTTTATGTAATGTTCTGCATAGATCTCCACACAGAGCTATGTGAGAGCCATAATTTACTCTCTTGCTGAAACTAAGATGGAGAATTAGCTTACTTCCAGACCTTGGTTGTTAGTCTGTGATTCAGATACAACTTTGACTTCAAGCTCGGTGTTCTTCAGCATGACACACTACAGATAGGCCCAAAACAGGCTCCCAATTAATGTCCATATATTTAATAAATAATTCCATCAAACAATCAAACAATGATAGTCACTTAGAAAAAGTGACCTTAGCAGTCTCCTGTCATGTCAATGACTCCAAACCAAGAAATCTGTTTTAACCAGTTTGGTGGTGTAAAAATGTCACAGCAAGAAACTCTATGCAAATAGATCTCTTTTACTGGATAACAGACTGCACAGATTATTCAGAAAAGGCCTTCACATGGTAGTGAAAATTTCCAAACTTGAAAAGCTTTCATTCCATTTCTAATGGTTTGTCTTCCTCACGTGGCATGTTCTGCCCCTTCTCTCCACAACACTCAGTCCTGACGCAGCTGTCACAAGCTATTGCTTCCCATAGCACATCTGGGTTATCCATCAATCTGCTAATGTACTGCTTGGTTATTATTCACAGCCTCATTAGGCTGAGACTTGCACATTTTCCTGTCACTAAATCAAATACTGTAGTGTATAATAAATTTACAAATTTTGATATATTTCATCTATTCAAGTCATGTGGCTTATTTATTCAAGTTAAAATTCAATAATTTTTCCCAAAGCTCACTGCCAAATTGTCTCCAAGATTTCTTTCTATTTCAAAGTCTGCTTCTTGCTAGAAATGTTCTTATATCTGAGACCATCATCACTCACCAGTCAACAATTGTCAGGGTTAACTTATCTTCAAAATTAACCGATTAGAACTCAAAGCAATCTTCCAGCTACCAAACTCGGCCACACTTCTGTACATCTTGAGGGAGGAAATCCAAAGAAGCTGCTTGTGTCCTTCCCACAGACATTTCATATTCACTGTGTTGTCTACTTTGTAGCCTCTTTTGGACAGAGTTTTGAACACCTCTGGAAGCTCCCTCTCAATCAAATACACTTTGTAGTTCATTTTAAAATTACTTTTGTACCTATTCTGTGGCCAGTTATTTTAGGAAATCAACACCAAACAAAACAAATAATATCTCTACAGTAATAGAAACAGTGTTACTATCTAGGAAGGAACTGGATAATTAAGCAAAGTCTGCATTGTATTACATGCTAGTAAATAAAAAGAAAAATAAAGGACAGGAGAAAGACAAGAGTGAATGGAATGGGGGATAACCCTTTTAGACAGATAATATGGCTTGGAAAAGTCTGGGGACAAACCTTGGACAAGCTGCCGAGGGAAGCTCATGAGTTCTCTGAAGAATAATCATTTTTCCAGGCAGATAGAAAGTGGTAAAAGTTAGGTTGATATCTATACTTTCTAGCTAAAATTTCAGTTATTTTGAAAAAGATAGTATATATAGATAGTATCTCTTATAACATGCATTTGTTAAAAGACCTAATTGTAAGAGTTCAGTTTAAAGAATTTAATTGGATTCATTTTTGATTCTAGAATGAAGAAATAGTTCATGCAATAAAACAAATGTTCTTATGCGTTGAACAAAAGAGGTTAGTTTTAAAGCTTAAGAAGGCAGAGACAAAGAATATGAAGCAGATGGGTCATTTCAAAGTTATCGTCAGGTCAGCCTGGATCTCTGGTTCATGTCTGTAGCCCCAGCACTGAAGAAGCTAAGGCACAGTATCACATGAATCCACCAGCTGGCCAAGCCTGGGTAACATAGCAAGACCTTGTATATAAACAACCGGCAAGCATTTAATAAAAATTATAGTCATGTGCCACATTATGAGGTTTAATATACCCTATACACAATTCTCATTACATACCACCATAATGGAACTGAGAACTCTTAATCACCTACTGACACCTGACTCATTTTAGTGCTTTAGCAGAACACTTTTATTGTACATTTGTGGCCATGCTGGAGTAAACAAACCTATGATGCTGTCAGTTGTAGAGAAGTACAGCATCTACAATTATGTACAATGCATAATATTTGATAATAATGATAATGGTCTTCCTGGTTTATGTATTTAGAACATGCTCTGATTTGGATAAATGTACCTCATAGGTTTATGCAGCAAAGGCTTGGTATCCGTCTTTCTACACTCAGATGTAGTGAGGCCTTTCAATGGCAAGACCTATTACAAGTCTTAGGTCATCGAAGGTATATTCTAAAAGGGGACTGAGGTACCTTGGTCTTTTCTGCAAACACCCGTGTTCCCCCTCTCTCTGCCTCTGCCTCTGCCTCTGCCTCTGTCTGTCTCTGTTGCTCTCTCTCCCTCTCCCTCTCCCTCCCTTCCTCTCCCTCCATCTCGTACCCTCTTCTTCTCTCTCCCCCTTTCCCTCTCTCTCCCTCATTCTCTCGCCCTCTCTCTCACTCTCTCACTTGCTTTCTTCTCTGCTTCCATGACATAGATATCTTTGCCATGATCTCCTATCATGTCTTCTGCCCCACCTCAGTTTCAATAGCAGTAGAATCAATGGACCATGGACTCCAACCTCCAGAACTGTGAGCCAAAGCAAACTGTTCTCCTTTTCCAGGTTACTGTCTCAGGCATTTGATTACAGAAACAGAAAGCTGACTTACCCTATACTTTCATCATTATTTTGGAGTGCGCTCCTGCTTATTTAAAAGAGACTAATGAAAATAATGTCATACTGTGTCAGAAGCAGCTTCATACACTCGTGTTCACTATGTGTCTTAAGTATGTAATTTTCTCTTGTTCTTGATTTAACCTTGTGATATTTTGTTATTGCCCCAGGAGTACTGGGAGATAAATTAGATAGACTGACAGATAGATAGATAGACAGATAGATAAATGATAAATAGATAGATGATAGACAGATGATCTAAATATTGATTAGGTATATGACAAGGTATAATAAGTATATGATGAGATATATGTGCTATAGACACATATGATATATGATATAGATTACACACATAGTTCACTATACTTTCTGAGTTTAAATGAGTATACTTTATGATGTTTGTATAAGGCTGGAATTACCTAGGGATTCATTTTTTAGAATGTGTCCTTGTCCTTACAGCATGTGACTAAGTCTTCCACATAAGTGGGTAAAGGAAGTAGAAAATCAATTGGCTACATCAGAATTTTTTGTTAAAGGACACGAGGTATGGGTATCTAATGTTAGTCTGTCTAGGCCATAATGAATGGAGACTTGTCTTTGACAGCATATAAATTATATAATAAAGTAAATGTATATAAGTAACAAAACTTTTTTATATTTCAAATTATTATTTTATGAAATAACACAAGAAGCCAAAATATAACAGTTATACAGGAAAACTTACACGTCTGCTGCATAACAATAAAATCTGTCTTTGAAGGGATATACACATGTAGGTATTTGAAACTTTATGGTTTGTCATTGCTGCACTTTACACGGGAAGCTGCACACAGACATGTAAAGCATAATACAGGCAGGTTTCTTTCCAGTCACCTGTGTGGTGGTGTGTGGAGTCACCACTGTGCTGTGCCCTGCGTTACCTGTTCTGTTGTCACCTACAATCTATACTCAAGTGCTACGCAATGCAGTCATGAAATAGATTGTTAAATGTAACACAATAATGTCACAAGTTTATGATTCTGTGGGGACCATACCTACAGGTGACCATAGTCACATGCAACACATATCCCCCACACTGACCTGCTCAGTGTAAACATTAAAGCCGAGAGAATTTTTCAGGCTACCCACTTATGTCTAAACAGATCAACTTGTGTTCAATAAGTATCTACAGTGTTTTTTATGTCACTATACACAATGAAGTTCTTAAAACATTCAGTGAATCCCAGTAAGGAACAAATTTCCTGGCTGATAATAGATGTGGGGGTAGGCATAATCAGTAAGCTCTATGGTTAAGAATAACTTGAAAAGTCATTCAGGGACTTCTCAAAATCAGCACTTCTGCTCTCATCAGCCTCTAGCTTCCCAGATTTTATACACTGGACAGTGCAACAGTAAAAGATTTGAAATCGGTGAGTGACTGTACCTTTATGACTAAAAGTGCAAAGAAGGGCTAGTGTGGAGGTAGGAAAGTTCTAAAAGCCTTTTATAGAACAGCTAATGAAAGCTGAGAATCTGGAAAGGGAGTCCCTTAAAGCTATCCATGTTGCATGCTCCACTTTTATTCTTTGATCTACTTTTCAATAGATTTATTTCCAACCGCATTCTTCAATTATTTCAAAACTCTTTTTCCCATGACTGACTCCTTCAGAAGTTAACCCTTGATTTAGACTAGATATAGTCACTTTTTGGTGAACTAGACTCATTGTATCCCACTGAAGTTTTACATGTGTTTTCCTGACCTCTCCATGCCTTAATCTATTACTGCCTCAGTGTCAGAACCAAGACTTTTTAAAATTATTCTGTCAGAACTTTAGAACTCACCCAAACTTATTGTCCCTCCAGACAGTGTCAAACATTGCTCAAATCTCAAATTTATGAAGAGTGGCAAATTTGTTTTCCTTCAATCAGAAGTTAGAATTCAATTTCAGGCATACATTTTAATTCAGCATGTAGACTGGTGCAGTACTCCACTGTGCAGAACATACTCTACTGATGCTGGAGAATGTGCTTTGCGAAGTTTCAAGCCACAGGAGCAGGAGCCGTGGGCGCCACGCTCTGCGCTGTCTCCCACCGTCTCACAGTCGCTCCTCACCAGTGAGTCTGACTCAGTAGTGAACAGTGTTCATAATTTCATATTAAATGCAGGTTCAACAGAGTAAACATTAAAGACACTAAAGGAAAAAAACTAAAGTGGGTGAAAGAAAGAATAAGAAAAAAAAGAGATTCTGAAAATTCTACACTTTAAAGGAGAATTGTAAAAGTGGACAACTTTGGAATGATCCCCAAATCACCATTGATAAGTCCAGAGAATTCTTACCAATTCTCTTAATCAGTATCTTCACATACCAACATTTCATTCAATACGAAGATGAAAATTTTTTCTCTTTACATTAGACATTGAAAAAGATAGAAAGAACAGGTTGATGTCCTTGGCCCCTGGCTCTCTGCCCTGTGTCCCAGAGCTACAATCTGAGGCACAAGCACAGATGCTTCCTGATACTCTGAGCCCCACTGTGGCATCTTCCTTTCCTCTAGGCCCTGAGCAGACCCTCACGGCTCATGATGATTCTCTCCTTCAGTACCAGTATATAAACTGAACACTCCCTAGTTTTGAAATTACCGAACTGATAAGTGGGAGAGACTGGAGAAAAGACTGTCATCCTCTTTGTTCTCTGGTGCCGCCGTGGACAGGACTTGTGTAGACACTTGCCCCATTCTTCACCCTCTTCAGTAAGACCTACAGCCCGCCCAGGCCTCTCACTGCTTCTTGCCTACTCTTCTCACATCCTAGTTTTGCTTTTGAGCCAAGACCACATTTCTATGTGTCTGAGTCTTTCTTCTGTGTGAACTTCGATCACGTTGCACTTTCATTACTCGCCTGGAGCTAACTCCGGCTACAGGCCTTGCTCACCTTCTCCCCATCGGCAGAAAACACAGGATCCGGCCGAACTAAGCCACCAACCCCGCCCTCGCCAAACAGAAACCCTCTGCCTGTGCAATACTTTTGAACACTGAAATGCAGAATTTTGTACATCATCACCCAGTATTTACTCTCTCAATCATGTGTTAGATCCTCTGGGAGGAAGGTGAAATTGTATACTTCTCTCCCTGATAATAGTGAAGTCTTTTACACACTTGGCTTTATTAAATCTTCAGAAGCTAAACAGTTGGCTTGAAAGGCTGAAACAGACTTGTTTATATTTATAGTCTAAGGAGCTCTTTGATTTATGATTTACCTGTCATGAGTCTCCTCCCCACATAGATCGCATCTTGTTTCATTTTCTGAAGAGTAAATTCCGGACATCTTGGAAGAAATTATTGTACAGTTGTCAATGTTTTGAATTAACACACAGGCATTTAATCTATTTAATATCTGTTGTTTGTTCTCCGTCAAGTTCTCTATGAACAGTATGTGTGTTATGCCTGGGACACGGACGTGCAGGATTTAAGTCTTCCCACTACCAGCAGTCTGAGTTGCTGTCCAGTGCCCTTTCAGTAAACATGATTGTCTGTTTTCGAGGCTATTAACCTCATGATACCGGTGAGAAAAATTTAGATTACCTCTCCCTTTCAGTGAAATTTTTTTCATTACCTAGATGTTCTCTGTGAATGCCTGGGATTTGGGAATGATTTATTTATTTCTCTGCACTTCTGAGGTCAAGGATTATGGGAGTTTGTGAGCCACATTTCTCCTCACCTTCACTGTCTTTCCTACTAAATATATCTTCCCACAGCAGAAGCATACTAAATAATTGATGGCATCACGTGATTGTGTAGAAAAGATTAGAGAGGATAAAAGACTTTGGGAACTGTATGCAGGAAGGAAAGAGGGAAGCTCTTCTGCAGAAGACCAGTCTCTGGTGAACTAGATTGCAGGAAAGCAGCACTCACTCTGGCGTCTCTTCAGATGCGTCCTCTCTGCTGGTGGTTGTAGAGGTCCTCTGTGAAAATACCACTGCCTGCCTCTTTCAAACTTGCAGCCAATGGTTACTTGTCACCAAATGCAACTGATACTGGAGTTTACACAACAATTAAAACAAAAGAGAGAACCATTAAAACAAGAAGAACAAGATTTTAGAACCTACAAGACTGTTTCAGACACTAGACAGACAGAGGCCATGGATGGCAGTCATAGTCCCCCAATGACAGCCTTTTGTGTGGCCTTTGATGGTGACATCCATTCTGAAAGTTTTGTTTCTCTGGTTCTCTGTGTCACTAACTCTCCTAGGGGATGCACAGGGGAGAGAAATTCGACTCTGACTTTCCGTTTCCTCCCAGGACGCCTGGACACTATGGTTCTGTGGACCCCACCCATGCTCAGCGTGCTCAGCCTTCTTTCAGTACCTTGTACAGCTTTGCTTGCTATTTCTTTCCCGAAGAGCCCACTTTTCAAGGTCTTAATTATTTTTTATGTTTGCTGATAGGTACTGAGAGCCTGGAGTTAATAACTGATGATTATGTAAACAGGGAGTTACATTGAGATGAGTACTCTTAATATGAATATAATACCCTCATTAATTGATTGCCTTTGGTCATATGTACCAGATACTCTGCTTACAATATGACCACAAAGACACAAATACAGAATACATAATATATATTTTAATTCCTGTCTTTCTGAGGCATTTTTGGACCGGCAATGATCTCAAAGATTTCTCAGAAAATTCCTTAATTCTAGGTTTTTAATCTTGCTTTAAAGCTAGGCACAAATGACATTCTTTTGAGTCATATGTGGCTAGCTAGTGGTCTCTTCAGAATACTAAATCAAACTCAGTATAATTTAAGCATTTCCTTGTTCTGTCTTTTCCGGAGATAGATGATTAAAATAGAAAAAAAAAGTGATCGTAACTATACAGATTTCCTGATAACGATCTTCTTTCTTCTAAACTTGTCTATAACAACTCTTTATATGTGTCCACCTAAGGGTCTAGTCATCTGGATATTAAGTACTTTGGGTGATGGTTCTTTCTGATTTATTTAAATTATTCATAAAATCAATTATGAGAATTGCAAAGCTAGTTTCACTGTTGCAGCTCAAATGCAATTCTGATATTACAGATTTTAAGGTGATTTCACGTTATTTTGTGTTGGGGCTACATTGTCTAATCAAAGAGAAGTTTCATTAAAAAGCACACAATGTGAGAAGAGCTTCAGTCGAGTGATATGCAGTATGTCATGAACATGGGAAGGAGAAAACTATATCTCATTGGTAGGAAAAAAAGTGATTTAACATGAAAATATAAGAATGCAGATTTGAATAACAAAAAGTGAGGATAGTGCTTTTGTGGCTGGGTGATTTGTGGGTTGTATCCCTTTGAAAAGAGACACTAGACTAGATATTTCTGAGTGAAAACAGAAGTAATAAAAATGTGCAAGATTGTGAAAATATGTGATAGGATTAGCTAATTGTTTCTCTCTGGGAGGATTATAAGTGTGTTTTTTAAATTTAATGTATTATGTGATTAATTAGCTCAGAAATATATTAAAACAATGTCCTAAAACAATGTCAAAATGGGGTGATCAGGTAGATACATTTCTACCTTAGACTAGCAAATTGTATTTTATCCAAAATCCTGTTGAAATCATCTCCTAATTTCCTTAAATTCAATTTCCAGCAGCTTGAATCCACTCTCTACAACGTGCAGATGCAAATGTAGGTTTAGACGCCGCAGATACTCAGTTAGGAACTACTGAGGCAGGCGTCAGCAGGTTCTGAGCACCTACTAACTGCTGCACACTGAGCTGTCAGAAGCTGGTCTATGATGGTTCAAGGTTTCTGACTTCACAATATATTAAATCAATACAACTTCAGTAGAGATTGGACTTCAAATTTTGAATTTCAGTTTTATGCTCTCTTTGTTGGGCAGGCACAAGTCAAAGCTCTCAATTAGCCATGTGACCAAGAGAGTAAACAAGAGATAAACAAGAGTAAACAAGTCTACTGTGCCGATAAACTGTGATGATCGGCAGCTTAGATTGATTGATTAATTGATTGTAAACCCTTACAATAATCTACATCCTCAGCTTTTCTTACATTTTTTTTTTCTTTCAGACAAAAAAATTGCACAAGCCGGGTTCAAATTTTTGATCTTCCTGTGCTTTCTAGAGTGCTGGGATTAACAGCTAAGCGCCGCCACTGCCAACTAGATGTGATAAGCGCACTTGCAGTTTACGCTCCGTGTATCGGAATGGAACTGGTTTTGCATGAAGGATCGTCTCCTGTAGCTTCCTCTCCCACACTGCGGTAATGAGTGGTAGACATTTCTGTCCTCGTCTCACACAAAAGGAAAGTTAACCCAGCTAGGCTAAGTAATCTGTGTATAGTTTTGAAACTGTTAAATTTAGAGCTAACAGTTGAATGCATTTTACTTTAAATCATACTTTCTGCTTTGCAACCTGCTGCCTTAGATCCTAAATGAATATGAAATACGGTACAGCAACTAAGGTTTCAAACCCCTATGACTAAGAAAGTGTTTTTAGTAAGTGAATGAAATCAAGAAAGGAGTTGGTTTTATTTGCGTGATGAGGTGTTGCCTTTGTTGATACATTACTGGGTGTTAATAGATTACTGAATTTACTCAAAATCACATCAGTGAATCATTTAGACTGATTTTGGGGCTTCATATGTTGTGTATTCTCCATTGAAACATCTCCTTCTGTTGTGATGCATCATTTTGTACCTTTTTCGTTATGTTCACCTGAGTCATCTGATCCATTGTTACTGAGCTTTCTCCGGAGTTATTAAGGCCAACTCCAATGGCTTTCAAGTATCTTTTATACTCAGTGCTAAAGGTGAAGTGTGTGACATTATTAATCAGTCCCTTTTTTATTAAATGTAATTCCTAGGCTTCCGTTATCTCAGGATAGATTAAAACCACCATTCTTATTCATTCTTTTTGTATCTTTCTTCTCTGTCCTTTTAAATGTCAAGCATTTATTTCTTGTGCCTATGTATTATTTGTTGGGAAAAACTACAGCTTAATGATCTTATTTGCATGTAATAGCTACATCTTTGCAGACTGGTAAAAACTGCAACTCCTGAGCTCCGTCACAGTTTATGACTACTCATTTCCACAAAACAAGCACTCATCCTCTGAACTTTTTCATCACCCAGCATATCTGAAAGATTATACATTGCTTCCACTTTCCTCCCCACATGAAACTAACTTGCCTGGAGATACAGTACTTTGAATGCCATTTATGTCTGTAGAACTTTGAAAGTTTGGTTGCTTTACAAGTTTCCTCTCTCTTCTCAAAAACAGTATCTACACACTTTTTATTTCATATAATATATCTGAATCTATGTTAATCCTGTCTGTTCTTTCAAACTGATTAAAATCCTTTTGTAAGATCTCATGGCTAAATATTAAAATTACATTACAACTTGTTGTTTTGACACCAGTATTTCCCCTGCGTTACTGTACACATAACTTTCAAATTAATCTTTCCTTGAGATCATTTTAAATCCTATATGTCTTTGCTATGCCGCTGGCAATCATTCTCTGCTACCTACAGAATAAAGTACACCATAGATGAAATTCAGAGACTGAGATCCATGACTGTTCATCTGCTGTCCGCAAACGTCACTCACATATCCAATTTATTGGATTTATTTATTGTTCACATATCCAATTTATTTTTCCAGATAATGTTCTCTGAAAGTTCTTTCCATTTCCATGCTTTTATATTAATGTGGTGCTTTCTACTTTTAATGTGGTGATTCTTCTATATGCCTCTAGAAATCCCTCCAGCCAGCAAAAATAACTCCACTCTCATGAAAACTATGTGACTAACCTATTTTAAGGAGAGCCACTGTGCGTGTGTGTAGGCATTTTATATGAGATAGGTAAATACCCTGTTCTATTAAATAGAGAAAATCTACACTTCAAACTAAATGATTACCTGATGCCCAGAACTTTTCAAACTATACAGTACTTTGATAATCCAAATATTAGTAGTTTTGCACGAGCGTAGAGCAGCAGTGCTGCTCTGAGAGAACAAACACACGCCCTAAGCAACCCGCTGTCTGAGAGGGAGTCAGACGTGACAGAGCACTACCACTTTTGAAGTCTTGGAAAGTGCAAATGAAACTGTTTCTTAATAGTATAAAAGTGTTTCTCAGGAATTTGATAAACCACATATTCATAGTTCCTCTTTTAAAATATATTAGTAATGCATTAGTAGACAAATGAAAAATACCTTTTTAAATGTAGCAGTTTTGCTGTATTAATTCCCACTATTATTTGTCCTGATTTGTACTGTCCATATGGGAAACTAATTTTGTGTGTAGGATAGTCTTGAAAATTTTCAATACATTTATCAATAAGTAGCAATCTTGCATGTGTAAGAGTATTTGTCTGTGGAAAACACAAACTGGATGCCTATCTGCACATACTTTTGAAATTTTCTGTGCTGCCTAAACTCCCAGGTTGTTCTGGATATGCCTGCCCAACGTCTGTCCACATTGCCTACACCAGTAATGTGTTGTTTTTCACAACGGCCTCATCACAGCAAACCACATGGCATTTGAGAAAGCCGTACAATTGTTCTGGTTAGCATATTTACTGCTTGCTAATATTTCCTTGTTTGGAGGATTGTCTGCAGCAGTGCAGGCATCTGTATTACTAAATACTAATAAGACAGGCATTATGCTTTATTCTTTTGGAGGGGGTGCATCACCAGGAATCAAACCCAGGACCTCACACTTGCCAGGCAGGTCTTGTGCCACTGAGATATATCCCTGGCCCCTGTGCTTTGTTCCTTTACTTAGATTATCTCATTTCAATTTTACAATCAAAATTTAATTATTCCTGCCTTACAGATGGTATTACCATGTAAAATAAAGGGTCTAAATTTCAAAGATATTAGGCAACTTGCTCAGGTTTGTGTAGTAGCTAAGTAGTTCACTATAAACAAGCACATAATTCATATTTTCTAATTGCTAAGGATGAAAGGTAGAGGGAGAATGTTAACCACTGACTGAAGGTCAGGGAAATTAAGAAGACACTAGTTGATTTTGTCATTTTAAAACTAGGTTATGAAAGGGAAAAGTGAATTTCCACAATACTGTCTTGCTATTAAACCAAACAGTTCAAAGAGAGTTACAGAATAATACATTGAACCTGTTCATCATTACAGGCACCAAATTGTTAGGGCAAGCAAGTAGACAGATGTACAAAAACAGACACTTAAGAGGTGACCAAAGTACACAGTGCATGGTTAAATATTTTTAAATATTGTGCATTGAAGGACACATTGCCTTTAATTCCCCTCAAAATAATCCTCCTCACATTAAACTCACTGATCCCATTATTCTTCCCACTTTCTGAAGCAGTTTTGGAAGCCCTTTTTTGTGTCTTAAAGAGACATGATTAAAAATAGAATGAACACTGCTACCACATCACATCCAATGGAATGGTAGGTTCATAAAATTATTGCTGTGTGTCCTTGTCCACTTTATTCTCTGGATCTAGCATCATGAGACATTTAACTCTTCACCAAAGTCAACATGATCATGAAATGTAAACTTTTTTTAAAAATTCAGGCCATGAAGGCAGCCACAACACAGCAACTAAAGATATTCACAAAATAAGACTTTCTGAACTGCTTCAGAAAATGGCCAAGATGATGGGAAAAGTGTGTCTGAATTCAAGGTGAATACTATGAAAAAGATTAATGGTAATATGTCTTGTGCTGTAATGATTTGTTTAATTTAAACTTTCACCACAGTTTTCAGTCATATCACATAGACAAATAGCAAATTACATGCATATGTGTGTATGTTCTGTATGTTAATGTTTATATATATATATTTTTTCGTGAGACAGGGCTTCTCTGTGCAGTTCAAGCTGGCCTTGAACTCACTATGCAGCAGTGGCCTTGAACTCACATCAATCCTCCTGCATCAGTGCCACAACACCTGGTTTATAATACTTAGAAAAGATTAACATTGACCCCAAAATTTATGACTACAAAACAAAATTTTACTTGAAATACAGCCTTAAAAAAGTAATTTATCTTCCAGGATCCATCCATAAGTGACCAACGTATTAACTGCTTTTCTGCAGTTGGTTTTAGGTGTCTCCAATGGCACAATCAATCAAACTGACTATCCAATGACCCAGAATAGCCATTAAGAAACAACCTTAAGGTGAACTGCCTTGGCCTTTACAGAACTCTAGAGATTGTATTCCCCAAGGATCAATTGCTCATGCTATACTTTTGGAAGTTAACACCTTCAGGTACTCTATCAATGTAAAATTTCATTGAGGTCTTTCACTTTCAGAAGACTTAAATGCAACTCAGTTTATCACTTTCTCTCAGTAGAAAAATACTACACCCCCAATACTCTTGAACTGATAGGAAGTAATTCTCCTATGCACCTATTTCCATGTTTTGCAGTTATTTGGCACAAAAGGCATTCATTTACAAAGTTTTAAATAACAAAACACTACATAGAGGTTCTCCTTTAGCCAAGAAGTTCAGTATGAATAATTCTTATTTCAGGCAAAACTACATATAGAACTGGGGAAAATTGTGCTCAGTTATTTGGAAGGGCAGTATGTATCCTGCTAAAGGAACTGCACCACTGATTTTATGGAATGAATATTGAATTGCAGAAAATATCTAATGAATTTGTACAACTTCAAGCTAGATGGAATATACATACACAATTGATTCTATTTATCCAAAGTTTATATCTACACTTTCGGGGTGCTTTCCCACTGAAGGAAACAAAAAATTACATGATTTACCTGTTTTTAAACCATCAAGCCAACACTTACAAGGACTCTTGGCAGTCCTCACTACCCACCCCTAAACCAAAAAATGGCAACCACTCTGATTTCACATACCATGGCTTCAGTTTTTCAGGTTTTGAATTTTGTATGAACAGAATCAATAATATGTCATATTTTGCCTCCAGCTTCTTATATAGCACATTGTATTTGTGAGATTTATTATTATCATGAACATAAGTGTTTGTTTTACTTGCTTGCACTGCTATACGTCATTGTATCTATTTCAGTACAATTTTGATTAACATTTCAGTTTTGTTTGATATTACAAACAATGTTGGTGCAACATTCTTATGTATGAGGTTTTATCTACATTTCTATTGAGGGTGTACTACCTATACCTAAAATTACAGTATCACATGCTGTATATGTGTTTGATTTTATTATATTTTTCAGATAGCTTTCCAGAGTAATTCTACCAAGTTATAGCACTACAATTAACATTGATTATCAGTTTCTTTACATGTCACTGACTCTTTACAGTGTCATATAGCACAAACATTTAAGACCAACCACGATTACTAAAGATATAATTAATGATGGCATGATTTCTGTTAAATGCTTCCAAATAAATAAGTTTGACATAATGTTGCTGTAATAAAGGGCTTCATTTTCCAGAGCATGGTAAAGACATTAGCCTAGTTTGGTTTCAAAAGCAGCAGAAATTGATTGTGAATAATTCTCACAAAAATTAATTGGAAAAGTATTAAAGTGGATCACAGAATTCAGAGAATATCTGAAAATAAGCACTGACTGGGAACCAAACGCAGCTGGTGACAGTCTGCTGCTATGGAATCATCTGCTTGAGCTTCCATCGCTGGCATCACTTTCATCCATGGTCAGCCCTGATATAGTTTAAACTCTGTGTGTCATTAGTTAAACCAGGAGACTCCCCACTCAGACTCAGTCAGACTGAAAGTCAGTCTGATTCTGGAATTTTGTTTCATTACTTCAAGAGCCAAACTGCTAGCCCCAAGTATGTCATTTTACCAGCCTAGTTTGGGCACCACAAACTAAATGTCAGAGGAAAAAGAAAGAGAACATATCAGAAATCCCCTTCCATGCTAAAGTAAAAAGAACTACTAAGATTGCATGAGTACATGAAAGCAAAACTTGAGATTAATTAGCCATAAAGCTGAGTGAAATACATATACTGTATTTAAGTAACGTAAGTACATAAGTTAGTGCAAAGTGGCTTAAGTCGAAAAAACTATGTTCTAGTCACAAAACCACTTCCATGGAAAGGAATAAATTTGAGGGATAACAGAAAGATAAAATATATAGCATTAGACCTAAACTTTGAAGTTGTTTAATTCAAAAAGTAAACTAAGATTACAATTCCAGTATATAAAATGTTTTCAGAAAACAAATTGTTTATGAGGCAAGTATAAAACTCTTACCAAAATTTCATGAAGACATGAAAAGAAAAAATTACAAATTAATATCTCATGTTTATTGCTTTAAAATTTTGAAAGTATTAATTTAATAAATGAATATGTAAAAATACATTAAATTATTAACACTTGGGTATTTCCTCAGGAATATAAAATTAGTTAAACATTCATTTTTTTTAAATTAAGTTCACTGGTACATTTCAGATATACAGAATGATTATACTCATCATAGAGAATGTGTCCCTGTTCAAGAAATGTTTTGAATATTCTTTTTTCCCAGTTCCCCTTTTCCTTTTGATGCATCATCCCCTCCCTGTTTACAAAGCTTTGTTTCCATTTTTTTGTTTGTTTTTTTATTATTTTTCCTTTTCCCTTCCTTCCTTTCCCCCTTCCCCCATTCTAGTTTCCCTTTCCTTTGGAAAAATTTCTGCCCATTTCACAATAACTATTATACATTTTGGTCCAGCAATGGCTAATAAACTTGTGAAACAATGAAAAAAATTTACCAAAAGTCAAAAACAAGTCAAAGATATTAGCTACCTAATTCTTAATATTATACTTGAAATCCTCACCAGTGCAATAAGACAAGATAATTAAAATAATTAAATGAGACATAAATATAAAAATAAAAATATAATTATTTGCAGATTACTTTTGTATAAATACTGCTAAGCAAATTATGAAAAGCATATTCAAATCAATCAGTCACTATGCAAAAATGAATTTTCTGTATGTTAAACAGGATAAATAGAAATGAAAGTAAAAAATAATAGCATTTAAAAATTACTCAATCCCATAAAATACCTAGCACTAACTTTAACAAAAAGTTTATGACAAATACAAAGTCATTGGAGAAATTTTTAGAAAAATTTTAAAGATCTTACGTGTTCATGTATTAAGACATAAATTATTCTGACACTCATTTCCCCAAATTCAACTATACTTAGTTCAGTGGAATTACAATAAAAATTATGATAGAATATTTTACAAAAATTAATAAAACATTAATGTTTATATAGGAATAGATAAATTTAAATTGGTAAAATGTAATCATGATGAAGAATAATGTTAGATAATTCCACCTACCTACTTTGAAAGCACGTTGAAAAGCTCCATTAATCAAGGCATTGCCACATTAGTCTAAATACAAATAAAGTAAACCAATAAAAATAGTCAGAAAGACTCACACATATATGTTTAACTAATTTTCAACTAAGTTGTCAAATTAATTCAGTGATAAAGAGAAGGATCTTAGTGGTGGAAAAACGTATGTTCATATAACAACAAAAATAAAAATAACTTCGATTTCTACTTCATTTTACATGCAAACATTCAGGTGGGATATATCAAAATTCTAAGAACTTGAACTGTAACATTTCTCCAAGATACAGGACACTTTCCCAGCAATCTCTCTTATGCAATAATTTAGACATGACATGAAAACTACTAATAATGCAATCTAAGTGAGGTACGCTTATAAAAAAAATTATAATTAGTCAAAGGAAGGGGAGAGAAATAGGAAACAAAGGGTCAGATTATATAACATATGGGTACAAATTCCACATAATGAATGTGATCATTATGTATATTTAAAATGTACCAATAAACTTAATAAAAATTATGATTCCTACTTTTCAATGAACACGTTTAAAAAAACCAACAGAGCAGCTATAGACAGAGAACTAATAGCATTACACACATCTGATGAAGATTAATAATCATTCATGATTGTAACTCATACAAGTCAACAATGAAAGGGTAAATAACCTAATAAAAATGCTTTAAAATTTTTGAATTCATACCACTCACAAAATAAATGAACAACCAATGAATGCATAGAGGGCTGTTTTACATGATTATTAGGAAAACTACCTTCAAAGAATAATGAATTACCACTCAACAGACGTCAAAGTAGTTAAATGAGACTGTCAAAATCAAATGTAGGAGACAATGTGGAACAACTGTACACTTCATGATTGTTAATGGAAATGTTAACTTGTACTACTGTGTAAAATTGTTTGGTAGTTTTTCTAAATTGAAAAATATTAATCTTCCTAGATTCAGAAATTCTACTCTTTGGTATTTATTTAAGGCAAATACAAACACACCATCAAAAAATAAATTTTGTAAAAATATTCATTGTTGAAATGTTATTTATTTGTAAATGCAAAAGCTAAGACTGCCTGAAATGTCAGTAAGTCAATTAAAAAATATAGTACAATCACCCACAGCAATGTAAACTGCACAAGCTAATTATGAATGTAACAGCAAAGATAAATCTCAAAACCAATATGTTGAGCAAAATAAAGATACAAAGTAATATATTTGTATCTTTATTACTTTGTATAGACCTACAAAGTAATAGACTTTGTGGTTCCATTTAATTATGAAGTCTGAAAACAGATGAAACTAACCTGTGACAAGAAACCATAAAATACCTTTTTCAGGAAGAGAGGTTACAGGAAAGAGGAGGTCCGTAGGCCCTGTGTGTTCCACAACTTAATTTAGGTGACAGATTTACTGTTGTGTAAAACTGTAGAAACTCAACAAACTGAATACAATCTATTCTTTTAAATACATGGTTATTAAACTTCAAAAAAGATGTATACAAAGTTAAGAATACTTGGTAAGTTCATACAAATAAATAGGTTAATTCATGTGGATGGTGCCTCTTTATAGCTAGAGGCAATAAGAGTGAGAAAGGAAAGGAAAGGTGACAAGATCAAAACATATGCTTTCAGGAGAAGATGAAGATGAATACAACAGATTAAGGGTTAGAATTGTGGGGATTCCTTGCACTAAGGATTTGGTAAGCAGTGTTGAAGGATTTGGTTTGAACCTAGGAAGATAGACATGGTGATGAAGAAATTTCTGAGAGTCTAGACATGATGAGATTAATAAGGCCGAGTTAGCATTGGATAGAACACAAAATATTTTCTCATCAGCCTAGAATTAAAGAAAAAAATCTATGTGGGAACATATAGTGTAGTATATTAAGATGCTTATCTTGTAATATGTGAGCAAGTCATCTTCAGAGACCTAGAATTTATGTAGTAGCAATTTCAAAGTTACATAAGTAAGAGATGTATGGAGATAGACATAAATACAGACATAGATATAAGTACACATATAGATGTGATAGTTACCTATTCTATTAACACCTAAGCAGTTACATGCTAGTTATGGAATGGAATACACAGAACAGAACAGGGAAGAAGGCAGATTGACAATCTTATCAATCATTATGAGAGCAAGAATGAAGAGAGAAAAAAGCAAAATTAAAAACTTTTAATTTCTGATAGAAAAAAACATTTACTGATAAAGAAACATAAATTTACAACTAAAAAAGTTTAAATTTTTATGACTGTCTCTAGAAACAGCTCAGGATCTAATTTTTTAAAAATAAATAATGATGGATTAGCTTGGAAAATTCAATTATCTCTAAGCATTTGAAAATGAAGGACTATAATGCTACCATGCTGTACACTCCCCAAACCATGCCTACTCAGGAGCATATCCTCAAGAACATGAAACTGACTCTACTGAAATGTCTTGGGATCTAATCCTTTTTAGATTCCCATCATTTCAAGCTTTCTGCCCCACAGTCTTCTACTTAGATTAGTTGACGAAAATATAAAAATATAAAAATAGGATTTGTTAATTTTTCTATAAAATATTTAAAAGAAGCCATATTTTCCAATATGAATTTTAGATTGCTCTGAACAATACTATCAGTGTACTGTTGTACCTAATGTTTGAGTGCCTCCAGCAAAGGTCAGCCCTATTAATAAATTATATATACACTATTTGGCAATAGAGGTATATTAGATGTGTTCAAGCGAACTGCTGAATCTTAGAAATGATGACATCATTGCACCAAAGCATTTAAAGTAAGTTTCATTTATACCTGCAAAGTAGTAGGTTATGTTTTCACAACTTTTAAAAAATTACATTATATTTTAAGGTATTAATGCTTTCTAAAATTATCTTTCTTGTTCAAAGGAACTTACCATGTAATTTTGAATTCAGTGTCACCTTCACTAGGAAAAATCATTTTCACAAGCTATTAACAACTCCCATTTTCCATTGAATTAAATGCCACTAAAGTGAAATACATGCTTTATATTTACCAGCAAATAATTACTGTAGTTGATATTTATACATCCTTCTATTCTTAATATAACATCCCAGAGAGCTGAATTCCATGTTACTAAAATGGAATTTTATCATTTGTGTTGCAAGTCAAAAGGCAGTGTTTAAAATACATGTACAGCAAAATGTTTATTACTTATCATATTTTGCCCAATGTGCAGGTGTTGCATGTCAGGTCGATACATGGGAACCCTGAGCAAAATAAATTTCTACATTTCCAGAACCTTCGGTGCTTAGGGCCAGCCATTGTTCCTCCACAGGGCTTCTTGAAAGTTACATCTATGGCATCTGGAAGACATAACACTGCATTCGGAAAGATGAGGAGGTGGTGTTCCTTTCTAGGTTGTGTTTTCACAACTTTGTAAAAAATTACACTTGCTATTATATTCTAAGATATCGATGCTTTCTAAAGTTATCTTTCTTGTTCAAGGGAAGTTAGAAATCAAGAAAAAATTTCAGCTGGCTGAACTACCCCATTTCTACAAGTTTGAAACTAACAGACATCATTCTTGCAAATTTTCCAAACCTTTGACCAATACTGGACTTATTTTTCTAGGGTGTGGAGAACAGTGAGCCTAAAATAAGGTGAATCACCGGACACTTCTACCCCTTAGCCTGGTTATAAGTGAATGGGCAACTGTCCACTGAAGGCCAATAGGGCCTTAGCAGCACATCTGGTAGCAGAAAGTATCACCGACAAAGGGCTAGGCAAATGAAGGAAGGAAAATACCTCCCTGCAGGCTTCCCATGGGGAAAATGTATCAAGAGAAGGAAACATTCAGAATTCTCATCAGAACACATTAATGTTGTCCATGAAAGATGCAGCATGTGATCACCTTCACTGAGCAGCAGGTATATCTACACATAACTGTGTTTTTGGTTGTACACAGATTCGTGTATTATATTAGGCAGAGTAATTGTTACTGTGTTCATTTTGAGGTTAGGTATAATTTAAGATGTGATTAGGCATCAAGTTGACAAAGGGTAAATTAATTTTCATCATCCACTTGATTGGAGTAGAAGACTTCTATCAGGTGACTGGATCATGGGCCACCATAGTTTTCAGTGGGTTCACCCACACATGCTCACGGGTGACTGTACCGTGTGGAGGCAGGTTCAGTTAGAGGTGCTCACTGAAGGCGTGTCTTACAGGGTTCATATCTCACAGAGATCCTGCCCTTCCTCCCTGCTTCCTTTCCACCATGAACTGAGCAGCTTCGCTCCATCCAGCTCTGCTATGCTGCTACCTTGCAGCCAGCTGAGGCTGGGCAGAAACCTCTGAAATGTGAACTGAAACACGCTGCCCCTCCTTTAATCTGTGAGTATCACCTATTTGTCCCCCTGATGAGGAAGCTAGTACAATAATGCACAAGGAGATGCATTGTAAGCTGTGATGTAATTAAATAATACGAATAGTAATGAGGGAATGTTTGGAAGCTCCTTAACATGTCCTTGCAGTTTCGATCTAGGATTTCCCCCAGGTCATCATGCTTTTGGAGGTGGAGCTTGAGCCGGGTGAGTGCAAGACTAAATAGGCTACTCGTAGGTGGACACTGGCCAGAAGAGGCGCAGCCCCGGGAGGAGTTTGGAGGGCATACCTGTCTCCTTGGTGCCTACTTTTGCTCTCTGCTTCCTGGCTCACAAGAAGTGGACAGTGTCCTCTGTGTCCTTCCACCACTACTATGTCATGCCTCAGAGGCACTCGACCAGCGACTTCATTCTCCAAAAATATGAGCCAAATTAAACCAATTCTTCCTTAAATGGTGGGTGTCAGGTGTTTCTTCTCAAAATGAGAAGCCGACTTAACACATCTGTCTGATTTGACAGCATAAATGAGTGTTTCTCCTCTTCACTTCATTGCCTTTCACCTTTTTCACATCGTTTGAAATTTTCAGGATCGTAAAATACTTAAACTTACTTTCATACAATGTGTTCCTCACGCAGAGATGAAATTATGGGGTAATGTAGAAGAAACGGCAAAAGAACACTGTGTTAGAGGAGACAAAATAATGTTTGCGTTAACATTTATTCATGTATTTACACATATTTAGTCAGCGCATTTACCTCTGTGCTATTATCTAAGACTTCTCTTAATAAGATTTATTGTTGAAAGAGGATAGTCAGAAATCCAGATGGAAAAGGAAGATAGATATCTATGTATTTATATTTATTGTTCTGAAAGTTTACAGCATTTTATGTGGGAAAAAATAGAAAAGAATATAGAGACTGCTAAGTAGTGAAGGTAAATTTGGCTCTTTTCACAATAAGACTGCCAGAAAAACTGTTTCTGAGAAAGTAACCGAGAAGCACCCACCTGAATGAGATGAGAATACTTGGTACTACTTGGTAGCAGCTTAGGAAAGAAACGAACTTTTTTCTTGAGATATCTTGGAAACATTTGAGAAATGGTGCCTTCATCACTTTCTAGTCAAGGCACAAAGTACCCAAAACCCATCCACAATTTAAAGGAGGACAAGTTTATTTTGACTCATGGCGTTTAGAGATTCCCGGTGCATAGATGGTTGGCCCAAAGCAGGAAGAATATGACTGAAGGATCTGGAGGAGAAATCTGTGTTTTCAGGGTAGCTGGAAGCAAAGAACAAGGGGAGAAACCAGGAGAAAGAGGTACTTGTCCAGGTCACATGACCCACCTCTAACCAGGCCCACCTAGGAGCAGCACGATCAGCTGCGGAACTTAGCAGCGGATGGAGACACTGATTCCACTCACCTTCCAAAGGCTTTACCACTCAGCCCTTGTGAATTTGGGGGATATACTATGGAAAGCATAACATTCTACCTATGTCCCCAAAAGACTTATGCACTTTTAATGCAAAATGCAGTTAGTCCATTTCTTATAGTGATCAAAGTTTTAATAGTTCCATTATGGCGGAAAAGTCCATGCTCAGTGTCTCTTCTGAGAGTCAAAGTAAGCTCAGCTGGGAGCCCCTTTAAAAATCAAAATGAAAGTTAAATACTTCCAATATACAGTGGCACTGGATAAATATCACCATTTTTATAGAGAAAAATAGGAAAATGTGAAGGAATGAGACCAAGCAAAGACTGAAGCCCAACCAGGCAAACATTAAATTCCATAGCTCCATGGCCAGTATCTTGAATAAGTTGTGGCAATACTGAGTTCAAAGGGCTTGGGTTCCTCTGTTCCCACAGCATTACCAACTGCAGTCCTTGAAGCCTCTTTCTTGGGTTGACTTTACTTCAGAAAGCTGAAGCTTTTCTCAGATCTTCCACACTTCTGGTTTCTTAGACTTCTCCAAGGGTGCCCACTGCACTATATATTTCAGTCTTACAGCTGTACACACTTCTCTCTCAGGGACACTCTGCCTAACCTCCTAAGCCTTCTTCTGAATTCTGGGTGGAACCCTACACAACCTCACAATTCCTACATTCCCCATGCCTCTAAAATCAGCAGCACATGGATGACTACCACCTCTAGAAGTGGGCTTCTGAGTACCTAGATGGCTGAGCACCATGAAGTTAATCTTGGGAAACCAATCTCCCTGGCAGCCCTCCTCAAGAAGGGGGCCCAGGGGCTCTCTACTCAAGTGAGTGCTTTATGGTTTTATACCCTTACTTCTGTGAAGGGTGGGTATTGATGACTTCTGGTATATCCCCAAAGCACCTTTTCTACTGTACTAGTGCAGAGTACTTGACATTTTTAAAAATGCTAATCTTGTCAACAACCAAGTTTTCCTTTGCCTCTGCTTTGCAGACGCTTCCTTTCTGGCAAAACTCTAGAGTTTTCAAGTGGGCTTTTTTCTCATGATGTTCATTGTAAAAACCTGGCTGAAAATAGCCAGGAGTAGTACAGATAGGCTACTGAGGGCTGAGAAATTCACTCTGCTGTGCCTACTTGAGCTCAGGTGGCACCTCAGGAGCATTCCATGTCATACCAGACCAAAGAACATGCTCTCCCCTTTCTCTTTACCTTTCTTCCTCTTAGCCTAACGTACCTGCACAGCATGCAGTGTGCCTTCTGGTCACCCCAGCACCCTGTCTTTGTTCATGACCTTCAGCAAACACAGCTGGTTTTCCCTCACTGTGGAGAGTACACTTTGCAATTCTCGGCCTGCCCTATACAAGAACGGGGAATCTGTTGGGCCCACCATGTGATAAGACGTACAGATGCCATAGCCTGAGCATCGGTCTGTGTGGAAATACCCTCCATCTGACTCATGTCAGTCTCCCATGAAAATCTCAGGACACTGCCAAAGTGCAGACAAACTTTTCTGCAGGAGCACAGCGCGTATATCTTGCAGCCTAACTGCCATGCAATTCATGTGCCCAATGTAAACCTCCTGAGATCAGTCATTACTGTTTGCATTTCTCTCGGCATTTTGGTCTCCTAAGTTCCAACCAGAATCTCACACCCAAGTTAGTTTACAGCATACTCAGACTTCTCTATCAGACATCTCCAAACCTTTCCAAACTCCTCCCAATAAATGTGCCAAAGCGTAACCTGAACTGAATTTTCAGGTACTGTCACAGCCAGGGCCTCTAGTTTTGTATCAGAGTCTGTCTTAGTTGCTTTCTCCTCACTGAGACAAAGTACCAGACACTCACAACTTAACAGAGAAGCTTATTCTGGCTCACGGATTTTAGAGGATGCAGTCCATGGCTGATAGGCTGTAAGGCAGGAAGAATGTGTGGAATGGCCTGGCAGAGGGAAGCTGCTCTTAACTTGGCAACTAAAGAATCACAGGGCAGCCAGATGCGGTGCACACATCTGCACTGGGGAGGCTGAGGCAGGAGGACTGCTGCAAGTCTAAGGTCAGCCTGGGCATACATAGTAAGTTCCATCTGGCTCCAACTGAAGCAGAAGTGTAGGCCCTGTATCAAAACAAAACAAAACAAGCAGAGGGCAGAGGGAGGAAGGAGGGCGGGAGATAACCCTTTTAGATCACACCCAGGTACCTGCCTCTGCACATGTGCTGTCTTCTCCCAACACACTCCTTCCAGGGGGAGCGCACTGGTGAATGAGCACCCGCGTCCAGTCACCTTCCAAAGGCTCCCGCAGGGCACACGAGAGCAGGGCTGTCTAGATCTGCCTAGGACAAACTGGGGGAGGAGAAATTGACTCAGTGTTTTAAGAAATTGCCCAAGAGACAAGATGGACCAGACTGTGAAGACTGACAGTGCACTTAGAAGCTAACAGAGGGCTTTAGAGGAAGTCTCGCTATTGAAGGAACTCAAGGACTGAGCACGTAATGTAGCTAGGGGCAGAGCACTAGCCTCAGAATAGGTTCTGGATTCATGCACCGGCCCCCACATAATGATGATAAATAAAGTAACTCTGGAAAATTTATAGAGAAACTAATTCCTAAGGGATATTTGAAGCTCAGATTGTGTGAATTTTAAAAGAGAAAGACAACTGTGACATCGAGTAGAATCCCAGAAATAAAAATGAGAAAAATGAGCTGTACATTTTGTTTGTGAATACCGCAAGGCATGTGTATGGAAAGTGAAATCAAGAAATGACCTAGGGAGAGGGCCTGTATTTTTGTTTTGTAATATATATATAATGATCATTTAAGATCTAGAGAAGAGCACCTTCCATCCTGTGTGTACTTTTAGTTTGTTAGCTCATCTCAAATTTTTCCCTTTGATTCTCATCATGTAATTTATACTGACTTAATAAGCCAAATGTCTGAAGCAGTTTAATTTAGTTTGGGAGCAATTCTGCTCTGTGACATCTGGGATAGTTTGCGTAATAATATACTTGAAAACTACCATTGCCTCAAGGTAATTTTCATATGACTGAGGAACAGCAAGAAAGGCAGTCACTAGAGGAATTTTAAAGCACTATTTAAAAGTTAGTATTAATTCTTTGTTGATTGACATTTGCACATGTCTATGGGACAATGTAATATTTCGCTTCATGTCTATATTGATAATCATCAAGTGAAGGTATATAATTATGTCATTATCATGTATTTATGGGGAGACAATCCAGATTTCACTGTGTACTTTGAAATACACAACATTTTATTGTTAACCATATGCATCGTGTTGTGTCAGGGAACATCAGAAGTTATTTCTCTTTTTAGATGTTATGTACTTTGACCAATTTCTCCACCCCATTTAACTTTTTATAAAGCGATATAACTTTATTATTTACTATTAATAATAATCCCTTACTGAGGTTATATAGTGATGAAAATTAGAGAGATACACTTGTATTTATACAAAAATCTGCACATGGGTATTTATAACACCTTTATGCATAATTGTTCCAGACTGGAAACAACTTAAAAGTCCTTTCATGAGTGAACACAGTTTTTACACCCATATCTTAAAATACTTAGGCACAAATTATTAATACATTCAACATTTGGTATCAGTCTCACACAGTTACAGACTTTTTGCCAGGTGTGGTGGCACATACCTATAATCCCAGCAGTCAGGGGAATGAGGCAGAAGCATCATTTTGAGTTGAGACCACCCTTGGCTACAAAGTGAGTTCAAGACTAGCCTGAACTGCATAGTGAAACTCTGTCTCAAAAAGACAAAATATTACAATTTTTTAAATGATTTAGTTATACACATGATAATGCAGTTTATCTATACTGAGGTATAAGAAAAGGCCACAAAATGAAACCAGTGCCAAAAATAAAAAAACATGAAGCAATGATAATGTCATGCAATTGTCTCAGAAAAATCATATGATAAAAGTGAATAATTTTTATGGTTAAAACTCAGCAATCTATTAATAAAAAGCTACTTCAATTCTAGAAGATCTACAAAACATTGACTGCAAACAATCTCTGTAATGATGAAATATTGAGAATTCTTTCTTCAAACTGAGAGCAAGACAAAGATGATCCAGTCTCATTTTTTGCAATTCATCATTATGTGACAGGTGAGTAGAATTAAATGCCCTGCCCTTGGATAGTATATGGTACCCACGTGACTGTGATGCAGTTCTACTTTCTTGTGTGAGTTCAGCATCTTAGATTTCACAAAGGAGTGAGATCATATCACTTCTTTTTTAATAAAAAAGTACCTCTATGTAGTTTATTATATTAATCAGAAACAAACCCTATCAGATTCATGGTATAAATTTCTCAAAATTAAACTAAACCAAACAATATGTAGCTGAAAGTTAAATTTATCTCACTTATTTTCATCCAAACAGTAAACAAATAAGCTTATTTTTTTTCTATTATAAACCAATTTTAGATTATAGTGAGATATTATGATTCCTTGACAAGATAATAAAAAATAAAAACTGGGAAAAAAAACAACAATTTAAGAAATAAAGTCAAATACAAACCATTACCAAAGGAATGCTATAACTGGCTTATTGTCTTTTTGACATTAGAAAACAAAAGACATTCCCCTGAATTCCTATTTCATAGTAAATAAAATAGTTTTTGAAAAGCAGTTCTCTTTAAAATACAAAAAGCAAATCAGGAAATGCAACATGATTTCAATGGGACCTCACAGATTAAGAGCAAGGTAACATCAGATTATCGTCCTTATTCAAGACAGTAATAACTTACCTCCCGGGGGACAAGAACTAAAGAACTTTATAAGGCTTATGAAAAGATTTATAAAAGTCCCAGAAGGCAGTCAGGTGTACCTCACCATGAAAGTGGCATTTACATGATTTTAGAAAATTTCGAGGACTCATTCATGGCAGCAGGAAGTCCTACCAGTTACTGACCAGAGGGCCAGGTCCCACACAATGGATGCAGATTTTGTGTAAAGATATGCTGGGGAATGAAAGAATATCTTTATGGAATAACTGACATTTGAAGGTAGAAAGGATTTCAGAAATTAGCTACTTTTCCAAAAAAATGTATTTATTTAAAGTTTATTTTATTTTAATTGACAGATAAATTTGCATATGTCAAGTACATTCTACTATATATAGTGGCTACATCTAACTAAGTAACATTTGCCTTACCACACAGCACTATTTGCTTGGTAGTGAGCACTCTCAGTATTTTTTGAGGGCACAGTATATTAATAATAACCATAGGTATTATGCTATCACATAGATCTGTTGAAATTTCCCCAACAGAAATTTTTTATCCTTTCACCAACATTGCCCCAAACCTCCACAAGTCTACTTTCTTCTTGTAAGGATTCAGCTTCTTTAGATTTCACAAATGTGTGAGATCATTCAGCCTTTGTCTTTTTGTGTCTAGTGTATTTGACTTCATACACTCCAGGTTCACCCCACACACAATCCAGGAGGGGCCACACCTCTTGATCGAGGGCAAGAGCAAGAGAGAAAGCTGAGGCTACATCCGTGTTTTTTCAGCCCATCCAATGTCTAGCGCTCCAGAGCTAATGCCAGCAACCATGCATAGTACTTTATATGCAGCTGCATAAAATCATCTCACGAGGTAATTGGCAGCTGCTGCTAGTGGCTGTGTGTGGCAACTTCATTCAGAGATATTCTACTCCATAGAATATTGAAGAGGGACCCCAGGTGCTGCACTCAGATGAACGTTTGGAGAAATATATTGCGGTAGCATCGTATCAGCACAGATCATCCAAGCTGCAATGTAGGAAAGCATCTTTGAGTGACTGGTGAAGCAGAGCTATACAGAATGGAAATTTTCACTTGACTATAGTAATGAAAAGTGTTTTTGCCACTGATTGAAAAATGCTCAAACGTATTCACTTTGTAGTTATCATCTTAGCTTGAAGGAAATTAGAACCTATTTAATGAGTGACTAATAAATTGGTTAAAGTGCATTTTTGAAAAGTCTTCAATCAAAAAGTATAATATTATATTGCACAAACACAATTTTTCCTTGCCCTCTCTCTTTTGTAATGTCTCAAATCAGTAATATCAGGGGGATGCATTATGATCTTCGCAGACCTTGAGTACTTTTGCCTCTATAGACCTCTTTCTCCATAAAAATAATAAAATTATGTTTTAAAGTACCTTATTACAAAATTACAATATTAACTGTATGTTAAAACATTTCTCTTTACCTAAAATTTAATGTTTTCTCTGAAATTTTAAAATAAAAATATTTTCGTGAGCCCCTACAATTATTGTGAGGCCAAGGCACTGGGCTTTCCATATTAAGCAGGTACACTGGCTGCAAAAGTGAAGACACACATCTTATCTCAGCAGATGCAGGAATCTATTGGGTGGCATAGTCCACAAAATCAGGAATGCAATACATGCTTAAATCCCTCAGTGTGTCATGAGGAAAGGCACTTGCTTAATAGAAAATGTTCTTAATCACCTCCCCATATTCAGAGCTTAAACGTGACTCATGAAAATCAGACCTGTTTTACAGATGGATGCTGCTCAGTAGTAAGCAAAGTGGATGTGTAGCTCTTAGAAAAAGAGATCCACTTTCCTCAGCAAAATCATGCCTTACTGAAAACAAGGGTGAGTAGCTAGAACTTAAATGTTTAATTTATCAGTAACAAAGCACACTGTACTTTGGAATAAAAATCATGCTAATCTGTGTCATAAACTCTACAGGCCATTTTATTTCATTGCACATTACATAAGAAGACAGGAGAGAAAAATGTCCTAGATAGGTGGACACAGAAAGAGAGGTAAACTAATTTTAAATCAGCAAGTCTCCCATCATACATTACCTTTGACTGTTCTCTTGGGAAAATCAAGGTTAACTGAATCAAGAAGAAAAGACAGTGGAATAAAAGAAAGTGTAAATACAAAGAAGGAAATGATGATTTAGTCCCTTTGAAATCTATAATAATTCTGATTTGATATAAACAATTGGTAGCTCTATCATTTTATTTTTGAGAATATTTTGCTATCTTATAATAGCTATAGCAACAACAAATCTTACTTTGGAATATATTAACTATCAAAATTCACTGAATGAATACTCTCAGATACAAACTAGTGTTTGTGTGGAAGTTTAGCTAAGTATGTCCAACCTATCTTTTGTCTTTAAATTTATGTAAATCTGAGAATATTTGCACAACACAAAGCACACAGGGGTAAATGCCTGATTCTTTTGGAAATTTTTAAAATATGAAATAGTTCTATGGTCCTTAATGCCATTCTGGACTGCTCAGGATGATGTTGTGCTGCAATAAATCACCTCTGGAGGTGTTCTGGCTTCTATTCTTGTGGCAGCAGCTTCACATTTCTCCAGTTGTCTGTCTCACAAAACATTTAACTGGAATCAGGTGCCATAATAAGGTGAACTTCTGGCTGAATGATGCCTAGTACTTCGCTCCAGAGTGCAAACATATTCTACGTATTAAACTGAAGAATGTTTTTCCATCTTCAGGTAAAATCCAGCAGATATGTACTCTAAATTCGGCTATTTCTTTGACCTTTTATTGTTAGTCTGCTCTGAGACTCCATCTGGGTTAGGACACAGGTAGTAATCTGCCATTTTGGCAATATACTATAGTGAGAAAGAGGATAAAATTAAGGTACAGAATAAAATGAAAATTCCTCGCTAAAGCTGCTTCAATTGATATTGTTGTTTATCCATTTCCATGTTATTGCTCTTTTGGTTTTTGGTTTTTCCATCACCAATGTAATTGTCATCAATATAATTACTTTATAGCCCTTATTAAAAAGGTATGCTTCGCTTCACATCGCTTGGCCCATGATGAGTATTTCACGATAAAATTTTGTTTTTGAAGTGTACTGTAATTTTATGTTATACTTATAACATAAAATAGAAGTTTTTCTGCATAGTCACCATGTACTCTGTTAGGTAAGTTAATAACTTGAGTCTTTTAGGTATTGTGGGCTAAATGATTGTGACAAGTTCAGTGAGAAAAGCCCAAAGAGATGCACTCACATAGCTCTGGTGTGGGAGATCCACCCCGAGAAAGGCTATCGCCAGAATGGGACAAAAGGAAAGCAAGGAAGGGAGGTTTGCCTCCGCTTCTTCGGAGGGGCTCGTCTTGACCCTCTTCTTGGATACGGGCTTCTGAGCTCCAGCCTAGCCCCTTCCGCCTTCAGTTGCACACCTTTTGGTCTCTTGATATGGACTCACACCTGACACTACAGTGAGCTCCAGGCCTGTGATTGGTTCCCTTGGGTCTCCAGTGCGCAGCCGCACTTTTGCACTCTTCCACACCGATCTCTGTGGGCGGCCATTGGAAACCAATTCTGTAAAGTCTTACGTCTTTCTTTAAATCTGCTTTTCTAGTAAGCACTGTCTTATACAGGTATGGCCATTTTTATAAAAAAGGATATTCTCATGGGGTCAGAAATGATGAGTACTTACAATAATAATAATAATAATAAAAAACCAGAACAGCAGACATCTGTCCACTATATCCAGGTAAACTCTATACCTGATGAGATATGGAAGGGGAAGTGTGACCGCATATTTTTCTGATGAAAATATTCCCCCTAAGTGCTAGAGGTGCCTTGTCTCTGATTCATTTCACAAGAAATATTCAATTTGATTTTAATCAAAAACAACCACGCATTGTATCACTAAGGGTTCTTTTAAATTTTTTATTTCTCTAATTTGTGCTTCTAAAGTAAAACATTAAATTTTACCCTCAGAATCTGATAATTTTGAAAGATGTAAGAAAAAAATACTGCAATATTCATAATGCAGCAGAAGGCCATTGGATTCTCTTTTTTGTTTTTTTGGGGTTTTTTTTTTTTTTTTGCCCATGTCCTCAGAAAGTCATGACAATAATTTCTTTGGTTACTTTCCTCTCTTTTTTTTTTTTTTTTTTTTGAGTAAAAGATTTAAATCTAATAGCCTTTCTTTATACCTGAGGGTAAGAGGCAAGACCTCCAGTGAATGCCTGGAAGTACATGGTATGTGACACCATGCGTATGTGCCGCTGTGTGTGTCTGTGTATGTAGATGTTTGTGTATGTGTATGTATGTACATGCAGTATGTGTGTCTTATACGCTCACACCTATGATAAAGTTTATCTCATTAGTTAGGCACAGTGAGTGATTAATAACTAATAATAAAATAGAACAATTATGACGATGTGTTATAATGAAACATGTGAATGTGTCCTCCCCTGCTTCCTAAAAATTCTTATTTTACTTTTATTTTAAAATAAAACATATTATAGCTCCTCTTCGAAAAATCTGAGTCCTTCGGATCACCACTGTTGCAGCTCGGTACCACTGTGAAGCAAAATAAGGTTTCCTGGAACGCAAGCAGAGCTGTAGCCTGAAGTTGACAAAGAAATCCGCGAAGTGCAAGTGGTGCAGATGGCAGCGACAAGCTTAGCAAATAGGACCCGCTCTCCTGGCCGGCTGCGGTGGGACACTGCGCGGTTTCCTCACGCCGCTCGGCACGGTGCGCAGCTTACAATTTGTGAATTATTTTTTCAATTCTCCATGTAATATATTCAGATCATTTTTAATGGTGGGTAACTGAAACTAAGAAAATGAAAGTGAGGACAAAGGGAGATCCTCTCCTGCACGCGAGATCCATCGCCGCCCTTCGAAGGACAAGTTACTTGAGTCCCTTCCGGAATGAGGTGGGCTTGAGCAGCTGACATCATCCCGAAAGAATGATCACCCTGAGGCATTTGGTTGAAGCTCAGAGCCTCGCATTTCTGAGATTTAATACTCTGTTTCCGGTCAGAATTGGCATGAACCACTTCTGTGCCTCGAATTGGCAAATTGGGAGATGATTAATCTATAATCATAGCGTAGAAACTGTGGAGACCGCGAGGTCTGGATTCCCATCAAGGCAGAACGTCTCCCCACTACATACGCAATGTAATCGGAAAGGATCTATTTCCATAATTCACATAATAATGTCTGCTTGGCTAAAAGTGAATGCCCCAGGGGACAGCTAGGTGCCCATTTACCCACCCCTCCCCCACCGGTACAGGCACCGGGAAGTCACCACAGAGGGAATCGTGGAGGAAGAAGTAGGGAGGTAAGAAAAAAAGTTCCATCGTGTTTTCCTGGAGAAACAAGAAGCTCGCCTCTAGAACAGGGGTATTAAAGTGTATAAGTTAGTTTAAGATATTACATGAAGACGAATCTATCTAAAGCCTAAATTTTAAGTCCTACGTCAAGAATAAGAATTTTATGTATATTATAGTCTTTATTACAGAAGATTAGTAGGAGAAAAAAATCTGTATTTAACCTCAGAAGAAAAGGGTTATTAGAATGTGTCTTAGATCCTACAGAACTAGACAATCATCACAATTTAAAGATAGGATATATATATATGTGTGTGTGTGTGTGTGTACTCAGAAGAGATCTACCTAGATGCAAGAAATGTCCTCTATGTCCTTCAACAGATGAATAAAGAAGTCGTGATATAGATACCCAGCGAAGTACTACTAAGCCATAAGGAAGGGTAAATTTGAGTAATTTTTTAGGAAAATGGATGCACCTGAGAACATAATGCTAAATGAAATAAGTCAGAGAAGAATAAAAATTTGCATCATTTCTATTATATCAGCAACCCAAAATGTAAAGAATTTTAGAAGGAAATTAAAAGATAGATGATAGGAAACAGGGAAGAAGATGTTTTGCCAAAGGCAAAGGGATCTAGGGATGGTGGTAGGGGAGCAAAGGACGGGGAAGGAAAAGTGGTTTAGAGCAATATGTATTCATTCCCCACAGGGAATTATTCATTATGCTTCTCAAACATGTACTAATAAGAAATAAAAAAATAAAATATGGAATTTGTTTAACCTGAACAAACTAAGCAGGTATCATAAATATCAAAACTGTAGTTTACCATCAGTGTAAATTTAGTATTAGTATTTGGCAATTTGTACTTAGGAATGTGTCTATGTATGTTATGTGGATGTAGCAAATATGTACCATTATACTTAAAGAAAACCCAGAAAAAATAACATTTTTATGTATTGAAATGCTCTAATGATCTTAATTTGTTGCTTTATATTTTATACCTATGAGATAAATATTTAATTTGGATTCTTTCTGGTTTGGATAGGTTGCAATTTGATGCTTTTGACAAAATTCTGATAACCTGAGTACAAAGATCAGCAAAGCAGCACTCTATAAAAATGATGACAAATGTTACCAATGTCTGTGTTCTTCCATTGGTTCTCATAGGAATTAGCAAACATTTACCTTCGTGTAGCTTCCCTCAATAGAAAGAGTTTCTATCGATGTAGACATTGCACGAGGACTCGAGGAACAGCAGCACCCATCAAAGAATGCCTCTAGTGGATGCTGCCTACTGAACAGAGAGGATATTCTCTCTGAACAACAAAAGTGACTTCATTATTTCTATCACTACACTGAAATAGCTACAAGTTACCAAACCATATCTGAAACTCACAGATCTATCTAAGACCCTTAAAATTTGATATGTTGTTTACAGAGGAGAAAGAAAACAGGGATGTGAAAACATGATGCAAGGTAAGGCAACATATTTTTTTTTATTGCTTAGAAAATATACTTGAGTTATTGTCCCACAAATAGAGAATTAGGCATGTAAGTAAAGGACCATGAATAGTTAGAAGCTGTCCTAACTATTCACTGAAGTCGTTGACTTCAAATAGATTTATCTATTTTAGATCTTAACACGCTTCCCTCTTGGGTATCAAAGTATCATACTCTCTACTAGACAATTGAATACGTTATCACTCCCCTTTATTATAGTAATCATAGAAATGGAAAATGGGACATGGTTATAATCCAGTCTTGAGCAGAACAGAGGCAATTCTTTAGCCAACATATTGAAAAAATAATCATTGAGCATTTACTTAAACATTTTCAGTGGTGGGGAACTTATCAGATGCTATCTTTCAAATCAACATAGTCTATTACTGGATATTTATAATTTTCTAAGTCTAGATAATGTACTTAATACTATTTGAAGGGTAATTGTAAACATTTGAACTTCAAGCGTGTGACCTGACAATCATTCAAATGTCTACTGAGAGCTGTCATACTCTTTCCACACCCTGACTCTCTCTTCACCAATTTCTTCAGTAATTCTAGATGAGGTCATGTTAAGCAGCCCTTCCTTAGGCTTTATGTTTTCCTCTGGATAACTGCAAATTATTAACTGTTACAAAACATGACCTCCTGAAAGTACAGAAGCATTTCAGAATCTGATCATTCTTGTTCTGTTCAAAGTAGAACATATGTATTATTAGTATCTGGGTCATTAAATACAGAAACAGATTTCCATTTTGTCTTTGCCATTCACATTCCACTTGACTTAAGGAACATTCCAGACCATCCCAAGGATTCTAGGGAATTATTAAATTTATCAGAAGGTCTTATATTAACGTTCTTTGAACTCCAAAATGAATGGTGTCAAATAATTATAAAGTAGTGGTAATGAGATAATTTTTATTCTGCTTCTGAAAGGAGGGCTTGAAATGCTATCAGCACACTAATATTAGTGCTTCTCTCAAGTACTGTATAAATTGTAGCTAAAATTTTAGAAGTTGTACTTTATGGGTTCCTTCTAGGAGGCAAGTATATATTGAGACTCGGAGTGATACTCATTGATTGCTGCTTTAAATGCTAATTTCTCCAGCTTTGCATTTCATATTTCTGCTTCTTTCTCTCTGCTACTCCGTTTCATGACAAGCAATAACACTGAACTCATTTACAGTTTATTGTTAACTTTATTAAAATTTCATGAGACGGCAGTATAGTAGGTTAAGCTATGAAGATAGCTTAGTTTGATAGAATTTCACATTTTTTAAGTGAAATATCTCTGTACAAAATCTTTGTGATGAGCAAAGACAATTTAACACATTAAGTAAATATACGTAGGCGGATGTTGGTTTAACTAATACATGTGCTGCTAAATGATAACCAAGGGCAGGCCTATATGCGCTCTAAACTCACAGAAGAGAATGCAGTAGGAAAATGCCAGAAAGTCTTAAAAAATCATTCTTGCTTTGCAAGTTTCACATTGCAGTTGAAGTGTCATTTCTGAATTACTAGTCTGGCCACATAAGTCCTAGGTATGAACCTTTAGAGAACAATTTTCAGAGTTGCATCCATGATAAATTTTACCTTCAGAGATGAGAAAAAAATGTGAAAACCAGGATATGGAATATTTCATGACCAGTATATTTCCTCATAGCAACAGAAGAAAAGTAAAATTTATACTGATTTTCAACTTTACTTCGGGTGAGTAACTTGCAGTCAATTTTTATGGAACAGAACATGTTGACCTTTATCATTAGAATCTACCTGAAGCAACAGAGAATATTGTAAATGCACACTGTAAATTCCACCTATTTGTCTAAATGAATCTTTGAAGTAAGGACAAAAATAATTAAGGCCTTTTCCAAATAGTTGCATCACTGGACGTAACATTGAAGTGTATAGTGTGTACCTTGCACTTAAAACAAACATAAAGAACTCAGAGACCATTCTATATAATGGCACACAAATTCTGTACATGGGCAGCTTTGAAATAATTCTCACGAAGCAGCAAGAAAAATTGAAATGTAAATAAGAGGTCCACAGAAATCACTAAAATTATTCACGATCTCCATTCATGTAGATCATGCTCTCATGGTCTACATTAATCCAGAGAAAAAGTACATCTGTATTTATCTATACTGTGAGCTTAGTCTTTAGGCACAGGTTGGATGACTTAGGGGAACAGGCAATCGTACTACTCTACACAGTTATCGGTACAATTTTACTTAAAAGCCTGATATCACCTGGGTGTGGTGGTGCTGGCATTTAATCCCAGGACTCGGGAGGCTGAGGCAGGAGGATCACTGCGAATTCGAGGCTGATCTGGATTACATAGTGAATTCAAGGCCATCCTGAACTAGATGGTGAGACCCTGTCTCAAAAAATGCCCAACATCATATGTTCACAATTTCAACATACGCATTGAGTAGAATGAAGAAAGAGGAGATATGCTCAGCTTCAATTATTTTAGCGCTCTCAGAGTCCACCTGTGATAAGTATGCATGCTGTATCTTGAGTCTGGAATGTCTCCCAATGTCCCAGCAAGTGGTGGTTTTGGGGGGTGGTAGAATTTTAAAGGATAAGGCCAGAGGGATGTCTGCAAGTCACTGGCGGCAGGCCCAAAGGGGGACAGTGGAACTGTAGCCCCTTGCACTTGCTGTATTTTGCTCCTGGCCATGAGACTAAGGTCGCTTGCCCCTTTCTCAGAAGAGGAGTATAAAACGCTGCAGGTGTGAGCAGGTGATACACATTTTGGGAGGAGGTATGAAGGGAAAGAAAAAAAGTGATGGGAATAGAAAACATTGAACAAGGCATATTTTTGGTAATTGTCTCTAAGAATAGAGAAACTATTTTTGTTACAAAACTTGTATAAAACTAATTTGCTTAAGTGAAATTGTTTTTCTGTTGTTCTTCCAATTTACTTCTCTGAAACTATTTTCATTTCTTTTTTTTTTTTTTTGGCGGTACTGGGGATCGAACTCAGGACCCTGCTCTTGCTAGCTATTTTCATTTCTAACAGTAAAAAAGTTCTATGTGACTGACAGAATTTGGTGTCAACCAGTTGACAAAGTCAGATCATTACAATTCTACTACACTGCGGAATTCATGTTGCTGCGTTTCTTGGATCTGAGTTTCAAAGGGAAACTATAAAAACTGTTATTGCATTTGACTGGATTACAGAATAAGCAGCAGAGTTAGCCTGATGTCAGAAAAAAAACTTTAAAGTTCTGGAGGGCAAAAAGCATTCCTTCAGGGGTTGCTCTGGGAAATTATTCTTCTATCCGCTTCACATATACAAGCAAGAATTTATCCTTTCCATATACAGGGAAATTAAAGGGAAAGACTCAAATTTTGAATCCAAATCTTACTGCTAACAGGTGAGCATAACAGACATTGTCACATTCAGTTTGCTCCTTTGTAAATGAAAACAATATAAATTTGCCAGGATTATTCTGAAGTCAAAGTAAAAATGTAAACAATGTGTTTTGCCCCAAACTGAATATGCAGAAAAATCCCAAGGATGTTAGTTAACATCCTTTTCCATCTACAGCACCACAGTCCTAAATAGGGCACTGTCTTAGTTACTTCTCTCTCCTCGCTGAGACAAAATACCCGACACTCAGAATTAAACAGAGAAAGGTTTATTTAGCCCACTGTTTGTGGAGGTTTCAGTCCGTACTCAGCTGGCTCCAAGGAAGGGTGGCACACGGCAGAGGGCAACAGTTCATAGAGGTGGAAGACAGCAAAGGCAACAAGAGCAAAAGGGAGGTGGGGCGGCAGGCAGCCTCTTTCCCTCCCTTACATTGTATGCAAACTACCCACCCCAGGGTGGGTGCAGCACTCACACCCATAATTTCAACATTGGACCATGAATGAGCTATAACTCTAGAAGCCCAGCCCATGACTGCATGAGGCTTTGGGGGGACTTCCAGACACAAACCATAACAGGCAGCATCAAATTCCCAGCAGAAAGTGAGAAGAAACAAAAGATGTAATACAATGACACCCCCAAGTCTCTATGGAAACCCCATCATTCCAAAAAATAAACCAAATCATTTTAAAAACAGGAGAAAAATTTAAAACCTTCAGTTTTGTGAAATTTATGCTGAGATCAAAACGAAAAAACTATCAGAAAATCCTGATAATGACCGTTCATGCACAAAGAGAGTAATTAGCAAGATGGCAAAGTGTTTTTGAGGAGAACGTTGCTGCTTGGAAAATGGGAGTATCAGATGTTGCACTGTGCCTGTAGAGTGTCCTGTGGGTATTTGGGACTTCTGGGCGTGATAGGACTAAAACCGCACTGCCAAGCAGAGCAGTAACAGCACGACCACTACAATTCTGGAAGGAACAAGAATAGTAATTCAATTCAGAGTGCCTAATAGGATTTTGTTCTCTCATGGCTGTTATTACAACCCTGGGTACTCACTTAGCTCTACCTTGGCTTCTATATTGATGACAGAAAACTGTCTCTCAGACGGGACTGCCTCTCATTATCTGAATATCTAGCACCCTATTCCATGCTTCTGCCATCCCTCCTGGCCCTGAGTCACAGCCTCCCGACAGCCTTGCCTGCTTTGACTACCACCCCACACACTACAAAGTAGCAGAAGTGGTGCTTTTCTATGTATGCCAGCTCCTTACATTCTCCTGCTCAAAATCTGAGAGGTTTACATCCCATCAAATACAATAAAACTATTCTCCACAGCCTATAGAATCCTACATAAAGCTGCCACTTTTTCTCTAACCTCACTGACAGTCATGTTTGCCTCGCTCATTCAGTTTTAATCATGCAGTCTTCCTAACATCACTAAAATGCAACGATCTTGCCCCAATTTCCTGGCTGCTTGGCTGCCGGGCACTGCAGTTCAATATACTCTCTCCCGTAATTAATTTGTCTACCTGGGCAAACATCTGCCTTGAAGAGCACCCTTGCTGGCCACTTCATTGAACTGGCCACTTTCTTCCTCCTGTCACGTTGCGGTTACTCAGACAGTCACATTTTTCTTCAAAGCACCAATCATTATCTCCTGCTTATGTCCTATAGAGTCTGCCAAAAAAAGGACAAATCAGGGAAAGAAAAATGCGCCTGAACATTTTAATACTAAATTCATCGAGACATCATGAGATTCATACTGGTCACTTGTGGCCTCTACAACTACAAGCGGTGCTCACAGTGATGTCATCAGCTTCAGATGTTTATTAGTGTCACACCTGGCTCCTGTTCAGGGACCCAAAGATGTTACACCTGGGAGACGAACACCACTGCTCTGCTGTCCAAGCAGCCCAGCAGGGTTGTAAGCTCAGCCCCGGTGAAAAATTAGAGGGACAAAGTTTAACAGAAGGAAGACACCTGATTCGTAAAGAGGAAAAGGAGGTGTGGAGAGGAGAGACAGATAGCCGCGCTGGTGAGGAAGACTCAGGACAGGGCTCTGGAAAGATGGAGGACCTGTGGGCCTTTGTTCCCAGCTGCTTTTCCACTTGGAACCGTCCATAACTGAATTGGCTCTTGGGCACCTCTGCCTAATGGCATGTCTTTTGGTGGCACCTTTTCTCTGTCTGTCTGTTTACTTGTCCTCGACCTACCTTTTAAGTAAGCCCTTATCTCTGGAGTGGGCAGCTAGCTGGGAGGGGGTACCTTATTCATAGTGGGCTTAGACACAGTGTATGTGCTGCGGAAGTAAGCACTGGCACAGTCAGGTTGGTGCTAGGAGGGGGCACAGGCATTTCTGCTATACTCTGTGACTCTGGAGTGAAGAATAATATGGCAACTTGAGAGTGAATGTGTGTACGAGATGTATGTATGTGTGTATGTATATCTGTGTATACTTGTGTGTGTGTGTGTGTGTATAAGTGCTCAGATGTGAGTATACTGCCCTACAGTTGGTCAGCCCCCCTGTTTCTCCGACAGTGGATTACAGTGGAGGGGCTGTCCTTTGCACACCGGGCTCTCTCTGTGTCCTGGCTGCAGCTCCCCTTCTGGTCTCTTGGTGCAAGTCCAAGGCCATTTGGTGCCTTTTGTGATCTGGTTTTTCTGTCTTTCTCTACCCTTGTCCTTAAATTATTTTGCAGAAGAATTTCTTTAGTAAAGTTTGTTTATAATTCCTTCTAGTCAGGACTAGCTCGAACCTCTAATGAGCCCTTATTCCATTTTTTCCTTCTCTACAGACCCTTGATCCTACTTCACTGTGGCAAATTGCAGAAGTGAGTGTACACTTTCCTTTTGGTGGGCTCTGGAACTGTACCCTTGCTGTTCATTATTTATCTCCTCTTCTGAACTGCTAGGAACATGAGGGAGAGCTTGAGTCTCCTACACTGCTGTAAAGCAGAGCCTGCAGGGCCTAGAGAGTGCTAGAGAAGTAGTGCCTGCCCTCCCCCTCCGGGTCTCATGGGGCTTCCTACTCGGTTCTCTGTCTGTGGTTGGCTGACTTAATGGAAAGGATTTTGTTTGGGACCCACGATACTTCTCCCTCAAATCTTGCCAAGGTATTTTCTTACAGTGTGTATTTGAACACAGATGAGCCAACCATCCTGAGCTTCGTGTCTCTCCCAGGTAAGCTTGCAAAAATAGTTACCTGAAATAGTTGTGTGAAGCATGAGCTGACCTGTACCTCTATTCTAGGCTTAGAGTATTTCTTCACCTTTGACCTCTGCCCAGCACTGTGTCTGCTTCTTCCTCCAGGTGGATTCTGCCCTTCTCACTTCCCAAATTCTGTCACCAACAAAAGACACTGACTTCCTGCTTCATGTTACTGTGATTACATATCTGTCATGTTTGGTTCTTCTGGCAAGGCCCAGTGGATCATCCTTTTCCAGAACTGTGTGTTTATCTGTTTGTCAACATGATAGATAAAATGCCTGCAGATCATGACATTGTTCAGTTCATTATAACATGGATGGTTTCTTATATTCTCAGGGGTTCCGTATTTAAGAAAACTAAGTAAAACTTTAAAAATGCTGAATTTCCTATCTCAGCTGTTTGCAGTGCCACTTATAACAATTAAACACATCTAAAAGTAAATCCTCTTAGTACATTTAAAATCAGAGGCTAAACAAACTTCCCTTTTAGTTTTAACACGCTAACCATTTCAATTGCAGGAGTAAATCAAGTGTATTAAATATGAATTTTATACATTGGAACTAACAAAATGACTATATCAAAAAAGGAGATTCATGCAAAATATTTTTTCTATATTTTTCACAATTTTAAAGATGCCATTTCTCTACAAATTCAGAATTACTAGAAACATTACACGTTTTCTCTTTGCTGTGTGTCCTGAGCCAGGGTTTAAGTATAGAAATAAGCCTGTATTTGGAGAATCTAACTAGCCAATCTGCCAAGCTAAGCTTTATGGAACAGTGGATTTCAGAAGTATCACAAAGGAAGAACAACAGGGGCTAGTGTGCTTAATGCCTGGGTCTTGTGCTAGTAGCTATAGCAGCCACAGTAGATGCACCTTGGAAATTATTTCATAAATAGTTTCATGTTCACACATGCGTTATGAATATACACCACTTAATAATGTGTATTTGCTTTTGTGGGTTACTTAGCTGTATGGATGATGAGGTTCCCAGAATTATGAATTAAGTGTCCAATATTATTATGTATCACTTCTCTCACGACTGTGCTACAAGGTAATGTTGTATTGATAGATATGTGTATATCCAATGTACACTTAAAACTCGAGGAATCAGAATGATAAGACCAAAGAACTGTAGTACAAGTAACGCAAAACTGCCAAGTATGTTAGAAAGTAACTGAGAGAAGAATGACACACAAGAACAAAGAGCCGAGCAACATTTCATGGTTCTGGAATGGTCTTCAGGGAGCAGAATTTAAGCTGAGATTGACAAAATATAGATTTTTCTCAGAGAGAAATAAGACTCAGAGTCAAGGCATTAAGAAAGAGAATATTTGATAAATAAGAGAAGCTGACATAAAACAAATACATGGAAGAGAGAGTAGAATAAAATGGATCTGGAAGATGATGAGGCCTGACTATACGCAAACTGGTCAGCCATGGAAATAAACGTATATCTGTGCTGGGATGTGGGATTCTCCAATGGGCAGCTATTGAAGTTTTTTGTCTCATTCATAATTTTAAAAGATTACTCTGATTGCTAAGGCAAAGCAAAAGAGAAGATTAAGACATGAAGGTGACTGTGGCCAAGAGAAGAGACAGGAGATAGAGGTCAAGCAGTTTGCATTATAAAGTCACTGAAACACACTGTTGGAGCAAAATAAACAAGTGTGAGAGACACGTGTTGAAGACAGAGGAGGAACACACTAAAACGGGAAGCGTGTCTTCCTGGGTAGTTTTAATGATCACTAAAATGGAGAAATCACTGAAGATTAAATTTTTGGACAAAATCAAAAGTTTCTTATGGAAAATATTGTTTGATATATCTTTGAGACATGCATCTGGAAATGTCAAGTAGTACAGTAGCTATCGTTCTAAAGGTCAAATGAGAACTACACAGAAACAAAGATATTATGAGTTATAGTCAACAAAAAGTACAACCTCAGCTCTGCGCATTCCTTGTGGGCAAGTCTTCAAACACAAAACGGGAAAATTATGAATTATTTTGTGCTGATTGGGGAAACACCAGGAGGATTTAGACCTCTAAGCAACACCAAGAGATTCACAGTGGATTTCCCTCTGGAGTTATGTTCTGAGTGCATTCTCAAGTTAGGAACGTAGTTGAATAGTTTAGTGCTTTTAAATAATACTTGAATTGCTGGAATAAAGCTAATAATAGCAAATCTAGAGAAGATAGAAGGCTGATAGACATCTCTACTTATAAGTTACATTAATTTCAGAAGATTTATAGGTACAATTAATGCTAAATTTGTTGTCAGCATTAGAGCAATGTTTTATCCCTGGGTTTAGTGGCCAAACACAATTGCAATAATAAAACTTAAAGCAGATAACTCAGTTTTCACCATGCTTAAAAAATTAAAATCTAATTTCTTGGATTTAATATTTTTTATAATAATGGATATAAGATTTTTAACTTTTCAAGAGATAGGCGATATTTACAAGTTTTTTCCCTGCAGACATGAGGATTTTTTCCAATTGCAATGTAGACAGCTTAAGAATGTGGATGGCAATGCCAAAAGCAGGGACCAATGTATAAATTTAAATTATTGTTACATGAAGGTTCTATAACTACTTCGAAGCCTAAAACATTAATGATATTTTTGTGTTAAAGAATGACATAGGGGCCTGGTATGGTGCTGCAGGTCTGTACTTCCAACTCTTAGGAGGCAGGAAAACCACAAATTGGAAGTTATACAGGACCACATAGCAAGACTCTGCCTCAACAAAAATGAAGAAAAGAAAACGAGTAATAACATGAAAAGATTATTTATGCACAAGTACAAATTAAGTCTTATGTCTGTGCAAAAAAAAGCAGATATCTAAACACAGGCATAAATACTTATAATTCTTCTTCTTTGATTAACAATTTTGAAGGCATATAATCTACCATTTTCAAGTATTTACTCCAATGACTTTCTTGATAAATTCATTCAGTATTTCAAATCATCCTCATCATAAATCAGTTTTGGAGCATTTTATTACCCAAACATCTTCCCAGTCAATATGTGCTCCATCCCCAAGCTCCCTGCAATCACTAATTTGCTTGCTGTCTGTATAGTTAAATTTTTTTGGAAATTTCACTAAAACAAGCTTAACTATTGTTACTTACAGACTTAATATATTGCTAAGAACATTCATGTATGTGTGTGTGAATGTACACTTTCATTTTTCTTAGGCAAATACATAGGAATAAAATTTCTGGTCATATGTACTGCATATGTATGTTCAAAAAGAAATGGTTAGATTGTTATTCAAGTAGTTATAATGATTTATATTGTATAATAAATAATTATAAACAGAATTATTGAGTTTACAGCATATATGCATAAAATATAAATGATGATAATAACACAAAGGAAGAAATAAATTATAAAAATATGCTGTATTTTACCAGTATTAACTTAAAGCAGATTGTGATAAGTCAAAAATGCATATTGTAGTCCCTAAGGAAACCACTATAATAACTCAAAAATAATGAAATGATCAACAAAGATGTTAAAGGTTACAGTGAAATATAGGTAAATATCATAGGAAAATATAATATCCAAAAGGGAGTAAAGAAGAAAAAGGAACAGAAATGACACGTGAGAGAAGGCGAACAGAGGCAAATGTAATCCTGACCGTTCTAGTAATTATTAAATATGAATGCAGTAAATTGTCAAAAGCTTTTCCGAGTTGATTTTTTAAAAAGGTTTAGTAATATACTGTGTTAAAAATTTTTCAAATGAAAATATACATAGATTTAAAATAAAATAATATGAAAAGATGGCCCATGCATAAATAAGGGGAGAAATGCATATTCATGCAGTCTTTTATATTACCCACTTAATTCCCATTCCTTATGCTCTTTGTTCTTTATTGTGAATACAAGTTATATCATTTCAACTTTAAAAAGTTGTTTCAGTGCATCCTGTAGAGCATATCTGTTATGAAAAAATAGTTCTTGCGTTTTCGTCTGCATTTTGTGTATTTTTTAGTTCACTGTTTCTTCTTCCATCTGTGACGTGCTGTTGAGCCCTCTTGATGTGTATTATGATTGTTTACTAGATTTGGCTTTTATATAGTTTTTATTTCCCTATTAAATTCCTCATTTGCTCATTTGTTTCTGCCATCATATTTTACTTTTTTGAAAACATAATTTCTTTTAGAGTTATTGGTTATTTATAAAACTTGTTCTTAAGTCTGCTAAATTCAACATCTGACTCAGGTTTGGATTCTATTGACCTGTTTTTTTCCTTTTCTTTCTCTCCTCTTGAATGTGGATCACACTTTTATATATCTTAATATTATCATAACATGCCAACAGCTAATTTAGATGTAGTGACCAATAGTCACGAGTGTCAATGTGATATAATTAAAAACCACCTTGAAGATTAGCAAAGCAGAGTTTCCGCTGTGCCTGTGGGGCTTTTCTCAGCAACTGAACCTGCCCTGCTTATCAGTGGCGCCATCCAATGGGCTTGCAGCCCGGATGGAATAAACGAGGAAGAGAGAAGTCCGCCTGAATGTGGAAACACTCCATTCTGCTTGAGCAGAGGCATCTTTGGCTGTTGTCATTGCCTATGGACACTAGATCATCTTTGTCCTTTCCACACAGACACACTCAGCCGCTCTCCAGGGAGCTCCAGGCCGCTGCTCAGACTGGTGCTGCACCCTTGGTTCCCCTTGTTCCATTGCTTCTGGCTTCCAGGTTCTAAAACTGAGCAGAGGCTGGGTGCTCTGGCTCTCTCAGATAGATAGATAGACAGACAGACAGATAGACATACATTCTAGTTCTCTAGAGAATCCTAACAGGTATGCCTTTAAAATATAGAAATTCTACTGTTAATTGCTTCCCTAGCACTGTCTTGAAAGGGACCGGACTACGCTGTGCCCGCGTCCTCCAGTGTGCGAACTCCGCTGGGCCTCGTCACTTTCATATTCTTCCTTTTATTTCAGGCTTGTGTCCCAGGGATCACTCCTATGTCCCCACGGCTACTCAACGATTTTGGAAGATTTATGCCCCAAATTCTGAAATCGCTCTGCTGATCAGTCTGCGTGTGAGCTGGTGACTATGCGGGAACATCAGTCAGTTTTCAGCTCTCCTTTTGCCCGTGTTCTCCACGTGGCTCTCTCCTATGAGCCATTTCCCAGAGAGCAGTGCTGCCTTATGAAGTTTTTCTGACTATTCTATGTGTCTCTTATTTCCAGATTTCCTGATGAATTTCTAGCTGCTCCAAAGGTCACCCCAGACAGGATCAAAATCTAAGGCTACGAAAGCTACCATTATATTCCGTCTGTCTCCTCTACCAGCATCACCTTCTACAGAAAGTCCTGCGTTTACAAATTCTGCACAAAATTCAATCCACAACACCTGCTTTTAAACCATCCCTGTCCTGACAAATTAATGTTTTCTGCTGATTAAGAGTGTGGCTGGGTAAGAAATGCAGCAATCCCAATCAAAACAGATAAAGGTTGTCACTTACTGGAAGCTGTGGCTGTTTTTTCAAGAACTAATGTTTCTTAATTGTCATCTGCCTTACACTTTTTTCAGAATTTTCTCTGGTGTTATACTGGTGCAGGTGGAGAGATACCCATGTTTATGTACACAGAATCTATCTATCTATTCAATCTGGTTTCCGGAGTCCTTTTTCAGAGTTCAATATTTTAAGAATCATATGTAATATTTATGTGGAAAACTCAATAAGTGTTCCTCTCAAAGTAGGAACTGCTGTGATAGGATATCTTCTTAAAAAAAACTCATTTCATGTGATATAAAATTACTGTCACAAAAATACTGCATATTTTGATCACTGTAACAAAAACCTAAACAGATCTGGAAGGTTTACATTATCTTTCTAATTGATCTTTTTAGTGAGTTCTATTAAAAGCAGCTGGGAATATAGTTCAGCAGCACAGCACCTGCCCGGCAAGCAGGATGTCCTGAGTTCAAGTCCTCATACCAAAAGTAAAATAAAGTAAAACAAAATAAAATAAGTAAAAGCAGTCATACAGACAAAATTTTATAGCTGTATAATATTTATTCTCTCAGACAATAGAATTTAAATGAAGTAAATTTGTTTTTATCAAAAATGTCATAATTTGACAAGTTCAAATTTTATGAAAACATTACTTCTCTGGATTTTTTGTATTTATCTCCATGACCAAACTGAAACACAAGCAAAAATAGCCATAATTTCAATATGAATTCATTTCAGCTTTTTCACTCATTAGAAAAAATCTACTTACTTTGGAATTGGTAAATACAGCTGCCTCAAATTTCGTACCCCCATGGATTCTCTAAGAATAATGCTTTCTTTCCCATACAATACCTCTTGGCTGAACTCAGAAACCAGATTCAAACGATGAGAGATACTATATTTCTAATGTTTTGTACTCTTCTAATTCCTCTTTCTTCACTTTCCTTTTTTAAATTTTTCTTCAAACTACTTCCATTTATTTTTAATTTTTATTTTTACTAGTACCTGTGCACAGCTCATAATATAACATTCATGGTGAGGATTTGTCACCTGTTCAGAGACAGCTTAATTCTCTTTTGCATATTCTTCATTTTTCATGGGCTCATTTACCTGTGTCAATCCATTTTGCATTTTCCTGGATTTTCTCTTACTTTAATGTTACTTATAAGATATCACCTGTATTCACTGTTTCATATACCATGTGTGTAAATCTAAGTCTCAAACTGTTCTCTTTACACTTGACTTTCCATGAGTTTCTTTTAAAAAAAACCTGATTCCTAGAAACACACAACTATAAAAGTTGATGAGTAGCGTGATGTGCTGATGCATTTACACATAGTACATGAACTAGATTAAAGTGAATATATCTATGTCTTCAAATAAACAAAACAGACTGGCTAACTCTAGTCACCCTACTGTACAGTGGAACATCAGAACTTCATATGTAACCACAGTTCAGCACCCGCTAATCATCTCTGTCCCATCTCTCCCTCCTTCCTCCTTTCCCCAGCCTCTGCAAACCACCATTTACTTATGTGAGGTTTTACATATCTAAGTTCTTTCAATTTCAACCCCTGTCTTCCAACTGAACCTCCAGAGTAACCGGCATCTTTCACTGTTGCACAGATCTGCTCCCTCAGACTCTCACCAATGTTCCACGTGTGTTCAACTCTAAAATTGATCAAAACTAACATTATTTTTTCATCTCCAGAAAAAATTCCCCAAGAGCTCAAATTGGAACAAATCCTCCCCTCTGTTATGTTTCTCACATTGTTTTACCTTCTAATGTAGGACATATAAGCATGTATTTACTGATGAATAAAAGCAATGCAATAGTGACCAACTTCCAGTTCTAGCAATGTATTTTTCTCTCTTAATTTATAAAAGAATCAAAAAGAACAAAATACTCAGGAATAAATGTAATCCCAAGATTAAACCTGTACATTGAAAAGTACAAACATTGATGAAAGAATTTAAGGGTTTATTTTTGATTACTTGATGAAAATAGTAGAAGAGATGTCTTTAATGTGGAAAATGACAATAAATATTCCTGCTTAAGCCTCCCTCCTAATAGCAACAAAAATTATTTCAGCTACAAAATTTACCAGAAAAAGGTTATAGCATACAAAATTAACATAATGAAAATAGAAAATACCATCTTTTTATATAATGAAAACATGGCAATGACATTTAACCACATACCAAATAAGACCTCTAATTTAATATTTCAAATAATCTAAAAGAAATTGAGAGTAACTATAACACATTAGAGGAATAAAACAATCAGTAAACTAAAAGAAAAATAAATAATACAAATGTAAAATAACAAATCAGAAGCAGAAAAGATGTTTCTCGGAAGAAGAAAGAATTTAATGCCTGTGGGTTAAGGTAAATCGGGAGTCATCTACATTTGTCCCTCTGTCTTATTGAAAGGAAAAATAAACTTTCTTTTATTTTCATAGTAGTCATTTCATAACTTGAAGCCAGTGCCCAGGGATGTGAGTGCCTAGCCTTCCTCACAGATGGGGACACTATCTTATTTGATTATTTCATTTCATAAGAATAGGGTCTAGGTCTCTGAAGGACTTTTCTGGCTCGGAAAAAAGATAAGAGAATTTTAACAATGCTTCACATTCTATTTGTCAGCTTTTAAAAGTTTTAATGAACTGAGATAATTAACTTACAAAGAGAAAAGATGCATTTTGGGTCAGTGTTATGGAGGATTTAGTTTAAGGTCCATCCAGCAGATCCAGGTTTGGGGCTTTGGTGGGGCCTCTGGTAGAAGTGCTAGATGGCAATGGTGGAGAACGTGTGGGAGGGCAAACTGTTTATCTCACAGCCAGGAGATAAAAATTAAAAGGAGGTTACAAGAATAACATAAGCCCCTTGGACAACACTCCCCAGATAATCTCAAGACCTCCAAGTAGCCCCCACAGGCTAAATGTTCCATCATCTCCAGTAATGCCAGGGGGCACAGGTTTTAATACAGTGGCCTTGGGAGATGTTCAACATCCAAACCAGCATATCTCACAGAGGCAGGGAAAGGATTTACAATCCCAGGATTTCTTAACCGCTTAACAGCTCACCTCGAGCATCACTCAGCATTGACTGCTGTTTCCACGACGGATCTCCAGAGTGCTGCTCACACAGATGTCATCTCAACGAGTTGATTCTTGTCTGCATGAGATATACTCTTGTGCCTGCTCATTTGTTTTGTATTGAGTATTTCTTGTATCCTTTTTCTTTAGGGCTTTGTATTTGCCTTTAATATTTGTTTGTATGAAATGTAATGAGTTCTGGTTACTTTTCAATAATTCATGTTTATTTTATTTGTGAAAATAATCCATAATTTTATACTGCAATTTATTAAAAATGCTTATTGTAAATACATTAGACATAATTTATATACCACTCCAGAACTCAGTGATACTCTTTTATAGTACAGAACAGACAAGTTTGGGACACTGAGACTAAACAGGAAAGATGTTCCAAAAGATCTGCAAAAGAAAAACTGAAAAGGAGAGAAATGTTAGCATACCAGCAGGGAAAAGTCCCTGTTATGAAATGGAAAGACAGAAAAGATGTCTCATTATGGTGCACTGTCCATGAGACGGAAATGATAGTATTTGAACGAATATATAAAATTGAAAAGAATCGACTGGCAGCCAATAACTGTAGTAATTCCATGGATGGTTCTGACAGAGTTGGCCAACATCTAACAAGCTAACCTGAAATCAAGAAGCAAGGACAAAATTATTACAGAATATTTTTGCACCTGATGGGCCAAAAAATATGGAACTTATTTATTATTTATTCAAAGCACAGGGATTCAAAAAGTTATTTACACCTTAGATTAGGTCTCATAGACAAACTAATTGAAAAATACTGGATAGCAAAACACCAGGGTGTCTGACACTGACATCTTCACCGCTACATTTTTTTTTATTTTAAAGAGAATAAAAGCTAATAAAAGAAACATTAGAAACAATACAGAATTTCACTGAACAAGATGATAGGAATCCAATAATCATTGCTATGTTGTATGTTGTTGTCTTCACATGAGTTGTTCAGATTACCTGGTATAAGCATATACATTGGCAAAAAAACAAGAAAGAAGGAAAAGTATTTAAATGTTAACTGCTTCTTTCAGTAGACCAGTAGAATTCAGCTGTACAATTATCCCAGCTGTCCTGTATGTACACACATCAATTTTTCCCTTCCTCCTTTCTTTCTTTTCTCCTTTCCTCCTCCTAGTTGTTTCTTCCCTTGAGCAGTTTCTTTTCCTTTCACAGTATCTACTGTGTCTTTCAGGTTTTGTTTACTCTTTCAGGCTCTTACACCAGGGAGACAACACGATGTTCACATGTATGGGTCTGATGTATTGCACTTAGGAGTATGTGCTCTAGCTGCTTCCATTTAGCAATCAAAGCTTGAGTTTATATTTTTATAGCTAAGTAGAACTCCATTGTATAAAAAATACTGCATCCTTTTTATTTATTCCTCAGTTGATGGCCATTTGAGTTGTTTCCGAGATTTAGCTACCTATTTAACTTCCTGGATATCTGTTTGAATCTGCTTCATGCATTCCAGTTCTTTCCTATATTGTTCATTCAATGTTTCTATAATTTTCCTATGGTCCTCTGTATTTTTATCAATGTCTTCTTTAGATGTGCTGAGCAATTCTTTCATTATGACTGTCCTGTATTTAAATAAATGAACTGGCACGTGGTTACATAAATGTTCTAGGGAAAGCAAAGGCAAATACTTCCATGATCAGGCCATAAAGAAAGCTTAGAACTGGGGTCAGAGAAGAGTCAGTGGTCTAGAGCTAAGAAGAAACCTATCTAAAACAATCAACAAAAACAAATTAAAGTTGAACTAAACCTGGGAACAAATGGGCTTAGTAGCTATCTATGGAGTATTCCACCCCCACAAAAGCAGAATACACTTTCTTCTCAAGAGTGTGTGGGATGTTTCCCAAATAAGAAGACATACCAGACCATTTAGCTTTCTTAAGTGAATGCAAGGTAATTGAAAATGGTACATTCATATTATTGGACCATAGTGTAAGGGAAGTGGAAATCAATGGCAAAACAAAGCACACAAAGAATTCCATAAAGATATGGAAATTAAATAACACCCTACTGAACAACCACATGTGCCACAGATGAAATTAAAGAAGAAATTAAACAGTATCTACAATTAAATGATGATGCTGATACAACCAGAATTTATGGCACACAATGAAAGCAATAATAAGAGGAAAATTAATAGTGGTGAACTCTTATATCAGGAACACAGAATGAACTGAAAATAATATCCTAATGTTGAACCTCAAACTTCTAGAAAAAGAACAAGCCAAACCCAAATTTCAAACAGTAGAAAAAATTATAAAGATCAGAGCAGAAGTTCATGCAATTGAAAAAAATATATTAAAAAATGAAAGAGTTGGTTCTTTCAAAAATTAAAATTAATGAAAACCCTTTAGCCGGTTTTATTGAATAAAGTTAAACAAAGACAAAAATTCATGCAATTAAGAATAAAAGGAGTGAAATCCCAATGGATCCATCAAAAATCCAGAAGATCATGAGTATCTTCTTCCAAACATTTACTCTAGTGAGATGGAAAACACAGAAGAAACACAGATTTCTAGATACATAAAAACTACCTAATTTGTATTGATAATATATAAAAATTGTAAATAAACATATCAGCCATTGAAATTGAAAATGTAATAAAAAATTTACCAACAAAGAAGAGCCCAGGTTCTGTTGTACTCACTGCTGAATTTAAGAAGAAATTTAGAGCATATCTAATTTAGAGCAGAGTAATTCCACTACTCTTTCAACTCTTAAATGAAACTGAAAGGGAAACAATACTTCATAACTCACTCCTGAAGAAAATTATTATCCTGATACCAAAACCAGAGGAAGACTCTAACAAGAAAGAAAACTATGGACCAATCTCCCTAATGAACATAGATACAAAAATCATCCATGAGATACTGGCAAACTGAATGCAGCAAATCATCAAAAGATTATATACGATGACCAAGCAGGATTCATTCCAAGGATGCAGGGATTGGTCAATGTATGTAAATCCATAAATGTAGTTGATACTGCATATCAACAGATCCCAGGACAAAAATCACATAATCATTGCAATAGATGCAGAAAAAGCATTTGACAAATTCCAACACCCATTTATGATAAAAACTCTAAAGAAAATCATAATAGAATGTCTTTTTCTCAAGCTAATAAAAAGCCATCTATGACAAAGCCACAGCTAGCATCATATCTAACCCTAACCCTAACCCTAACCCTAACCCTAACCCTAACCCTAACCCTAACCTTAACTCTAGCTTTAAATGCTCAGAAACTGAAAGCTTTCATTCTAAAGTCAGGTACAAGACAAAGATATCCACTATCACTACTCCTATTCAATAGAGTTCTGGAAATATTAGCCAGAACAATTAGACATGAGAAAGCAATAAAAGGATTAAAGATAAGAAAGAAAGTGTTAAATTACCTTTATTTTCAGATGACATCACAAGCTACATAGAAGATCTCTAAAACTTCAGCAAAAACTTGTAGACTTAATAACTAGATTCAGTCACATAATGGGATACAAAATCAGCACTCAAAAATCAAGAGTGTTCCTCTACACAAATAACAAACTCAATGAGAGAAAAATTAGGGAAGCCACTCCTTTCACAGTAGCATTGAAAAAAATTGGTTTTTCACATGCACAAAATTGAAATTAGAACCATATCTATCACTTTGGTAAGCTGACAACTGGTGCTCAATTTGTAACACCCAGCAGAACTGAATCAGCGTAGTGCTGTGTACCAAAGGCCCACCTGAGGATTGTTGCCAACAACATAGAAAGGTCCTATTAGGGAGCTATTGGTTCTCCCCGAGCTATTAGTTCTCCTGCAGGAGCTCGTCATGCTGGCTTTCCTGATATGAACTCAGCTGTTCTCATCATTGAAGGAGATTGGGACCTTATTGCTAAGAATGGCTGTGGTTCACTTCGGGGGAGCTCTGCTCCTTTGAGCGTCACTTCCTGGTCCTTTGAGCATCACTTCCTTTTAGTACAGATCCTTCATCCCACTGGCACAGATTTTCTAGCTTCCGTGCATGAGACATTGTTTTGGGGTTTTGGCCTCCAAATGGACTTGTGAGGGGATATTGTTATGGGATCTAGGTTTTCAGCTGATCTCATGCAGCATATTGCCATGGGATCCAGGCCCTCAGCTGGATTCTTTGGGTCTTTAGTGTGTGAATAGATTTCCTACACTCTTTTGAATTTGACCCTTTGGGTGATTATTATAAATAATCCTGTAAATTATGCCCTGTATTAAATTGTTCCCCTTGTAAACCCTGATCATAACAATCACCATGTGCTAAACTAAAATCTGAATTGATCAAAGATCTAAACATTAAAACAGAAACAATAAATCTCCTGGAAGATAGAACAGGTGGAACTCTTGAGACATAGGTGTATGCAAAGACTTCATGAACAAAACTCCAACTGCCCAGGAAATAGTACACAGAATCAACAGCTGGGATGTCATCATATTAAAAAGTTTTTGCACGGCAAGGGAAATCATGAACATAGTGAAAAGACAATGCACAGAGTGGAAAAATTTCTTTCAGGTTGTTCTCCAGATAGAGGACTAATATTCAGAATGTATAAAGAATTGAAAAATCAGACCCCCAATTTAAAGACTCAATACAAAAATGGGTACCTTAAGTAAACCTACACTTCTCAGAAGACACTGATCATACACTAGATGCAAACTGAAACAAAACTGAGATTCCATCTCACTGTAGAAAAAATGGCTATTATCAACAAAT
>PVLD010001954.1:142275-181519 GCA_004027595.1 Dinomys branickii
TATCTTATCTATAATTTGGTATTTCCTTTAATGTTTTTGTGTTAACTAATGTGAAGATAACTATGTAATACAACATCCAGTTCTAATTCCCTACTATATTCTGTATAACTTTGTATTTTCTGTATTGTTTATGGCTTTTCTGGTTCATATGTCTCCATTCTTTTGTCTTTAAAATAAAATTTAAAAAAAAAAAAAGAAACAACAAAAAAAACAAATCAACCAATAACAAATGGTGGTGGATCCCTGGTGGTAAAGGAACCCTTCTCTATAGTTGGTAGAAGTGTAGACTGGATCAATATCTATGGAAATCATTGTAAAAATTCTACAAAATTCTAGGGCTAGAAAACCCTTTTGATCCTGCTATTTCCCTTCTTTGCATCTTTCTAAAAGAATTAAGAGAATTACACTGCAGCCATGTATGTGTACCATGTTTTTATTAGCACAGTTTGTAATAGCTAAATCTTGGAAACAACCTAAATGCCATCAACCAATGAATGGATAAAGAAGATGTGTTTTTTTCTATACAATGGAGTACCACTCTACCACAAAGAAGGATAAACTTGAGACATTTATTGCTAAATGTATGGTCCTTAAGACCATACTCTTAAGTAAAATAAATTCCACACGAGTAAATATTGAATTGTCTCTCTGGTGAAATGTATAACAAATATTGTGAAATAGGAAGTAATTGTTCAAATATAAAGGGGGAATATGGAGTTGGAAGCAAAAAAAAAAACCGAAAAAAGGATAAAATGGAAACAAAGTTTTGTAAAAAATGGAAACAAACTTTTGTAAAAAAGGAGAGGGGTTGAAGAGAGGGGAGGGAATGAGGGAAAAAGCAGACCTAAACTACACTATTTAGAGGTACAAATTCCCTATGATGTATGTGATCACTACTTCATTCTAAACTGTACCAATAAACAATTAGAACAAAAAAGAAGAACCTTGTCTAAAGTTTGGTGAAGCTGACAGAAACATTAAGCAAATCTTAATTAGAATCAGAGCACGGTATTTAAAAGTTAAATACGTTTTACTGTATGTCTCAGTAAATTTACCCCCACATACACCCTACAGACATATTTCCTATACAAGGGATGATCACATATCATGGTAAATATTTAGATTTATCTAAAAGTTATTACAATAAAAGAAGCATTGACATTACCTACCCTCCAATTCTCTTCCTTTCCAACACACTTTTTCCTTCATTCTTGCTGATAGGGCAAGAGAGACTCCATTTTTTAACTCTATATGAAGAGAAGTCACTTAAGTTCACTAGAACTCTTCACCCATCCCCTTGGTTAGTTATCAGCCCACTGAAAGGAGAGCAGAGTTGTAAAATGGAAACAGAACAAACAGTACAGATTGGAAGTATGCTACAAGTTACACTGCAATGATCATCTGGAATCCAGCTATCCAATAGCTTCTGGGAGAGGTACAGTTTGTGATAATTGTGTGACATTCTTGTAAGGCTCCCAAAAATGAGATAATGGTTACTATGGGAACCTAAAATTATACTTAAACTGGAGGTGAGACCTAGACCGGTGTGGACACCTTTTCTGGCTTCTGGCTAGAGACTGTCTGTCAGCTGGCTCCAATAAAGCTTTCTTTCCAGTTTTCTTGTGAACATCTGTCGCATTGAACTCACTTGCCGTATGACTTCCAGTTTCTGAAATGCTTCCTTGTGAGCGTCTCTCTTAGGTGTGAATAAAATATCTGGTGAGAGCCAATGCTCAGTGCCATCCGTGGAAAGATGGACTCATAAAACATTACAGTGTGTTCCCAACCACTTTGTTTACCCCATCTGGCATTGTGTGGCTCCTGGCTCTTCCCCAAATGAAATGAACTAAGAACAAGCAGTTTGAATTGATCCAGGACGTCTAGGCAGGTACAATGGCACAATTAAAGATAATTATGAAAAAAGACGTCGAGAGCTGCTTCAGAACATGACAAAAATGAAGCACTAAGTGTATTCAAAGCAAGAGGGAGTGTTGTGAGGGAGATTAATCACAATGTGTCCCTTACTCTAATAAATACTTTCAATGTGAAATGTTAACCACTTGCCAACCATACACCAAATGTAAAAGTGTAGCTATAGTAACACATGGGAAAATTATTAATAAATTTTTCAGAAAGCAAAATTATTTCCCCCTCCATTTGATCTTTTGGACTACCTAATGACCTATCGCACACCAAAGACATAAGAAAGCCCCATGAATTGATGATCACTTTCAGATAACATAAAATGCCTTTGAATTATTATAAATCACATAACTAATCATTAAATGTCTTATGCTGTATAATAGTCAAAATTTTAATTTTTTCTTAGTGTTAAAACTTCCCCCTTTTCCTCTGGTAGGAGACAGGTTTAAATTTTGTATCTTCAGAAAATACGAAAGCAGAAGGAAAAACATGAAATCCAATGAATGAAGAATTTTATTACAAATGGATAATATGGAAATCTGACTGAAGTTCTCTGGAAACAGGATACGTTTGAAGCTGTTTTCTACTGGATTCTTTTACTTGCTTTGGGAGATCACAGGTGGCCTCGCTCCTCTGCTGTTTCCAGCTGCGGGTGGGGGCCTTGTCGCCTTTAGAAGATGAGGCTCCTTCCTCCCAGAGGGGCGTGTGAGCTCCAGCCGGTTGAAAAGACAAGAAACACAGACAACAAAGTTTACTCCAGATCTCTGAACTAATGAGTAGCAGAAATAAACAAAAACGATTTAGTTCCATTTTCTTTGGTTCAAAGTTTTGAAGACAGAAAGTAGGAGAGGAAAATATTTGAGGGCACAGACAGAACGATAACGCAATAGACACGCAAAACAGCGAGATAAAGAGAAAGGAGACAGGTACAGGAGATCCTGCAGCATATGTTAATTAGTTTTAAGTTTCCGTCTGCTGGTTCCTTAGCTGGGTCACAGAATATTTCTCACCTGAAAACACTGTGGCTTTTTTTTTTTATTTTAGAAACATAAAAGTACAAAAACATATTGACAAACAGACACCCATTATCATAGAAAATAGTACAATCACAACTAATCTATAGACAAGGTGATATGGTCTCAACACTGTGGCTTTGAAACTGCTAATCAATCCATTAACCACTATTCACAGCTCATTACTTACTACCTCCCTGTTAAAATGAAGAGCTTCTGTCAACTTTTGCTTATCACTGGGCCTTCATGCCCACTACAATACGTGGTACCTGGTAGCTAGACCCTTAAAATACCTGTTTTGAATTGATAAATGAATCCATCTTCAGGGAAGGAAGTTACTCTCTAATATCTATGACTGGGCAATAATAATGTTATATGAAGAAATAAAGATACTCTCTCACTAATATTCTAAAGATAATTTCAGTGTTTTAATTCCTGAACTTTTATATAACAGCCATAAATGCTGAGTTTCAAAAGTCACCTTTCCCTTTGAATATAAACAATTATCACAAAGTACAGAATTTCCAGCGGTTTCAAAAAGGCATCACCAAAATGAATAGAATCAAACTATTTTGCTTCTAATTCCAGCTCTGTTACTTCCTAAGTATTTTCAGCAAGGTATTAAATACCTCTGTCATTCTGATCAATATGGACAGATATATTTGGTAGTAGTTCATAGGATTAATAAAAGACTAAACGTCGCTGGGAACAGAGGACCAGCACGGGTTGGCCTCAAGGTCTGTTCCCCGCCCTGTGGAGGATGCTGTCAAAGGAGGTGAAGGAGCCCATGGGCGCGGACCAGCTCGGGAACAAATACTGCTCTGCCCCGCAGTGCACGAAGCGGAGAGGACAAACTATTCGAGAGAAAAGGATTCTAGAAGCAGCAAAGAAAGATGAAATGGACTATGAAGTAGGTGATTCTTTTCCTTCTAAGCGTGGATTAGAAGGAAAAGAAATACTCCACCTACCATGGAGGAAATACTAAAGAATGAAAAGTACAGAGAAGAAATAAAGATGAAAAGCAAAATTGTTTATAAAGTAGAAAAGCTTCTTAGTAAAGAGACCAGTGAGGAACTCTTGCCTCCACCAGTTCAGATTCAGATTAAAGGGCACGCCTCTGCTCCGTAGTTTGGAAAAGGAGAACCCCAGAGACGCCCACCAGCACTGGCAAAACCTTCCAGCCATGATCCTGGGAGCCACAAGATGGGAAGAGCCACAATCAATGAACTGTATTATCATAAAAACCATTTTACTCACACAGATATGACTGCTTTAACAAATAAAAGAAGTTCAAAAATAAATTATAGTTGTTGGACTTATAACAGTCCTGTATTTCATTAAGCTTGAGAGCTCATTTCAATTTGCATAAGAAACGTGAGATTATAAACTACAGACTCCTAAATTCTTTTAAGACTTAAATCCTACGCTTGATTTAGTGTAGGATTTCATTCTGTTTGTGAATTTGCTTAAGATTGATTTTCCTTAAAATTGATTTTTCCCTCCTTAGTTTACTACTTTGAGGAAAGTTATATAGTTGTGAATGCCCAGTAGATGTAGGATACTTAGGATTCTTTAGGAACTACCCACAGATCCATCTTCAAGAATAAGGGCAGTGAGCTCTCCCAAATGACATATATAAAATAAATGAAAAGCTAAGATCTTTATTTCTGGAGAACTATCCTTAAAATCCCAGAGAACCAATCAAAATATAAGCTTGGGCCAGACATGGTGGCACATGCCTGTAATTCCAGCACCCAGGAGGCCGAGGCAGGAGGATCACTGCAAGTTTACAGCCAGCCTGAAGTCCATACTAAGACAAAACAAAACAAAACGTAAGCTTGGATAGGATATATGAATGCAAAGACAACTTCATTAATAAAAGAAACTATAAACACATTGATGATAACATGGGACAGTGGCTAACAGGGCAGAACTGTGGTTGAAGTTTGAAGAGACAGTTGAAGATTTAGGAGACAATCCATCAGAAAAACCTGCAGCGACAGTGAAAAGGAATGCAATAATTAAAGAGTTCCATCAGAATGAAAATTACTGTGAAGAAGAAATCAAGAAAGAGTTCTCAAAGTAGAATGTACTTCCACTGATAGGGGGGACTCGGGTTTGTATGAAAGGAAACTTTGGACAGATGTCATTAATTACATACTGAAGTTCTTGTAAAGTGTGATAAATTTCCTGGTGAACAAAACAAAACATAAATTTAAAAAAAAGAATAAATGTTAAGAAAACAATTTAACACCTAGTGCATATTTGATAATCTGCTATAGTATATATAAATATTATAACACTTGATTACCCTCTGCAGAATCTAGAGGTTATTTCACATGGGTATTTAAACTGGAGAAGAAATCTATCATTACCAGCTCCACGTGGATTCCAGTCCTTCTTCATGACCCCTGTGAATATCTACATTAACCTAGTTTAGGTCTCACTGCCCTTACAAGGCCCCTGATGGTGCTCGTGAGAAGTGCCCCATTACTTGTGAATGCCACTCCAAGGATGCCTCTATCTTTGGTCTCTGCATGTCAGCATTAAAGCTCCTAATGAATTTCGTTTATGAAGCCACATACATTCTTTAATTATTGGAAAAAGGTCAAGCAAAGGTCTTCTCAGAGTAGAAGTCTAAGACATCAAGGTTTTTGACATATTACAATCATTTTCTATCAAGAAAATGAAAGTTATACTTTATGTTCTTACTCTCTTTGTCTTTTCCTTCATCTGTTCGAAGCATAACTTCATGAACCAAAATCAAGGGTATTTACAAAAGAAGTAATACTTTATGATCATATTTACTCCACTAGTAGGATTCCAATGATGTTAAAACTAACGTGTTTCAGTTCTCTGAACACAGACAATGTTTTCTTTTGCCCTCACCTCCTGGATGCCCGTACAGTCACTTGGTAAACAGCTACTTCAAATGTGACACCACCATCACCAGTTGTCTAGTAATCAGTTTAATGCTTGTGTCCACCAAAAATTCACAGGTTGAAATCCTAAATTCCTACTCGATTATATAAAATATATCTTCTTTCATAGGGGTTACACATTTATGATTCAAATCCTTCAATTAACTAATTGTAGCTGCTATATCTCTTTTCAACTTGCTGCTATGTAATCTGACTGTATTGGCCTGAGATAAAGTTTCTTTCTTGCAAAGAATTTAGAATTTTGACATTCTAATAATTGAAAATAAAACCTACAGATCTCTCTTGTACTTCAGCTAGTTCAGAATCATTCCTCATTGTAAAACATTGGTTTTTAAACTAGAAAATATCATGGTTTTGTTTGTTTCCTTGATTTCTGATTTTGAGATTCCCATACTCTATCCTTAGAGATTTGGATCAGGAAATCCGGCCAGGACAGAAACTTCTCTTCCTCAAAACTCTCTGCAGTTAATACTGAAATCACTTAGCTTGAGAGATGCCATTTTGTTCTGTGTTTTATAACAAGCATAAAATTTTCCCCTGGCATGAATTACAAAAACTTCCAGAGTAGATCTGTAAATATCTATGAAAAAGTACCTGTAAAAAATTCTTTGTGAGAATAATGTGAAATGATATATTAACTCCAGAGCTAATTTAATTCAAGTGCATAGTGGAAAGTGAGTGGCTGTATCCATATAGGAAAATAGTCTCCGCTTAATTGTAGTCATTCACCAGCAAACGCAAAGATTATCTTGTAATAATTGAAGTTTGTAAGTGTGGAAAATCTCGGATAACGAAAAGATGAGTAAGCAGTTAACTGGCATCATTGAGAAAATATTTTTAGTGGACTAAATGCAAAGTATCAAATAATTTCTACAGCTTCTTCTGTAAATATAAAGATCTTCCAAGCTTCTGGATTTCTTTCTGGGAGCAGCAAAAAAATTAACCAATACTACTATTGTTGAAAAAAATTAAATTGATTACAAAAATCTACATGTAAAATTAGTACAACTCCATCTTTGGGAAATTGAAGGTACATATAGATTTCACATTCTGTATATTCTACCCAGAATACTTAATTATGAAAATGAGATATAAAATAATGTATCAAATATGAACAATTGCACAAAACCATAGGTTCTATCAACAGTACCACAAAAATATACGGACACTATCACTCCCAAACTTTACACAGAAACCACATCTGGCTTTTTTTGGTTTCTCTGTGCACTAGTTGTCTGGAACCACTGAAGAGTATTTCTACAACTTTGAGGTGTCTGCCTCAGACATGTGGGGTGTAAGCTTCACTGCTGCAGCCACTGTGTTTCCAAGAAACTGTGCTATATACAGATGAACATCACATAAGCCTCAAGAAGACAGAGGTTCAGTGTTTATATACTGAAAAATTGTACAAGTCATTACATGGTCAGTCTATTGCCCCAAGCAGCAAGAGATGCTACTTCAAATGCCTCCATAGGAAACTGCTGTGAATTTGAATGCTGTACCTGTAGTTGAAGAATCTCTATGAGTTTTTCAGAAATAGAGCCTTGACAGAGATTTAATCACCTAGTGTGACATGAACTGGAAAGCCAAGTGCCAAGAGCCATTCTATATAATTTTGGGGGAAGAATCATTACATAATTAAATTGTGATTAGAGCTTGTCTGAAGCCTAGTGTCTTGCTCTGTGAGCTGGCTATGGTATGGTGTATGGAAATATAACCCTGTGTGTCTCTGGCCACAGTTGAGGCCTTGGTGGTCCCATGACGCTGTGATACTCCAAGGCAAGATTATATCAGCTGCAAATATCCTGGTTCCTTGAGAACCGAGTAGTAATTTTAAAAAGTTTTCTCCTGGGGAAATGGACAAATTTCTTATTAACCTGCATCTCTCCCCATCACCTTCATCAACAAGATCCTTCTCAGCAGGAGACTACCGCCACACTCTGAGTCATCTGATAATCCCCTCATCACTTTCCTCAATGTAAATGCGATCAAAGGTGCCAAGGTTCTGGCTGCCTCACAGCCTTTGGTTCTTGTGAACAGCAGACCGTCCCAGATCCCCACTGCTTCACAATTTTGTCTCTTGCTCTTTCTTTTCACCATGCACTATGACACCTTGAAAAAAATTGGGGACTCACTGCAGGCATGCCCAGTAAGCAAAGTAAATACTTCTGTCTGGATGTGGATCTATTCTTAAAACAAGTGAGACACGCAATTATACCTAAATATGTATTGGCTGTTTCGGTGACTTACATTTAGTTCTTCAAATTCCATTTTAGGAGGATTATGTAGTACAGATCACACACACACACACACACACACACACATGCACACGCACACGCACACGCACATGCACACACATTCAGCAATTTCAGTTAATAATGCATCTACCTTGGTGTTTAGTGTAAGGTTTTCAAAGAAAGTTCTTATGTTTCAGCCACCATAAAATAAAGAGTAGCACAGTATGTAACTTTCTAATCAAAATGTAGCTCCTACAAAAAAAGTAAATATGTAATTAACATTTGTCTGGGGACAGGGATCTCTCTGAAGCAACACTTGGATTTTACCACACTCTGCACTGTGCTGGTAATGTGTACCCTTGGATAGCTCCTCCAAACCCTCATCACACTGCCCATAAAAGTGTAAATGCTGATAGCACTTTCAGCATTTTAGAACCATGCAATTATTGAAGATCTTGACTATGATGTTATTCACATTATTTATGTTACATAGTCAGATCGTGAGATTATCTGGAAAGAAATGCACTTTTCTAACTATGCTTTCCAGTCCCACGAACAACATTGCCTCTTCACAACTGTTTTTGTAAGCCTGTGAGAAAGGGTCCCATGAGTCCAAAGCGCTGGACACTGCACTGGGAAAAGGATGTACCAAGGCTCAGAAGGAGTCTGCATTCCCACAGCCATTACTAGAGAAGTTAGGTGCAGCCGGCAGAGCAGGGTCAAGGGACCAAGCAGTGGGTAGCTGCCCCGTGGTGCTCATTGCAATCTTCCCCAGAAGCCCAAGCCCCAGCCACCTAGTTGTCCTTTGAGCCAACAATGTGTTCAGGAGAAAAATCCATGCTGAATTATTCTAACCTAAGCCATATGCCTTATTCTTAGAGCACAGAATAAAATTTACCATACAAACCAGAACTACTATTATCATATGTCACGAGATGGATGAGAGAAGATAAAGTACTTTCTGCAAAATATAAGCACTTAGTTTATAGTTGTATTGAATCTAATGAAGTAAAGTCAGAAAAGCTTTCTCCCACCCGTGCTGACAAACACGTTCTGCAATATGTAACTAGTCTCGCTCTGGGCAGCATCTGGGGCAGACCCCCTCCCCTGCCGTCACAGCCAGCGCAATCTGCACAGCAAACACGGCCTCAGCTCTGGCTCTCTGCTCGTCCCCTCACGCTCATCTCAGGCCTGACTGCTGGTGGATGGTCTTGCCGTGGGAAGAGAGGATGCAGTTGACTTTATTTTCTGTTTAGTCAACTTTCTACTCTTCCCCTACACCTTTGTAGGGCTTCTGGCTGCTTCACGGGTGGGAGCGTGGAAAGAGGATTGGGAGGAAAAAAGGCAAAGGGCTCTGTGTTTTAAGAGTTTTTTTTTTTTATTTTAAAGGTAAAAGAACAAACACATATTAACAGACAGACATTTACAGAATAACACAAAAACAATACAAGCAATACAGAATTTCAGACAAGGTGACAGGAAATTAGCAATGGTGATGGTAGTAACATACTGATATCTTCAAATTTTGTTCTATTTTTTAATGTAGTTCTTGTCTTCCTTCATTGTAGGTGTCATCCACAAGCAGATTTTCCATTTGAAGACCCCGTATGTGTCTTCTGGAATGTGCCCTTCCTTCCCGTGGATCCTGCAGAGACGGTCACACTTCTGTCCCTTGGTCCTGGCAGCAAACCTGTGGCTGCTTTCTGATGACTTCTCTCCCCTCCTTGGCTGGCTCTCTCAGGTGAGTTTCTGTGACAGCTGCTGGAGATCTAGGAATTACTTAACCCCCAGAAACTCACACATCCTTTCCTATCAAACACAGCAAAAGGGGCTGTTGTTGCTGGCTTCTCTTGCCTTGTCCTACAAAACCACACGTTACCAGCCAACTTTCTACCTTTAAAATTATTCAAGAGGAATATATCCACCAACTCCTTGATTGGCTTAAAATTCTATTTGCTAGGGTTTTAGAACTCTCTTGCGTTAATGCCCGGTAGCAGCACAGCAAGGCCTAGGATTTGCAGCTCAGCTGGCATGCAGGACAGAAGTAGAGCGTCCGTCTGCTTTGTTGCAGGCAGTGTGTTTTTGCAGTGAATTTTTTGGGGTTCCTTCACTCAGCTTCAGATGAGAACAGAATGAGGTCCCTTCTCCTTTCCTGGTTGGCAGGCAGAGAAAAGCTATCTTGCTACCCAGTATGTATGAATTCCTCCAAAGAGACTTTTTTCAGTGAATCTGCAATTACATGTTGCTTGGTTGCAGGCAATGAAAGTGCTCCAGGTATAGCAGTCTTTACGGGGAGGATCTTCAGGAAACACATTCTCAACGTAAGCATTTCAGACTCAGTTATGAGGTATTAGGTGTTTAAACAAGAAATAGTAAGTAGAATTAGGGTAGATTTTCTGATTCATTCTGCCACCCACTTAGTACAGCAGCTAAAGCAGAGAGCTTAATAATTTTTCTCCTACCCTTTCCATTGTCTACTGGCAGAGAATACAATGTGGACAGAGGGGAAAAAAATCTTAAAAGGAACAAGCGTGCTAAATATGTAACTGCTGCTATTATCCTGGCTCCCGAGATGCAAGCTGCTCGGTGCACGAAAGGTTAACCACATTCTGCGACAGCACTATAGAGCACGTGTGATTCCATTTGATCTAAAAATAGAGTTCTCTGAGGAATGTAGAACTATATTATTATACTAATATTTAAGGCTGCACTCAGTAAGAATCTAAAACCCTGAAAACTTCCTCATCACAAGAGACATAAATCAAGGATTTACTTAATAACACAAAAGGCAGAAGTAATCCCAGAAAAAAAAATAGGAAAGAGGAATAAAGCACTCTTACAGCTGTAGTACGTTAAGAAGATACGCATGGTGTTGGTCTTCAATAAGAGCCATCAAACAAGTGGGGACTGTGATTTAATAAGCTTTACTCTAGCTTACCACCAGACAGGAGACAGCAGGAGCAAATGTGTGATCTTCCTACGTACACCACGTCTGAGTTCTTCCACTCAGTGCTGAGGACATCAAATCTCACTGAAAGCAAATGTGTGATCTTACTACATACACCTATGAGGTCATCTGCTCAGTGCGGAGGACATTAAATCTCACTGAAAAAATACTTCCATTTTGACTATGTACACAAAGAAAATCAATGCCAAATTCTTTTCAATTAATGCAAGTAGATTTTGATTTAAGGGGAATACATTATCCTGTGGAAATAATATAAAGACAAAGATGTAAATTACTAGTAAACTTTTGAGCAGTGACGCTAAATATACTATTATAAATTATTGATTAAAAAACTGATAATTATAGTATAAATTATAATAAAAATTAAGATACCTAAAGTTTTTCCAACCGCATATGCTTTTTGAACCTTATCTGCTTTAGAAAACATACGTGTCTTCCAAGAACACTGTATTTAGGTATTTCCAATATTCAGTGCTTTCTTTTTAAGATCACTATTTTGATAACAACAATATGACTGACATTACAGTGCTTATGAAAATTGAAATTATGGTGATTTTTGGAAAATAACTTTGTTTTTATACAGAAATTGATTATTTCCCAATGCATCTAAAATGCAATGAAAAAAGGAACAAAGATTTTTTTTTTAATTAGCCAAATAAATTGTTACTTTCCTCACTTTGGCCCTTAAATTGAAAATCCCCTGAAGTAGAAAAAGAGTTGAATTATCAGATAAGCATTAAAATACAAGCTCCAAAAATTGTAGTCAATAGCCTAACAAGTTTGGGCAACGGAGCACTTAATTCTTCACGACTTCTCCACAGCGGGGACAGCTAATAGAAAAGCAGCTTTGGTGCCCAACTTACTTTCGTACCCACTGGGTCTGAGCCCTTAAGTTTCCACAGGGGATTCAGTAGAGTTTGCGATGAACTGAAGTGAAGTCCTACACTGTTTCTTTTAACTAATTATATTGCACATTTGCTAACATCTAGTACAGTAATTACCAGACCAAGTATTCTTTGTCATGAAAAATATGTATGTAATTACTACAAAATTGAGCTGACAAGAAGAAATCATTATACATGATTTGGAGTTGGACTCAACTTTATAAGAGATTCATCTGTAAAAAAACTAATGTTTGCACAAAATGTAATGTAAGATATGGAGTTATATTGAGGTGAGTATGTTTCAGAAAATCAAAAGAAAATGTATCGTACTTAACTAAATACATTTTTAAGATTCTTTACTTATAACAATATAAGCCCTCAGAATGGATTACACAGATGTAATGCATTTCTCCTAAACATTCTAGCCTATTTCTTTCTTTCTTTTTTTCTTTTTTTGGTACTGGGAATTGAACTCATGACCCAGGCAAGCGCTTACGCTGCTGAACTATATCCCTGGCTCTGGCCTATTTCTTGATGAGTAATTTTTTCTCACAGTGTCCTCATTAACAGAAAGTAAAAGAGCAAATGATCTCATATATGAGAGTCTCTCTCTTCTCGTTTTTTTTCCTCTCTCGCTGTCTCTGTCTCTGTGTGCATCTCTCGCTTTCTCCTTTCATTCTGCGTTTCTCGAGTGTTTGGGTGGGAAAGGGGCACCTACCATTGAAGATTAAAAATGAAACTTTCACTTCCCAGGATGCCATATGTGAATAAAGGTGTAGTTACTATTATCATTATTTATTTCCTTAATGATTTCTTTACAACACTAGAATGCCATGTTTTCAAATTGTAGTGCTAATCAGTATAAAGCAACACAAATTAAAAGACATTTATTTAATGTTCCTCATGTGTTAAACTATTGTCCTAGGCACTATGAAGAATATAAAGATGAAACAATATTGCTCTTGTATACATGGAGTTTTAAATCACACTAGAAAAGTGAGTATACAGAAATATACTTTTGAGAGACTGTATAACTAATCAATCATAAAAGGGCTAGTAATACAGGAATAGAGTGGAACTTTGAGTTCTTGGTGCAGGATATTGATTGTCAAACGTTAGTTCATTTAATTTTGAGGACATCATTTTTAAGAAGGGATATTTTGCCTATGTATGGATGAAAAGTGTGCGGCTGAGAAAGATTAATTGGTATACTAAAGTTGATAGCTAATAGTGAGTGCATCTAGTCATTAATTTCAAGTCTATTGATTTCCACAACCCACAAATTCTTTATGTACCATTCCAGTGAATGCAGAAAGGGGAAGAAATGAGTCCAGGGATTCATGGACAAGGGTCCAAGTGCAATAGGCAGAGATGCAAGACACAGCGTACAGACAAGAATGTAGCATACAGACAGCAAGAGGAGACTAACGGTCTTTAAAGAACAGTGAGGGGGAGACCTACTGACACAAAGACGATCACTTCTCCGTGGCCCTAACTCCAGTCCTCATTAAAGGAAGTGTACAGCTTTTATAAGATTAAGCATTACGCATGCAGTATTCATCTATGTAGCATTTGAGCATTGATAATGCCAAATGTGACACTTTAAGCTGTAACACAATGGCAAGCAGAGACAGCAGAAGGACAACCAGCATTTGGAGGCAGATTTATCTATGTTGATGGGCACTGTTTGGATTCATTCCTAGAATATCAGGCCACCTTCTCTGGTGGTCTAGGGATTTTATACAATGTACAGCAACAGGTACCAAGATGAGACAGAGCAGCCTGGTGGTTCTTCTGATTAGCTGGCAGGGTGAGATCATCAGTTACAGGATAGAGTAATGGTCATCACTTCACGAAACTTGGTACAAGGGTACAATTGGTATTTTGTGTGTTCAGTTACAGGCATCAAGAAAATAATTACAAAGCCGTGAAGCAGTTACAGCACTAGGTAGTTTCAAAAGAACAAAGTTTTAGAAAGAACAATTTCTCTTGAACAATTTTTCCCTTTCAATAAGAGAAATAAATAGAACTTGATTCATAGCCAGAAATGTTATCCAGACAATCTGTTAAATGTTCAATATTAAGGGTGTTTTTTCTTTCTTTCTCTCTAAAAGTGAACAACTTCTCCAAAGAGAGAAATAAATAAATGAATGGCATGTGAAGACAATAGTGAATAAGCTAGTAAGATGGCATTAGGAACTTGGCAGTTGGATAAATCCCCTGTAGTGACCGTATGCAGTGCGGAGTGGCAACAAGCAGAGGAGGTCAAAGTGAGCTCATCTGAAGAGCTGCTAAACAAACAGTGCACACACAGGGTGCTCGTTATAACACTAAGGAGCTTAACGTCAAGTCTTAATCATTTCTACTGTTTCTTTCCAAGGGCTTGGGAAAGCCTTGGACAATACAATCATGTTTTTTGTAAAATTGGCAAAAGCAATTTATTTCACCAAAATTACCTAAGATCACTGCCTCATTCCTCTCCAATTTGACCTCTTTCACGAGACTTCTATTAATTCAGAAGTCTTTTTTTTTTTTTTTTTTGTACTGGGAATCAAACTCAGGACCTTGTGCTTGCCAGGCAGGTGCTAATGCCATGGAGTTCTATCCCTGCCCCTAAGTCAGAAGTCTTTACAGTGGGATCTACAATACCTACAAAGAGGTTGAGATGTAGACTGTTTTACTTTGAGGATCATGTCTCTGATTCTCAATTGCTTAATTGTAGAATAATTGCTTAAATTATTTCTAGTCCTCTTGATACAATTATATTCACATGATGCAACCTTCTACTATACCAACTCACTTATTTATCCTATTTTGTATTTATACTTTTATTTATCTTAAAAATACATATGTTTCATGCCCCATGAAACCCTAGTAATGTCATAGTTTCTTGACTGCAGAGATTGATAACTTATTTGGAGATAAAGACCATATTATGGCTGGGGATATAGCTCAGTGGCATAAGCACTTGCCTGGCAAGCACAAGGTCCTGAGTCTGATCCCCTGTAACACACACAAAAAAGATTATATGACAAGGAATCGATGTTGCATAACACCATGAGAATATTACTACTCTGGAATAGGAATGAAAAAATGGAATTTCTAGTTTTAGGATGGTACATGTCTAAGCATAATAATCTTAACTCTTTAGCTTTAAATTGTGACAACTGCAAAAATGGAAAGAATAATCCACTTTAAGATTTCCAAAGACCAGTCCTTGAACTGCTATTCATTCACAGTAAGTATTTTAAGGACAATTCATTTATTTTCACAAGACTACAGTGTATATTGAATATATATTATATGTCAGAGACTGAGAGGCACTTCTAACTTTTTGAAATTAAAATCTATTTGGGATGGAGTGTGGGCTGGTATGTAGAAATTAAACAAATAATTAGAGAAACTAATACAAAATTATATACTATGTTGAAGTACTATGAGGGTAAAGTATTACCCTCAGGAGAGTATAAAATACAGCAGTATACTTATTAGAGTATAAAAGGGATGCTGAAGATCAGGTAAGTCTCCTCCAAGTGTGTCATTTGAGGTAAGGTTAGATGAACACAATGTATGAAAATGAGAGGTAAAACAGAAGTCTAAGGACCTTAACTTTAGCCAAATGGCAGCATATGGACAATATTCCTAAAGTTAAGAAGCAAAACTTCCAAGATCAGTGGTCTTTAAATTTTATTTTGACAATGTATGACAGTCAATAAATTTACATGTTTATTTTTTCATAAATGGTACACATGTACTATTATATTTTATTGCATGTAATGCAAAACAAACAAAAAATGTTTAAACATAACGTGAATGCTACAAATCTTTTTCATTCTAAAACAGCACTGTTAGTTGTGACTCAATTATGAATCTTTACTTTTGAAAATTTGTTTTAATGTTTTGTAATTAAAATTGACTATATGAATAGTTTATGTTAAGCCAAGTTTTAGTGACTATTACAACTTTCAGGTTAAGTATATAAAAAGAAACAAATCTAAACAACAAAATTACTTTATTAAACTTAACACATTGTAAATTTTTTCAACTGAACTACTCAGTAAGCAAAACTTCCTGTTAAAAATTTCTTAGCAAATTGGCATGTCCTACCAAATGAGTTACCAAGTGATGCACTTAAAAATTTGTCCAGTTTTGTTTAGCTATAGTTGACAAAAAGAAATTTTTTCAAAGTGTACAACCTCATGATTCGATTGACATTCCCATTGTGAAATGATTGCCGCAATCAAATTAACACGTGCATCCCCACTGTTAGCCACCACTTGTGGGAAGGAGAGGATAAGCTCACCATAGAGCTACCTTCTTAGCAATTTTCAAGTAAACATGCAGTAGTGTTAAAGCCTGCATCACCAGGGTGAATGCTAGATCCCCAGAGCTTATTCATCTTATAGCTGGAGATTGGTACTCTTTGAATAATATCTCCCCATTTCCTCTGCCTATCAGCCCTGCAAACACCATTTTGTTCTCTGTTTCTATGAGCGTGCACATTTTAGGTCCCACACATACTAGCACTCTTACCAAATTCTCCTTCTCTAGCTTACTTCATTCAGTATATTATTTGCTAGATTTGTCCATGTTAGAAACGGGAAGATTGATTTCATTTTTGTGGCCAAATATGATTCTATTTTAAGTGTATATGTAACATAGGTTATGTCCCTCTTTCTGGCCCTAACTTACCTATTTCATTCAAAATTAGCAGTGTTAAATGTTCCACTTCACAGGAAAATAAACCATTATCCCACCTGTCAAGGAACTCTGTAGTTCTCCTAGACACAAACACTTATATACACCAATGCACACAGCCACTCACTTTACTCCGCACACTCACTATTGCACAACAGTACAATGAACATGAGAAAGCAAGTATCTCTTAAGCATACTGATTTTAATTCTATCAGTAATATACCTGAAAGAGAGATTTCTGCATTTTGTGATAGCTCTTGTTTTAATTGTCTGAAGACCCCCCATGTCGTTTGCATAAGGTTCGCAGCACTTTACCTTCTCACCAAGAGTGCACAGGATTTCCCGTTCCCCCAGATACTTGCCGATACTTATTCATCATCCTTTATCTTCTTGGTAACAGTCATCTAAGCTGCTGTGAAGTGATATCACATTGTCACTTTCATTGGTGGCTGCCTGATTATTAGTGATGTTGGTCATGCTTTCATAAGCCTACTGGCCATTTGTCCCTCTTCTTTGGAAAATGTCTATCCAAGTTCTTTGCCAATTTTTAATTAAAATTTTATGTTTTCTATTTTCAAAAGAAAGAAAGATAGATAGAAAGAAAGAAAGGTCCTACCATTCTGTTTCTCTGGAGAATCCTACTCCACTGCAGAAAGAAACTTGTACATTTTCTTGTTGTTTAAAATAGTGTCCAGGTTTGGGGATATGGCTCAGTGGCATAAGTGCCTGCCTGGCAAGCTCAAGGTCCTGAGTTTGATTCCAAGTACCTCCCCAAAAAACCTTAAAATAAAGTGTCCATTAATGAGATACAAGGGCTGGGGATACAGCTCAATGGAATAAGTGCCTGTCTGGCAAGAGTAAGGTCCTGAATTCAATCCCCAGTACTGCCAAAAAATAAAAAAAAGGAGATACACACCTTTCTACAAAATGTGTGCCTAAAATTTCACGTGGCCCACAAATTCATCTGTGTACAGCAAAGGTTTGCATTGCTCACAATGTAATGTCTCTTCACTGCAGCTCAGGTGGCTATTCCCAAGAAGATAAAGGATGAGGTTAGGTCCCTCTTTCTGGTCTTAGAATTACCAAGTTCATACTCTATCTTCAGTACTAAATGTTCCACTTCCAGAGAAAATAACCCAACACATCCTATATGTTGCTGAATTCTGTTGTTCTGCTTGTCCTAAACTTCTCTTTGAAATTCATGCTTGAATGCCATAACTATGTGTGTAACTTTGTGGTTGTGAGACACCTATGAAAAAATCATCGAATAAGCAAATATTAAATGCCAGAGACACTAAAGTAATATATTTTTAAAAGTCATAGCCACATTGGAAAAGCCATGTGAAGTCAGAATTGGCATTAAAGAGGTGCGGTAGAAATTAAACAGAAATAATTTCTAATAAGGACAATAGATGTTAAAGTACTGAGTTTTTATAGATGGGCAGTAGTCTTAATATAAGACCGCCCTTACCCTGGAATCATGTGTCTTCCCAAAATTTTAAGGACAGTCTCCAACCATCAGCTACCCCTAAATGGCCTTCCATTCACCACGTTGATATTTATCACTTGAGAGCTCAATATTGTGAAGCAAAACTGAGCAAAAAACGTTGCATGAAGACTAGAGGATGGATTGTTCAGTGTGAACTACTTTTTAAAGACAAGGGTTCAAAACTTTTCAAGTTTAGCCATAAATAGATAAAATTTTCATTCTTAGCTTGGCAGTCATTTAAATCAATAAATTTTGATGCTTGTAAATACAGTATATCCTCAGTAATTACTTTGGACACGTAGACCATGGAATTTCTACAATAACCCTGACAAGTGATGACCATACTGAGCGTTCTTAACACCAGACATAACGATTTCCATCTGGGGACAATAACATCAAGGGGTATTAACTCTTGTTTATTTTTTTAACATAAGTCTTACTTTAGTAGGGACAGATTACGGGTGGAGAGAGGCACCATATAAAAAAGATATTTGACTCCGAAGCACTTACAGGGACCAACATTAAACAACCTTTATTTCTCTATTTATCTCCTTGATTATTTTTATTCACTCCAGGTTTAAAAAACACTAATAGGAAAATATAAGTTTAGGAAAGACACTTCTCTGAGAAGGGAGAGAACACTGAAAAATAAGTTTGTATGTTACAATGTCATATCTACTAGCTTTATTCTCTGTGAGTCAATAAACAAAAGAGGGCTTGAAAAAACTAAAGACTTGCAAAGAAAGCACAAGTTGAGCAGACTTTCAGTGAAGAATGATGGAGTCTACTAGAAATGAAGGAAATAATCACAGGGCAGCAAGCATGGGCAAAAAGATAATTTTTTCTAAGTAAGTGGGTTCCCTCAATAGCCATCTAGAGTTTCAGGCACAAATAACACTTGCTTTTATAATCTCTTCTTGCTGTAGATTCTGTGATCTATAATTTTGTTAATTTGCTAAGAGAACATAATATTAAAAATAAAACACAATTAAAGAGAATGTGCTGGTATTTGTGACAAACTGTGGGTTAGAGAGGAGAGAGAAAATATGACATGGAATTAAACTATATTTTATATATGAAGAAGTAGAGCTGTCAGTCATGCAGAAAATCTAGAGTATTGGGAAGAATTTTTTTGCTTTTGTTTAGCTTGTTTTAAAATAAGAAATCAGCACTGAGGTAAAACTTCAGAAACTCAAGGCAGATAGATAGACAGAAAGAGGATGAAGCGATGCCACCAGATTGGGAATTAGTATTGCAGACAAAGAGAAATACAGCACAGGCCATATGAGGCTCAGATACCCTTGAGGTCGTTGCAAGCAAGGAGAGAGGCTGGTGAGATTAGAAGCCTAGACTGCCGCAACTAATCTACAGGGAAGTATTTGGGAAAACTATTTATAAGAGATATAGGCAAATATGATAAATGCCAGTGAGGATGTGTGTAAGGTCGTGGAAGTCATTCATTTTCCACCAAATATCAGAGATAAATAGATATAAACCTCCATTGCATGACTGTACAGGGCTTCCACTTAAAGGAGTTTTGAGAATTGCATAAGTGTTCTGATACACATGGACGGTCCTCATTCAGGTTTTTTTTTAATTTTCTGATTTCTTTTTTAAAATTTTATTTGAAAGAGAAAAAAAGAAAAAACATAAGAAAACATAGTACAGAATTTCAAAACAAAATAAAAGGAGATTAATAATAATTAATATATTGTATATTCAACTTCAAGAAAGAAATTGCTCCAGCACCTGAAAGTTCTCTCATGGACAAAATTTACCTGTTGCCTGCTTTAAAGACTACACAGTGACCAACTTGCTAAATTTTGTAGTTAAGTGAGCCCTTATTTTATATTTATTTTGTTTATTATAGATAATTTTTCTAGTACAGATTATTAGATGGAAATATTGCTATGATTGATGCTGATCATACATGAAATAATTGTACTTTGTTAAAAAAACTTTACTTGGAATTAAATTAATATTTAATAATGTGGAAAGTGTAGCAAGAAATAGCAAGTTTGGAAAATTTATCAACAAATCTGAATTAGTTTCCAAGGGCTGCCATTATATTCTTAAGAAGAATATAAAGAGTAAAACTTAACTATTTCATTAGTTCATTTAGGTCCTGGTGAATACACTGCTGAATTCTACAAGAAATTTAGAGAAAATCTAATGTCATTAACCTTCAAACTCTTTAATGAAATTAAAAGAGAAGCAATACTCACATACTCATTCCTAGAAGTATTACCCTGATATCAAAACCAGAGAAGGACTCAGCCAAAAAGGAGAACTACAGGCCCATCTCTCTAATGAACATAGATGCAAGAATCCTCAATAAGATAAAGGTAAATGGAGTGCAGCAAATCAATATAAAGATTCCACACCCTGACCAAGTAGGACTCACCCCAGGGATGCAGGGATGATTCAACAAACACAAAAAAATAAATGTACAACATATCAACAGAACAAAGGACAAAAATCACATGATCATCTCAATAGAAGCAGAAAAAGCATTTAACAAAGTCCGATACCCATTCATGATAAAACTCTAAAGAAGATCAGAATAGATGGTTTTATCTCAGTCTGATAAAAGCTACCTATGGCAAATCAACAGCCAACATTATACTAAGTGGTCAAAACCTGAAGGCTTTCATGGCCAAGTCAGGAACAAGACAAGGTAATATCTGGTAATATCTTATCATATAATATCTATCTTGTATTATGGTGAGGAGCATTCCTTCTACACCGAATTTATGAGAACTTTGATCATGAAAATTGTTATTGTTGGGCCCACGGATGTAGCTCAGTCACACTGTGCCTGCCTGGCAAGTGAGAGATACTGAGTTGGATTCCTGGTACTCAAAAAAAGTTGTTGATGTTGTCAAATGCTTTTTTGCATCTACAGAGATGATCATATAAAGTTTATTTATTCTGGTGTTCTAGCGAATCACATTCCTTGGTTTCGGTATGTTGAGTCATTCTTGCCTCCTAGAGATCTAATGGGTCTGATCATAGTGAATTCTTCTTTTAACATGTGGAATTCAGGTGGAAAGTATGAAAGTATTTTGAGAAAATTTGCATCTAAATTCATCAAGTCTATTTATCTCCAATTTTCTTTTCTTGTAGTGTCCCTATCTGGCTTTGATATAAGTATATTCTTGGCCTTATAAAATGAGTTTGGATGTATTCTCTCCTCTCAAATGTTGGGGCAGAGTTTGATAAGGATTGACCTTTGAGTGTTTTGCAGAATTCATTAGTGAAGCCAGAGATCTTGGGCTTTTCTCTGATTTGAGATTATTTATTACTGACTTATTCTCCTTAGTTGCTATCAGTTTGTGGTTTTTATTACTTTACCATTTAATCGTCCTAAATTGTGTATTTCTAGGAAATTATCTATCCAATGAATTGGTATAGTATCTAGATTATTGGTAAGCATCTGCTATCCAGTTATTGTTACTGTGTGTAAGAGTCTCTTATGCTCTTTGCTTTTCTGTGATGATAGTTGCAATGAATAATATTTCACTCATACTTTTATTCATTCATTTGAATCATCTCTTTTTCTATACTTAATACAGCCAACCAATTGTGTCAATTTTATTTATATATTTAAAATGCCAACTATCATCTATGTTGAGCTATTCTGTTGTTCTTCATTCTCTACTTCATTTACTTCTGTTTCAATATTTAATTTTTCTTCCAACTTTTCTAGTAGTGAAAGGGATATTATATTCAAGATATTAAAATAAGGAAACCTTACTGAACAAGAAATACTGGAGAGCTCTTCACCTCTCTGGTTAAATTATTCTCCAGAATTTAAATTTTTGGTCTTGGTTGTATATTGGATTGCCTTATTGGTTTCTATTTCAGATCATTTACTATTGACATATTATAATGCTAGTTTTCCTTAGTGCATATAAGTTATATACAATATTGTATTTAATGTTCATTACATCCTATACAATATTGTACCCTGCAATTTTGCTGAATTCATTCATTACTTGTTTTTTGGCAGAAGTTTTGCAGTTTTCTATATATTTAAGGTCATGTCAACTGTAAATATTGACAAGTTGACTTCTTTTCATTTTGGATGCCTGTAATTTCTTACTCGTGCATGATTTTCTGGCTAGGGCTTTAAAAGTTGTATTGAATAAAAATGGTGAATATGGGCATCCTTGTCTTATTCTAGTTCTTACAGAGAAAGTTTTCAGGTTTTAAAAAAATAATTAAGGAACATTAATAAGAATGGTTGGAATAATAGCATGACGTTTTTGTAACTAAATATATCATGTTTATGTAGCGTTTTAGGCAATGCTTATATGACATTAGGAAAGCCATTTAGCTATCTTGGACTCCTTTGTTCTAATTAGTTGAATAGCAGAATACAAAAATAGTGCAACCCTCTTTTTCTCTTCTAAATTCTTATTCTGATTCTTAATTACATAATCTATAGAACTCTAACATAAAGTAATTGTAAAATGGTGACATCAGAAAAGTAATTGTTTACAGGTTTCTGATATGCTTTGTTTTATTCTAACAATTTTTTGAGATAAGCAAGTTATTACTGTAACTTTTTAAGATGAGAACAATGGTGTAGTTTAAATAACTGACTTGTGAGCTAGATGATTACAATTGGTTTTCTAATTTTCCAATTTAGTTCCCCTTTTGCTTTATTAGTGGTTTCCAACTGATAGGCCCTTGAAAGTTTCAAAAACTGAATTTTTATAAGCATGAGTAGAAGTATTCAAACTGGAGTCATGCTTATGTAAGTTTCTGGTTCTTTTTTAAAACACACTGAACATTTAAATTACAAAAACTACAAGAGCGCTGGTTTCTTTCTCTAGTTATCTACCTATCTACCGCCAAAATTTGGTTTGAAATTATATGACAAGAAGTATGACGCCATTTGCTAGAAAAACAAGTGATTGAAAACCCAAACACTTGAATTCTAATCTTCATTCCTCTCCCTACTTGGACAGTCTGTTTTTGATCTGCACCATATTCTTCATGCATAAAACGGAAAATCATGCTCTTTTTAACAATTCTCCATAGTGATGATAGTGATGTGTGCTTCTCAAGTGTTATAATCTAAATCCTATGTTTTCCCTCAAGCCTTTTCTTAGACTGCCTACAGCCGTAAAGATGCTCCTCACTATGTAAATTAAAATTTTTATAGATTCAAAAGTGCCACAGTCAAGCAGGGAACTACAAGGAGAGGAGCCGTGGCAGAGAACTAAGTGTTTGTGGTTTATGAGTTGAACAGCAGAATGTGGCTATGCCCCTAACATGCCCGAGGACATATGGTGCCCTCATGAATAAGGAATTTCTGGAGTGTTGTTCCCCTAGACTGTGATTTCCTTGGGGGAGACTCTGCCTTTAATTTATCATTATGTCTGAAATATTCCATTACATTAAACAAAATAAGTTTCTAATAAATATCATGGACTAGAAAATATATGGAATTCTATCTCTCCTGTTTACATGTGGAAACTTGGGTAAAATATTTTTCCATTATTAAATGGTACTTATAATTACTTTACTGTATTAATTTAACTCATATTTATTTGAACTTTATTTAGAAAATACTGTTAATTTCATTTCTATTAATGTCACATAAATTGATAAATAAATGTTATTTTAGGCAATATTTTTGAGCAGAGTCTGTAAAGTATTAGTACACATAAAATCTTGTGGAAACAGTAAAAGTGTTTGTATCCATATTGGAAAACCTTTAAGAAAGGAGAGTTGAAGCAGGAAATTAGACAAGGCTGAAGGTGTAGCCGCAGGGATCGAGTGAGGTCAAATGTTTACAGATTGTGAATTTTGTAATCAATAATTTTGATTTTTCTTAAAAGGAACGGGCAACTTTGGGAAGTGGTTGACCAGTACCATATTTGGATTTATTGTTAAGAGACAGCCATTAATCAGCAATTAGAAAAGGATAACGTTGAAACTGCTGATTCTTCCAGAAGTCCAAATAAAAGATGACATGGTCTGGATGGCTCTGCTACCCGTTAAAATGCAACAGAGTGGGTGGATGGGAAGAAAACATAGATCTCATCTCGACAGTCCTTGATGATGGACCCGTATGGCGGACTGCTAGAGAACGATTTGAGGACAGCTCCGAGATTTCCACTAGATATAGGACTTGTTAATGCTCACTGAGAAAATTTGACAACTCAGATAATTTAATGAACTTTTACTGAACAATGGTAATGATTCGGTATAAAAGAATAACTATCATTTATTAAGCACCAAAGCTGTCACGTGCTTTAGGCTGTTTAACTGTCATATTATTTCTACTTTACATGTGAGAAAAATGAGGTACAAAGACAGGTAGTTAATTGCACAAATTCATTGAACAGAGGTAGAATTTTTATATATTTAATTCTTAAAGTAATGACCTTAAATGATATGCTGCACTATTTGCCGTTAACGATTTGGGAAATTAGCCAAATGAAAAATCACAATGCAGAATTAGTTAGCTCAAGGAACTAAAGACTAAAGCAGGGTCACAGTGCAGCATCAATAATAGAAAGCTTTTTATATATGTGATGAATTGCCTTTTCTTGCTACTTAGAAAACAGTTTAACATTTTGGTGCTGAGATTGAGTTGCAGCAACACAGAGTAAGTTATTAAAACTAACTCCCTTAGTTAAAAACCTAAAATGCATTAGAATTCAAATGAGAAATAAAGAAATTAAAAAGTGTATTTTTTATGTAAAAATATGAAAAGTATCCTAAAGGGTAAACATTCTGTTTCTAAGAATAGTACTTTGTGGAAAAGCACAGGAGGAAATGTAAGAATATGTTGCTTTAGAAATTGTTTATTGCTGCATGCATTTGACTTAAAATTATGCAGGAGGTTGTTGTCTCATTAGACAGAAAGGAAGCAGCTTTATATAGAGCAGAAGACAAAAAACTGTAGCAGCAAAATAAGGTACAAGAACTGTGACCTGGCAAAGCACAGAGCAAAATTACAAATGGCCAGTAACCATATTATAAAATCTTACTTTATTTTTAGTCAAAGAAAGGAAATATGCAATACTAATAATACACTACTATTTATGTTTTGAATTGAAAAATATTTTTGTGATAATGTTGTCCTGAATGTGGAAAAATGGCTTTTGATGCAAATATTGGAAATAAGACAATAATAAATGTTAAAGCTAATATTTCTGAGAGATTTCTCTCTGACAGAGACTGGGCTGAATATTTTGTATATACTTATCTATGAAATTATCACAGTGATGACACAGGGGATAAAGTAGCTTCATGAATCCCATTATATGAATGAAGACCTCTGGCCACAGAGAGCGAGCATGTGGTCACAACAGTAGCCTGACTTCAAAGAATCATTTTCTGAAGAAAGGTTTGCTCTCTCTGGAAGGTTGCCGCTCTTTGCACCAGCAATTGAAGAATTGTTCTTGTGATTAAACCTATGGCAAAAATTTATGTACAGGGTAAGTGTTGTATATAATAATGTTATGTATAATACAAGAAAATAAAAACTGCCTGACTCCTATTTGAGAATTAATACTTGATTTTGTCAATACTGCAATGTGTAGTGTAATACTTAGAAGACAGTTTAATTCTATAGGGATAATTATTATGTGTTAAATAGTAAGCAAGTTACCCAAGAGTTTGAATGGTATAATCAGAATCCTTATAAACACAAACCTACACACATACATAACTCTGTGAGATATTTGTAAGTCTATTTACAGAAACCTTACCGTCTTTATTCCTGTGTGTTTAAGATACTGACGATATTGAATTGCATTTCTATGTCCTCCGAGTTTTGCAGAGCAAGTACGTTTTAACAAAAGCCTTTTTGTCTTAAAGAGAAGCTCGATGTGTATGACTCATGACACACGAAAGAGTCAAACAAGCTCAGCAGGCAAAAGGAGTGCAGCTTAGTCACCTGGGTGACACTGGTGATGTGACACGGGCTGCGCCTTGTAGCAAAGACCTGAACTTTTAGTCAAGGGCAAAGAAAACTTCGTGTACACTGTATTGAAGGAAGTAAACAATACAAAGGTGCCGCTCTTTCTTTCACACTAATGCATCTTCCAGCTCTTGCTTTTAGCGTCTCTGAGTCTAATCCTCCTGTGTCCTAAGGGATGGCAGTTTCACTGTTTCCTGTGATAGACAGATTGGTCTAAAATCTCAGCCTAATAGTTAGAGTGATCATTCCTGAGATCTGTTCTAAGGGTTTCGCCTCAATTTCCTCCCAGACAGGCTTCCTTGCATGATGCTAATCATTGATTGTTTCCAATCTTTGCAGACTGTCTCATTCCTTAAGTCTTTATAGCTCTAGGTCTTTTTAGTTGAGCTCGTTTCTGTCGGCCCCACCTTAGTTTGACTTTTGTGTGTGTTCTCCACTCCACTCGTATTTATTTGGTTTCCCTTAGTGTTAAAAGCTCTTATTTCTAGTTTATATCATTAAAAAAAACTCTTTTGCAAACATGAGAGGAGGTTGAACTTTTATGATTTGTAAACATTGTTAAGCTTTTGCTTCTGAGAAAATGTACCTAAAATACGAACAATAAGTCCAGTTTGTTTAATAGACAGAAACATGAACAGTTTGTTTTCTGTGGATTACAATGCATTACTGCAAAGCTTATTGACCTTTTAAGCTGCTCCGACTGAGTGTGACTGTCTGCCTAGCCTGTGACCCGTGAGCGTTTGCCCATAGGTTATCCCTAGGCAGAGAAAACACTGTGCTGTCAGAACTGCAAGGCTGTGTCACCTGCTCTGAACAAACTGTGATCTCTGCCACGCTAGATGCTAGAAAACCCTGCTCGGCCCCGGAGCCTGGTGAGGTTGCAGTGAGGATGCAGCTGCCGCTTCCAAGACACAGTCATCTTCAAACCTTGTGGCTTAATTTATAGGAAGGCAATACTTTATATATAAAGTTAACATTGTATTATTGTGAGTTAAAATAATTTTTAAAATTATTTTGAAAAGAAGCCATGAAACTTTTATTTTTTTAAAGTTGATTTAATTTTACTGCTATAATTCAGGTATACAGAGTGACCACATTCACCATAGAGAATTTGTGTCTGTGCACGATCTATCTCGGATGCACTTTTGATTTTTCTCATTCCTGTGCCTTCCTTTCAGACTCCCTCCCCCTGCCCACTCAGAAAGCCCTCTTTCCATGTTACCCTTCTTTGCTCATTTTTTCTTTCCTTTCCTTCCTTTCCTCCGCCTCTCTCCCTAGTTTCCTTTTCCTTTTGAACAATTTCTTCCTATTTCACAGTATCTATTGTGCATTTTGGGTCTTATTTACATGTCCAGGTTCTCACACCAGGAAGATAATGTAGTATTTACACATGAGTGTTTGATTTATTTCAACTATGATTATGTTCTCAAGTTCTATCCATTTAGCTATAAATGTCTCAATTTTATCTGTCTTTATGGCTGAGTAATACTGGAATATATCTATATCTATATCTATCTATCTATCTATATATATCTACCTACCTCATTTTTGTCCATTCATCAGTTGATGGGCATTTAGGTTTCTCCCAAGATGTAGCTATTACAAACTGTGCCACTATGAACGTGGGTGCTCTTATATCTCTGTGGTATGACATTTCTAATTCTTTTGGAAAGATACCCAGAAGGAGAATAGCTGAGTCAAATGTAGTATCTAGCTTTTGAGGACTCTCCACACTGATTTCCACAGTGGTTGTGCCAGTCTACTCTCCCACTCATAGTGGAAAAGGGTTCCTTTTTCCACTCCAGCTTTTGTTATTAGTTATTTTCTTGACAATAGCCATTCTTTCTGGAGTGAGATGGAATCTCAGTATTGTTTTAATTTACATTTCCCAAATGAAAAGTGATGTTGAGCATTCTTTTCATATATTTATTTACCATTTGTACTTCTTCATGTGAGAAGTACCTATTCATCTCAGATGCCCATTTTTACATTGGATCTTTGAATTAGGAAAGTCTGAATTTTTTAAGTCCTTTATATGTTCCAGATATTAGTCCTTCAAAGAAAATCTGACAAAATTTTTTTCCCATTGTGTGGGTTGTCTTTTCATTTTGTTGGTGATTTCTTTGGCTGTGCGAAAGATTTTTAATAACATGAAATCCTAGTTGTTGATTCTTTATGATATTTCCTGAGCAATCAGGGCTTTGTTTATAAAGTCTCTATGTCTTCCAGAGTTTGACCTATTTTATCTTCCAATAAATTTTGTGTTTCTGTTTTAATATTTAAATCTTTGATCCATTTTTTAACAATTTTTTTTTTGTACTGGGAATTGAACTCAGAGCCTTGTATTTGTCAGGCAAACTTTGTACCACTGGGCTATATCCTCAGTCCCAGATCTTTGATCCATTTTGATTTCAGTTTAGTGCATAGTGATATACATGGATCTAGTTTTACTTTTCAGCATGTGTCAAGTCAGGTTTTCTGGCATTGTTTAATAAATCAGGCTTTCTTTCAGTGAATGTGTTTGGCCCCTTTTCAAAGACCAAGATGCTGAGTGCATTTGGAGTTTATGCATCTTGTGATCTGTTCTTTTGATTCTCAAGTCTGTTTTTTTTATCCTTTTCCAATACCACACTGGTTATATCACAGTAGCTTTGCAGTATAATTTCAAGTCAAGAATTGTGGTGCCTCCTGCCTGACCTTTGTTGCTCAGAATTCTTTTTGCTATTTTAGGTCTCTTTTTGTTGCAAATGAATTTTAAGAATGTTTTCTCAAGTTTTGTGAGGTACACTAAGAGTGTTTCAATTGGAGTTGCCTTATATCTGTATAGCAATTGGGAATATGACCATTTTCATTGTGTTGATCCCTCCTACCCAAGAATAAGGGATTTCTTTCCATTTCCTGATATCCTCTTTGATCTCTTTCAGAGAAGTGTAATTTTCAATGTACAAGTACTTTACTTCCTTTGTTAGATTGATTCCTAAGCACTTCATTTTTCAATTCTATTGGTGAAAACGTGATTTCACTAACTTCTTTCAGTGAGTTTTTCATTTTTGTACAAGAATGCTCTTGATTTTTGAGTGTTGACATTGTGTCCAGCTATGTGACTGAATTTGGTTATTAAATCTACAAGTCTTTTGGTGGAGTTTTGGGGTCTTCTTTGTAGAATATCATGTCCTCTTCAAACAAAAATAATTTCTTTCTTTCCTATCTTTATGCCTTTTATTTTTTTCTCATGTGTAACTGTTCTGGCTGATGTTTCCAGAGCCATATTGGATAGGAGGGTGGCAGTATAATATAATACTCAACAAGAAAAAGATTGTTATTTTTTGATATGATGAGGAATAAAACGAGGATGCCCACTGTCTTAGTTACTAATTCCGTTACTGAGACAAAATACTCAACACCTAAAATCAAAGGAGAAAAGATTTATTTTGGCTCCCAGATTGTGGAGGTGTCAGTCCATAGTCCTTTGGCTGCAAGGCAGAGTGGCCTGGTTGGGGCATTGCAGAATAGGCAGGAAGCAGCAGAAGACAACCAGCAGCTACAGAAGCAGAAGTAGCAAGCGGAACAGCAGTCCTCTGTCTGTCCCTTACATTCTACCAGGGTACAAGTAAGGGTGAATTCAGCAAAATTGCAGGATACGCTACAGAACTGGGCATAATTAACATCAAATGCAACATCCTGTATAATTTATGTGCACTAATAAAATCAGCATTACTATATGTCAAAGCAAATGATTTGAAATAGAAATCAATAAAGCAACCCAATATGCAGCAATGACCAATAATTTAATTTTAATTTTAATTTTAATTTTTTGCTTTATTGAGACAACACCATCTCACTACGCAGTTCAGGCTTGTGAACTCACTAGCCTTGAACTCACCATCAGGCTTAAGCTTGTGGTGACCCTCCTGCCCCAGCCTCTCAAGTGCTGGGGTTATAAGCATGCACCACCACTCCTGGCCTATCAATAATTTAAATCCTTGAGAATAATTTAACCAAAGAGGTTAACAAAACAGGACTAGTCATCCTTGATTCAGTCACATTTGAAAATCACCACTTATGACTCCATAAGGCTCTGTGGGAGCCTCTAGATACCGGCCGTAAGACCATTCTCTCCATTTCCTTCAGCACAGCACCGAAAGTCCTGGCCAGAGCAAGTACATGAGAGAAAAGTATACAGTTCAGGAAAAAGAATAAAAAGTTTCTGCTTGCAGATGACATGGCCTATATAAAAAAAATGCATCATTACTCCACAAAACATCTGTTAAAAGTAATCAGTGAGGAGACAGGGATATAGCTCAGTGGTAAGGTGCCTGCCTAGCAAGTTCAGGGTCCTCAGTTTGATTCCTAACACCAAAAAATAAAAAAAACAACACAATAAATGTGTATTATTTGGAAAAAACTAATCAGTGAATTCATTTGTAGGATACAAAGTCAACATAAAAATAGGTGTTATTTTTACACATGAAGAAAGGATTTCACTGAAAAGAAATTTTAGAAAGTAATCCCATTTATCATAGTTATAAGAAAACACTAATAAATTTAATCAAGTGGTGAAAGATATATATATCAAAAACTAGAAAGTATCAATAAAAATTGAATGAGACAAAAATAAATACAAATATATCCCATATTCATGGATTGGAAGGGGAAATATTGCTTAATTTTCATTAGTACCCTAAGCTATCAACAAATTGAATCTCTGTAAAAACTATAATATTATTTTTCATAGAAAAATATAATACCAAAATTCATATGAGAAAACAAAAGATTCTAAGTAGTAAAAGCTTCACTAAGAAAGAAGAAAAACATTGCAACTCTAACACTTCCTGATTTGAAACTGTATTACAAAATATCAGTGGTCAAATAAACACAATATTTAATAGAACTGATTCGTAGACCTATGGAAAAGAATCTAAAACCATACTTGTACAGTCAAACAGTATTTGAGAGGGACACTATGAACACATAATTGGAAAGAACTGTCTTTTATATATATTGAGAAAGCTTGATCTGTATATACAAAAGAATAGGCTTGGACTCCCATCTCATAATACTCCACAAGTTCACACACAATGGATTAAAGATCTAAATCAATACTTGGAAAAAGAACTCCTAGGAATGAAAAAGAGGAATAAACTCCTTGGTATTGGTCTTGGCAATGACTTTTTAATGTGGTCTTAGAACACAAGAAATAAGGCAATAATAAATAGTGCTGCTGCAAAATAAAAAGAAAAAATAAGAAAAATAAATAGGAACCTATGAAAAGGGAGATATGTTTCAAAACAACACAGCTCCTCAGGATGAACATGGAAAATATATAAAGAACACATACAACTCAGTAATGAAACAATAGCAATAATCAAGCTAAAAGTGAGCAAAGGACTTGAATAGACATTTTTTTCCAAAAAAAGACATAAAATGGCTAACAGGTACCGGGAAACATGCTTCACATCACCAATCAGCAAAGTGCGAACCACAGTTGCAATAAGATACCCATTCACATCAGACAAGGAGGGGTTATCTCCAAAGATGAGTGATGAACACGCTGGAAGGCTGTGGGGAACCCGTGTGCTGGACGTAGATGTAAATGTCACGCAGTGCATCCATTATGTAGAAGTATATAGAGACTGCTCAAACAAGGAAAACAACTGCTGTGACCCAGGGTTCTCACTTGTTTGTACACCCAGCGGAAGCAAACTCAATAGCTACAAGAGACAGGTATCAAGACAGGTTCAATAGTTGGAGTCATATTCATCACAGCGTTATTTGTAATAGGGCAGTGAAACAACTTCAGGGTTTTCATGGGCTGGATGGACAAACACTGTATAGTAGCATGGTATTCAGCCCTTTGAAGAAGGATGTTCTGTCATTTTAAAATACATGGAGGAATCAGAAAAGAATGTTATAAGGTGAGTTAAGCAAGACACAGGTAAATCCTTTAAACTCTCACTTATAAGTGTAATCTGAAAGTCAAAACACAGGACTGGGAAGTAGAATGGTGCAGGACCTTGGGGATTGGGGAAAATGAGGAGATTTTTTTTTTTTTTTGCAGTACTGGGGATTGAACTCAGGACCCTGCGCTTGCTAGGCAAGCGCTTATTCCACTGAGCTATATCCTCAGCCCCGAGGAGATGTTGATCAAAGGGAGCACACATCCACCTGTAAGATGAAGAAATTCTAGAGGTCTGTAATGCGGCACAGTTACTATAGTTAAAAATATTGCATTGTGTGCTAAAGGGTAAAAATCAATATCCTCACCATAGATAGATGATATAGATAATTAGATGCGATATATGTGTTAAAGTTAACTAAGTTGATAGTAGTAATCATTTCACAACTGATTAATAGTTCCTTACCAAATAAAAGCTTTAAAAAGCAGAACACTCTATTGTGGAAGACTGGATAGATGGGAGAATAAAGGATTTGAAGGGAGGGATTTTTAGATGTTTGATTCAAACTCCTATTTCCGTTGTCTACCAAACCTAACCAAATTGTATGGAAGGAGTCAAGTGGGAGCAAGGAAAGGTAAAGCTTCATTACAATGTATGCTGAATTCTGTGCTAAACACCTCAGAAATCATCTATTTTGATGTCTAGTTTGAAGATGTTTAAGTAGATATAAGGTCAGATTTATTTTCCAGGTAAATCACTCCAGTGGCCAAGAATAAGATAGTCTGGAAGGATTGAAGATAGAAAGGGAGGGTTTAATAATGTCTTCAATCCACAAGAAAAGATACGATGACAGCCTGTTACATCTTTGGTGATGTCTTTTACCAGTCATTAGAAAGAAAAGCCTATTTGAGAAAAACATGGGGATAATAGAATCCAGTAGGAATACAAGAGAGAAAAAGTTAGTAGTAATGAAAACAAAGAAAAATGAAAACATTAATCAAAGAGGGCAAAAGCATGAAAAGCAGTAATATCTTGGAAGCAAGAAAGTTTCCATATGGAGAAGGTGGTCAACAATGTCAAATACTTTAGAAAGCCTAAGAAAGAGAAAGACTAATAAAGAACCACGGGATTTAGCAATCAAAATACTCTTTGAAATTTTGAAAGAAGGGTTATGTTTGAGTGGTGAAGGTGTAAAACAAATTAGTAATGAGCTAAAGATTAAATATGAGACATTTGAAATGAGGAAGCAGAGAATGGATTTTTCTTTCAAAAATATTGGCAGAGAACAAGAGAAGTGGGAATTGTGTTAATCCATTAATTAACTACAAAATGATTCCTACTTATTCACATGACATGTAATGACTGTAGGTACAAATGATCATGATACTGGCCTAGCTCTTAAATAGATTTTCAGATTATAATAAGAAATATGAGATAAAGCCAACTAACTTAGAAGGAACACAAGTTAAATGAGAGGGGCAGGCCAGCGAGGAAATATTTTTAAGAAGCAGTTATACATGAGAAGACAGCCAATGGATTGTCCTACTCTGAGACCAACCAAGAGAGCCTGAGACTGATACCTCTGAGGAGATACTTTATTTGGAATTGATCTTAAGTATCAAGAATAAGGAATTGGGGGAGCAAAACAGTGATGGAGAAATCAAATATATATATGTTTTATTTGGTTGGTCAACGTCTTAGTTACTCTCCTCATGACTGAGACAAAGTAGTCAACACTGACATTTAAGGGAGGAAATGCTTATTTAAGTCACAGTTTTAGAGGTTTCAGTCCATAGGCTGGCTCTAAGCCAAGGCATATGACAGAGGGGCATCACACAGGAAAAACAGTTTATAGCATGACAGGGCAGGCAGAAGGCAGCGAGGAGTAAGCAAGCAGCACCAGTAGCAGCTGCTCTTTTTTATCCTATTTAGGCCACTTGCCTTTCGGAAGATGCCAATTACACAAAAGGTGTGTTTTCTTTAATCCAAGCATCTCACCCTTAATCAAGGATCAAACACCCTAGATCTAACCAGCCTTAGAAAGCCCCACCTACAAGTGCATGAGGCTTTGGGGAAACATCCAGATATAAACCATAACATTTCACCCCTAGATCCCCAAAATTCATGACAAACTTTTATGTAGCAGACATTTAGTTCATCTCTAAGAGATCCCAAAGTCCTAACAGTTTCAGCATTGCTAAAAAGTCCAAGTGCAAATCTCCTCTGAGATGTGAGGTCCTATATAAAATGAAAAGAAACTTAAATACTATAGTTTATAGAGGAATCAGCCCATAGTTGGCTGGCTGGAAGGCAGGGCGGCAGGGCAGAGAAGCATCACAGAGCAGAAGAAGCTCATGGCATAGCAAGGCAGGCAGAAGGCTGCAAGCAGCAAGCAAGCAGCAGCAGTCTCTTCTGCTTACCCCTTCCAGACTACCTACCTTTTGGGTGGTGTCACCTACATCCAAACTGAGGCACCCTTACTCCCAGCATCACACCATCAATCCCAGCAGCACACTCTTAACCCAACATCATGCCTCTTAGGTCCAGAAGCCCTGACTTGCCCCATCTGTGAGTGCATGAGGCTTTGTGGAGACGTAGATACAAGCCTTAACAGTAACCAATGCTCAGTAACTGGTGCTCAATCAGGTGGAAATTTCTGAGAGGACATAAAATATTTTCAACACTATCACCCAGAGGATTATAAAAGGAGACAAATCTCTATGCTTTCTTCTGGCTCAGGATGAGCCCACCATCTCAAAACCCCCATTTCTAATTTATGGCTATGAGATAAATTTCCATAAGCACCTCGCAAACATCTGACAAGCTCATGGCAATATATGAGATGCACATGCATGCTAACACCTTTGTGCCACACTAGGAAGCTGTCCCAAAACTAATCACACAGTGAAGTCACAATTGGAGCCACAAGGGTTAAAGATACATCTAAGAAACATTTCAGTAACAGGCAAAGGAAGAAAAGCAGCAGGGATGACAAAAAGCAATACATAGTAGGAAAGAGTTAATGTGAATTGTGCCGAATGTGATTTTAAAAATTATGCAGCAACAGCCCTCAGTGTGGAACAAGATATGAGGATAAAAAGAGTAGAGAAATAGCCTGAGCTTTTAATTATGTAGTTTTTCCATCACTGAAATGCAACACCTAACACTCTGAACATCAAGAGGGAAAGGACTCATGAAGCTCATGATTTTGGGAGATTCAGTACATGTTGTCAGGTAGAAACACCACGGCAGAACAAGATGGAGAAAAAGTGTTTAATTTGCATCAGAACGAAGCTCTTGTAACAGATGAGGGGCCCTCTGTGATACCCAAGGTCGTGCCTTTGTTACCTGTCCAGACACACCCAGGTATGTGCTTACTCCAGAAGGCATGTCTTAATTCAGTTAAACTGACACATGAGGATTAATAGTCACAAGCTTTAAATGTCATGTTAAGAAATTTGAAATGTATTTTATAATCAATGAGAAATAACAATGCCTTAAAGGGGTATAATTAACAACAGTTTAACTTATAATAAAGCTGTTTATAAGGATCAGTGTAAAAATAGTGCTCAAAAAGAATGAAAATGAAGGAGGAAAACAGCTATTCAGAAGGTGGGATTGCTTCTTTAGGAAATCACGAATTAAATCAGTGATTCTGAACTGCAGCTAATTTTGTCCCCTTAAGGGTCATTTGACAATGGCTAGATACATTTTGTTCCCCAAAACCTTTGTGGTAGAGTATTTCTTAAATTAGTAGGTAGAGGGAGGGATGCTACTATTTGTGCAATGCACATGAGGCTCCCCAGTAACAATGGGTTAACCAGCATCAAGCATCAAAAGTACCTGTGAAAAACTCATAAACTAACTACCCAGAGACACTTAGGTTTTTATTGTGATAGTTTTAAATAAATCTTCTCAGAGTATGCATCTTAATACTGAGCTTTCCAACTCATGAACACAATACTACTCTAAATTAATTCTGAAGTATTTAATGTTTTCTCCCAGGAATGATTTATAGTTTTCAGTATAGAGGTCTTTTGCATCTTTCAAAACTACTTTTTTCTGTACTTTTTGGTCTTACTTTTACATATATATTTTAAACTTCTGCAATTATTGGCTATTACTGTATAAATAAATTTGACACTACATTGACTTTCTTAATTGTCAACTCTAGAATTATAAACCTTAGAATTTTATTTCCCCTTCTCGATTTTTTTGTTTATTATCTTCTTTTTGGATAATTGAAGGCACTTTGTTACATCTATAATTACTCATTCTGATCGGTTAGTCTGAGAATTTATTAACAATAAAAATTGTCCAGCTGAAGTTCCACTGATAGCTGAAACTGCATCAGAAAGGTTGTGTTCTCTCCAGCTGAAGTTGGAGTGAGGAGGTTGCATTGTACGAAGGAGACAAAATACTTCCTAACTTGCCCAGCTGCCCCCAACCTGAACTATGGAAAAACGTGACAGAGCCCACAGGGACCCATGAACACAGTACCACACCCACGTTCAAAACATGGGTGCTAGGGACTTCCGGCAAGATGGTGACCAGGTGAGCAGCAAAGGAGGGATCCTCCCTGATAGAGACCCCCAGTTCGAGACAGGCTTAGCGAGCATGAATGCCGGGACCTCGGCTGGGAAGTTCAAACTGAACGTGTTTCTCTGCGCTGCCGGAGACGCGGCAGGGCAGCCCAAATTGCCGTGGCGAGACGCGGGAAAGCCTGGAGTGCTGGGCACCAGAGACACTCGGCACGGCGGACGGGCGGTGGCTCGGCTGGGTCCGAGCGCCCTGGGGGCGCAGGCGGCTCGGTCCCTCCTGCCTCCTGACCCTGCATGGCTTGCCAGCGACTGCGGCCAGAAATCGGCTTTTTAGCAGCTACAGCATGGGACAGTCTCGGAGTCCCCGCTCCTCAGGCATGCTGCGCAAATCCGAACGGCAAACCAGGATCCCGCTCTGGTCCCAGCCCCTGCCACCAAGGCCCTCAGCGGCCTGCAGTCCATGGCCAAGGCAGCATGAGGAGCACAGAGGAGCAGAGCATCCCGCTCCCTCCCCGACACCCGGAGAGCACGAGGAAACAGAGAAACGTCAGGGAGTGGCGGATCGTGAGCATAGTCCCAAAAATTGGCACTTTGGAACCTTCCTGCCTGCACGGACTCTGGAAAGGGTGAGCTATCTGCACTCCATGACCAGATCACCAAGTAGGGGAGGAGATCCATCCCCATACCTGCAGGGACCCCTGGGCGGGTGGGGGAGCGGTTTTACATGCCCCACCCAGGTCTCTTGGTAGGGAGTAGCTCACCCCACAAACCAAACCAACATCTGAGCAGTCTTTTAAGCGGAACTCTTAGCAGAAAGATTAAGGGACATTTCCCCGAAGAGAAGGAGCCATTGGAGCAGCCGTTGCAATGGACCTTTGCCTGGTGCACTGCCTGGGTAATTTATAGCTCAATAGTTTGAATCTGATATCCAAAAATGGGAAGACAGAAGAACAAAATGCAGTCTCAGAAAACAACCCCACCCAGAACAAGTCCTGGATGCGAGGATGTAGGGGAACCAGGAAACGACATACCTGCAAGTTCTGAAACGACTGCATACAAAATAAAGAAACATCTCCATCAGGCCATAGAAGAGATTAAAGCAGAAATAAGCCACATACCTGCACTTTATGAAACAATTATGTCCGAAGTAACGAAACAACTCCATCAGGCCATAGAACAGATTAAAGCAGAAATTAGTCACATACCTGCAATCTCAGAAACGATCACATCCGAAGTAAAGAAACAACTCCATCAGGCCACAAAAGAGATTAAAGCAGAAATAATCTCTCAGACAAAAAATGAACTGAAAACCATAATGGAAGAAATGTTCAACACATACAGAGAAGAAATAGATAAAAGAATAGAAGAAAATGGGAAACAAATGGAAACGTTACAAGAGCAATTTAGGAATGAATTACCACGAATGAAACAGATCCAAAGAGATTACCAGGAATTGAAAACTTCCACTGAAGGCTGGTAAAACCGCTTAAATGAAGCCAAAGATAGAATTTCAGATCTTGAAGACAGCATGGCAGCTAATGAGCATGAAAGGAATGATCTCAAAGTGATCAATGATCCAAGAAAAATCAATCCAACAGCTGCAAGATGAGGCAAAAAGAAATAAAATTCGAGTTATAGGAGTTAGTGAAATAGCAGGAGAAAACACAAATAATATAAAAAGAATATTTGCTGAAATAATAGCAGAAAATATCCCAAACATGGTAAAAGATACTGAAGTACAGTTAATCGAGGCATATAGAACCCCAACGAGCCATAACCCAAGCAAAACCACACACAGACATATAATAGTCAAGATCTCAGACATCCAGCAAAAGAACACAATATTAAAAGCTGCTAGAGAAAAGAAACAGATCACCTATAAAGGAAAGCCCATCAGAATTACAGCAGACTTCTCAACGGAAACCATGAAATCAAGAAGAGCTTGGAGTGAGGTCTTACAGATTCTGAGACAAAACAACTTCAAACCCAGACTGATGTATCCTGCAAAACTATCCTTCAAATTCAAAGGGGATATAAAATATTTCCACAACAAAGAAAAACTGAAGAACGTCATGAGTGCCAAACCAGCATTGCAAAAAGGACTAAAAGATATTCTAGACAGAGAGAAAAGAGACCACAATCCCAAGAACAACGATAGAAATAATCCCCTAAATAGAACAAGTAAACAGACAGCAAAAGAAGGAAAACAACAACAAGTAAATAACATGACTAGAATAAGCCAAAATATAACCATTATAACCATTAATGTAAATGGCCTCAACTCACAAGTCAAAAGGAAAAGATTGGAAGAGTGGATTAAGGAACACAATCCAATGATATGCTGTTTACAGGAAACACATTTTACTCAAAAGGAAATCCACAGGTTTAAAGTTAAAGGTTGGAAAACAATTCTCCATGCAACAGGTCCCCAGAAAAAAGCAGGGGTAGCTATTATGTTGCAGACAATGTAAACTTCAAACCAAAAACAATCAAAAGAGATTAAAAAAAGCCATTACATACTAGTTAGGGGAAAGCTGCAAGAGGAAGAGGTAACAATCCTAAATATTTATGCACCAAACAATGGAGCACCTAACTTCACAAGGCAAATCTTAACAGATGTGAAAAATCAAATAACTAATAACACTATTGTAATAGGGGACCTAAACAGCCCTCTGATGCAAAGAGACAGGTCAACTGGACAGAAACT
>PVLD010001955.1:0-181337 GCA_004027595.1 Dinomys branickii
TTTTCCAGTGGGTTTGGTTGACCCCTTTGTCAAATATTAGGTAGCTGAGTGGGTTTTTTGTTGTGGTTGCATCTTCCAGTCTGTTCCATTGATCCTCAGGTCTGTTGTTTAGCCAGTACCAGGTTGATTTTATTACAGTTGCTTTGTAGTATAATTTCAGGTCAGGGATTGTGATTCCACCTGACTTTTCTTTATTGCCTGTTCGGGTTTCTACATCTGTCTTAATAAAAGGACAGTCAAATCATGTCATAATTTAAATATTCAGTGTGCGTATGTGTGTGTTTACACTAAAGAGGAAATTCTTATGTAGATCTTTTTAAAACATCAACACAGGATAAAATCATAAACTATCAGTAGTGCTCTCAAGAATATTTTTCAACAGAGAAGTTCCATTGGCTCTGACAGCATTAGACTTCCTCTGGGGAAGGAGGAAATGCAATCCCATAATCAATGCCAAACCCAGCCAACCTCCTTCCATCTAGCACTGTCCCAGTCATTTTAAACTTGACCCTCCCTCAACGTTCAAGTCTCAGTGTCTGCTATTCTTTTCATTCTAAGAAATCAAGTTATGATTACATCGTGAGACGTCTCCAAGGTTTCAATATCTTGCTAGTCATTTGCATGCAGTATATCATGGGTGGGTTATCTTCTAGAGCAAACAAAGTAAATTCTACTTAGAGTTAAAATGCTGGAGAGATATACCTATAGGTAGTACAACCAATCCTTCCCACATTCATCAAAAGAGTTGAAACTGGCATACTTAGCTTCAAAGAAGAGAACCTGCTTAGACAGAATAATCCAGTAAGTATACTTTAAGGGATCTCTTTTTCTAAACCAGTAAAGATAATTTCACTTATTATAATAAGCAACTGTCAAACATCAGTGATTCATATTTTTTTTCTCATTCATGCACCAAACTCACCACAGCTGATGAAAGGTCCCCATTTACTATAGTCAGATTCAGGGTAACAAAAGCCTCACGCAACCTGTGTTTTGTATAAACAGTGAGGCAGCAATAAGGAAGTTTGTAGTTGAGCACCACCAACTAAATGCTTCCAATTATGTGACACTGTCACTTCCTTCCACTCACATCGTATTGGTCGACGCAATTCAGTGGCTAGACTGAACTCCCAGAGGGCAGGAAGTCACAATCTGAACAGAGGCACAAATGGAGCAGAACCAGACTGTTTTTCTGTAGCAGCAAGTATTGACATACTGCCTGTTCCCCATGACTGACCCATAGGATTTGATTAATGCATTGTAATTAGGTGAAGTTGGAGAATTTAGCATGGAGTGTTTCAACTATATAGAAGTGGCCCTCGCAGTCCATAATAAAATGTAATGTCCCATGTGAAGTACATTTGTGACCAATAAGTCACGCTGTGACTCTCCCCTTATTGTCTGTCACATTCACTATAACTCAAGGCACGTGGTAAAAACAGTACATCTTAAGAGCACACGAAGTCATTTCTTATGAGACCTTTGTATTGTCATACGAAGGAAGGAAATCTTTGTCTCCTTTTGAAGAGTTGACATGTTTTCACTCATAAATTAATTAGAATCTGTTGGCTTTGCAAAAGACCAGGCCATATATTTGGAATTTGCTGCAAATGGTAATGGAATTTGCTGCAAAATTTGATATATATTTTACCTGCTGAATACCTTTTCTCCTTGTAATTTAACATAGTGGTGTTATATTTCTCCTTTTCATAAACTGCTTCAAGCCATTATGAGAAAGAGATAGTAAACAAGAATTGGTATTAAAGAGCTCTGTGGTTTTGTTAAAAACAATAGTTTTTCCTTGTTCCGGAATTGCGCTGGAGTAAAACAAAATATTGCCACTGGAAAAACCGAACAAGTAGACAGGATCCCCGTATATTATATGTTACAACTGTGTGTGAAATTACAATTATCTCCAAATAAAGACTTTAAGAAAAACCCTGAGCCCCACCCCCAAGAATGTTGACTCTTACTCTTTGAAGTAAAGGACTGAAAAATGACACCATTATTTTAAAATCAGTTATTTAATAAATAAATGTCTAATCTACCATGCAATAAAATTCATAGTGGGAAAAATTTGGCAGCACAGTCAAGGATGCTTTCATGAATTAGCAAGAAATGGCAGATTCACACATCATGGAGACCAGCTTGCTTTGCCCTGTTTTCTTTCTTTCCATTCTTCCCTCCCTCTCTCCTCCCTGACCCCAAATTATGAGCGCCTATTTCTAAAGATTAGGTAGGCTATTGGTAGATAACACAGAAAAAGTTTGTGACCAATGAGTGCTCATATTCTAATGGAAATAAAGTGAATAAGCAAACAAACAAAATAATTGTAACTTCACTATGTTCTTCAGGGAAAACTAAGAGACTGCTAAGAGGAAAATCAGGGGTAAGGAGCCACTTTAGACAGTGTGGTCAAAAGTAATGCAAATTTGAAATTCCAGTACTTCCCCAGGCTAATGATATCAAAACCCTGAACCGCAACAGAGAACCACAGTTCCAGTCAATCACGCAATCATGATAAACAACAGAGACTTGACTGTGTGCTGTGCTGCTAAGCTGTGATACTAAGCAGGTTCAGTATATGAAATGCACCCAGTTAAATACCTTATAAGAATATTCCCCAAATAACTACAAGTATCAGAACATTGAGGCACATGCATCCCAATGTTTATAGCACCACAATTAATAATAGCTAAGTCCTGAAAGCAGTCTTTATACCTATCAACCAATGACTGGATAAAGAAAATGTGGTACCTATATGTACTTGAAGACTACCTGGCTATAAAGAACAACACATTTGAGACGTGGGAAAGCACGTGCCCCTGGGAAACGTGGCACGGAGTGAGGTAAACACACACAAGCTTCCATACCATGTGGTATCTCGCATTTGAGCAAAGCCAAGGACAACAGAGAGCATGATAAATTAGGTGGATCGAAGGGACAAGGGGACAGACGTCTTGCAAATAGGGAGGGGCCAAGAGAGCACGGATGAGAGAGGGGGAGGGGAAACAAGCAGAACGAAGACGAGCCACGTACAGGAACCTAATAACCTCAGTGAACGTGAACATTCCATGTCATAAATATCGGCAAGATTAGTTACAGCAACAAGAACAAAAATGAGCAAAGGAGACCTAGAGGAGGAAGGAAGGAGGCGGGAGCAAAGGTGAAGGAGATTAAAGGAAAGAAGCTGAATCCTGTGCGTGTACCCACTGCACAAGACTGTAAGCTGCACGTACTGCAAACATAGTAATAGAAAAATAAAAAGAATAAACCTAGCCTTTCTCTTAAAAGAAATGGATGCATTTTTCACCAGTGACATCTTCAGTGCGTGACCGGTTTGCAGAGCCATAATCCCATGGTGTGCCCTGGAACAACAAGTCAGTTCATGTTTGCACCATTGAATTAATTTGTTTGGCGGTACTGGGGATCGAACTCAGGACCCTGCGCTTGCTAGGCAGGCGCTTATTCCACTGAGCTATACCCCCAGCCCCCATTGAATTAATTTGTCAGGTAAAAATATTTACTTTTGTGTTCATGTGGTTGCTTGGAAAAAATAAATGAGGATAAAAGATTAAGAACTTGTTATGGATGCCTGTCACAACCGACAGTAAATTAGTTTCTTTAAAATAAGCATGTCAGCTATTCTTTCTCTCACGGTGCATACAACAGGGATATTTTTGCCATATCTGAAAACAGTTTATCTGTAAAATCTATTTTGTCTAGTTTTAAGACTGGAGGAAGATGAAGAAACTGAAGACCATCCTTTCTATACAAAGAAAACAAGGTTTTTAATGTTTAGAGTTCGAATGATTGATAAATTATTACATTCTAGAAATGATCATTTTTTTTCCCCAGACACAAAGGTTTGTCAAAACCATTCCGGGTGTTAATGGTGCTATAAAGGTCCAGAGTGTAACTGAACCTTGATGTTATATTCGGCCCCTTCACACACAGCTAATTTTTAAGAAAACTGTTCTTGCAAAAAAGACAAAAATGAAAAAGAAAACTGTCTCTAGAGAAAAAATTCAGTATACATTTAAATAGAATAGATACTTGAAAAACCAGGAACAGTACCTACATCCCTTGAGTTGCATAAAGATACACATCCTATCATGTGAAATCCAACTTGTTTATCTATGGTAAAAAGAGTTAGAAATGAAAAAAAAAAAGAGAAGACAAAGCGAGGAAGCCTCCAGGAATATGAGCTACTGTTTGCTGAGAGATGACCACCTGCCATGGGAGGGTCCTGAGTACCTAACCACTTCGAATCATTTTAAAACAGCCCTATATTATGTATACTTGCAAGGACCGGCAAGAAGAAAGGAAACCACTGTGCTAAAGTCACCAGCTAGGAAGTCTATCGCATCCACATATGTGCTTCCCAGTCCGAGCTTGTGACTATTTTTGCTGATAGCTTTCCTTGGGCCAAAGCACGGTTGCAACCACTGTACATTCCCTAGCGTGCGTTGGTGAGGTAGGTATTGTTACACTGACTTTGCAAATGACAAAACTGAGACAGCAGTAAGAATCGGACTTAGCAGTAAAGTGTGTTTCTTTCTTTGTTTTCATAGACCTCAATTACTTTAGAGAAGTTTCATTCTAAGCAAAATGGAGAGGCAGATGCAGAGATTTCGCGCACATCTTTTGCTCCCACCCAGTCATTATCAAGTGTCCTTTTCCATCATCAGTGTGCTGCCCCAGAGCGGCATTTTTGCTGCAAATGATAAACTTATACTCACATATCCTTACTATCAAAAGTCCACGTTGAATTTCACTCCTAGTGATGTACAATCAATGTGTGTGTGTGTGTGTGCGTGCGTGTGTGTGTGCGTGTGTAACCTGGAGAGAGAGACAGAGAGAGATAGAAAAAGAGACAATGAAAGAGAGAGAAGCCTGAAAGCTACACGTTCAGAAGCTGCATAGGGTTAAAGTATCTATAATGCTAGGCTGCCTTCTAGCTCAGCGGTCCTCAAGTAGGGATTCCCATTAAAAACTCTTCGTGCTCAGGCCCTACTCCAGATCAAACAAACCAGAGCCCCAGAGGTGGGAATCAGGAGTCCACATATGGTAAGGCTCCTGGGTGAGCTCCCTGTACGACTAAAGTGAGGCCCGCAATACTAGAGCTCTCCTGGGGCTGTGTCCCGCTGCACTGTTGCGCTCAGTGATGGTTAGAACTAAAGGGACGTGTTATCTCCAAAAACTTTAAAATAATGGAATCACCTTAGAATTAAGAAAAAGTCCTTGTTGTCCTTAAAATCGCTTAGATAAAAATTAAAATTCTTTGCGATTATAAGAATCAGTTGTTATTTAATAACGCCAATGAACTACAGGGATCTTAAAAAGTGGGTGTAATCGTCACCTTAATTAGATTGAGGGAAATGATAAGACATAAATCTGAAGTTATCCCAATTGGTTCTACTAACTAAATTGGATGAAATAAGGTAGAAACAAATAAGTAGGAGAAAGAAAAAGGGGAAATCAATTTTAAGTACGATAGCGAATGTATTTGCGGTGAGGAAGCCCCCAATGAGAGGGGGATGGGTCTCAGTTTCCTGCACCAGTCAGGAGCCATGTAGGTCAGAGAAGGGCAGGTATAAGGTCTGCAGAGGCCAACTCTGGATCCAAATTAGTTAAGTGTTAGTGGATACTGCAGCCACCTGAAATCCATGAAAAAGTTAAGACAAAAAAAAAAAAGAAAGAAAAAAAGGATCAAGAATAAGATTCTGGGAGCTGGTCGTGAGCTTACAGGGGAGACCGCTTGCCGCTCACACACAAGAGCCTGAAGTGATGCCTGACGCCAAACACACACACATATACACACGTGCACGTGTGCGCGCGCACGCCCACACTCTTGGACATATATTTTCCCTCTGAAAGAGCCAAATAAAAATTAAAATATTCAAGAAATTATGTAGATTTTCTGTTATTTCTTCTTTGAGGATTTAATACAATTTGCTAGTGGCCCGCATGGAACCTGTTTCTTGGTGGAAATGATTTTATGAATTCAATTTCTTGGTAGGTATAAAACTTTTTAGATCATCTATTCATTCTTGAGTGAATTGTGGTAGCTTGTGAATTTTAAGAAATTTATTTCATTTAAATTGAATTTTTGGTGCTGAATTGTTCATGGTGTTTTTTATGAATTTAATATCTAAGCACCTGCGGTGATCTCATGTACCTTATTCCGATGCTGGTGATTTGTGACTGCCTTTGGCTTTATTCCTAAGCAGTTAAACTAAAGTCTTATCAGGTTTACTGACCTCAGAGAAAATAGCTTTTTTTTTCATTATTTCTCTTGTTTTCTGTTGTGTCCATTTCTTTTCTGATCTTTCTTATTTCTTTTGCTCCAGTAATTCAGCTTGAAATTTCCGTTCTTTCTTAAAATGTAACCTGAGGTCATTGCTATGAGACTTTTTTTACTGTATAAGGTGCTTCCTCTGGACAAGTAGCTAATTGGCCCTTTGGAAAATCCTCGGGCAATAGATGTGTTTCAGTTGGTGCATGCAGAACATTCACACTTGAAGTGGGTTCCAATAGAGCACATATACCTGCTTTCTACTCGTGACACTTGTTCGTTGTCTAACTTCTCCATTTTTTGTGGGTTTAATTGAGCACTTTATGAGTCTACTTTATCTCCTCCTTTAGTTCTTTATAAAAATCGAGTGGTTACTCTTGGATTTGCAAAAGGCATTTATGACTAACCTGTCTTTGAATAATCTGGCATCACTTCATGTATAGTATGGGTACCTTATGCCAGGTCTCCCTGATCATTCCCTTAATGGCGATCTCATTATGAATTTCATTTCTATACATACTACGGTCATTAAATATGTTACTGAATGACCAAGCAGTTATCAGATTCATGAAGAATAGGATCAAACAAACTTATCTTCATGGATTCCTTCCCCTGTACTGTTCCTTTCTGAACGTTCACCACTTTCTCGCAGCATGTTATCCTTTCACTCTCTTCTCTGCGTGAGAAGTCCACTGTAATTCCTACCAGAACTTCCAGATGAAGTGACTCACGCCCTCTGTGTAAGATATGTTCCACTGTCTTCAGACTTCCAGCACCCTAGAGATATTTGCTTTTTCAGTTTCTTTTCCTGCTCAACGTTCCTGCACTCAGGGTTTGTTTTCTGTCCTTAATTTTAGAAAATCCTCACCTGTTATTACAACAAATATTTCATCTAATAGTTTATCTTTCTCCTCCCATTGTTTCCATTGTGTTTCAAATTCTCAACTCACCGTATATGTTATCTATTCTGTTTTTCCATTCATTTTTCTCCTTGTACTTCTGTTGGCAAAGTTAATATGAGTCTATCTTCAGGATCTATGATTACTCACTGGTTGTGTCCAGTCTACTTATGGGTCCAGCAGAGTCACAATTTGTACCTACTACAATGTCTTATCTGTATTTCACAGTGTGTTATGTTAACATCTCTGATTCTTCAAGTTTCCATCCTTTTTGTGGAACCTATTTGTTCTTATAGTGGTCTATTATCTTCTATTTGATCTCTTATGTATTAATCATAATGGTTTTATATTCCTTGTCTGTGTTTTTTGAATCTATATGCGGATAAGGCGGAGAGAATCTTTTGTTTGTCTGAATCCATAGGTGTGCTACCATCACTTTTAACATATAAAAGTCTATGGATATTAATTTTTAGCACATAGGACTGCTATGGACAGTAATGGCCATGAAATAGCCATTTACTGTTCTGCACTCATTACATCACTGCATTTCTAGGAACCTGAATGATGTAATGGTTTGGCAGATGAATTGCACTAAGAACATTTCAAAGAATACTGAACGAGAGCAAGGGTGCACTTAGCTGGCGAATTCAGGATCAGAATATGGGCTTTCTGTTTCCCAGACAAGACATTTAAAGTCAAATGAGAGTGCTGTGGGCAAAGAAATCGTTGTAAAATGTCTATTTTAACTGAGATAAAAGCTCATTTTTTCCCTGACAGGACTGAACTAATCTGGTTGGTTAGATTAAAGGTGAGAAGTGGCTCTACCAATGTGGTTGCGAACCAAACATTCTTTAAAAATTTAATAATTGATGCAAGTTTATTTTTTTATTTTAAAAATTAAAAAGCTGACAACAGTGAAGACAAAATCAAAGGAACACAAAAACAACCAAAATGAACCCTGACCTCAAGACAAAATGATAGCAATTTACAATGGTTGCTAAATTACATACTGTTATCTTCAACAAAGTTGCTCAGTCCATTAAACATAAGAATGTAAGATTGAGCAAACAATCAAAGACAATAACAAGTAAAAAAATAAAAATAAAAAACACTGGAAGTGACACAGAGCTTCACCATATGAAATGGGAGGAGATCAGCAATGGTTCTTATACTGCATATTGGTTTCAGATCAGTCATTCTAATTACCAAATTCAAGCGTGTAAAATTGGTCACAAAAAAAGAAAATTTTAAGCATGGACTCTTCCTCTCAATAAACTACAGACATCAGCAATGCACCTATTCCAGCTATCTTTATATACACATATAAATTTTGTTTTTCATTTAAAAAGTCAACAGAACAAAAACAAATACATGAAACAGCACAAAGAGCAATAAAAATGTTACGGAATTTCAAAACACGGTGATAGGATATTAACAATGCTTGTTACTACACGATGCCATCTTCAAAATGGTTGCACATATGACCAGACATAGGCATGCAAGACTGAGCAAACAGTTACACATTAACAGTTGCTTTCAATAAACCAACAGACATTAGCAGTACGATTATCCGAGGTATCCTGTGTATCTATATATACATATTTTCCCTCTTCCTTCTTTCTTTTTTCCTGTCCCCTCCTTCATCCCAGTTGCTCCTTCCTATCTGAGCAGTTTCTTTTCCCTTTCACAATATCTATTGTACCTTTCACATTTTATTTACTCCTTCACATTCTTATACCAGGGAGGACATACGATGTTTACACATGTGAATCTGATTTAATCAATGCAACTTTAATATTTAAATAAAAAGACAAATTATCAAGTACTGTATATATTATGAAATGAGGCCATAAGGAAAGTGTGATGGTTTTGACATAAAAACTAAAAACTAAAAATTAAAATGAAAAACTCAGGGCAAAGGCTCAATCTCCAATATAGCCATCTCCAGAGATGTCACATTTGAGAGGTGCTTAAAGCTGACCACGTCACTGGATTAATTCCTTATAGACGCATAGCTTAAATGGACTTTAGAGCACCGGCTTTGCCACAACTGTAAGTGCTCTTCCCCTGCTTCCCCACTCTGAAGAGAGCAGTTTTGCTCGACCATGTCCTCCCTGCCTTGATGTTCTGCCTTTCACAGGCATAAACGGGCCAGGCAACCATGGGCTAAATCCTCTGCACCTGAGCCAAAAGTTTTCCGTTGTCCTTTAACCTGCTTTCTCTCACTTATTTTACCACAGTGATGGGAATCTGACCAACACAGAATCATTTAAACTCTGACAAGTTACATAAACAAAAATGTTCACCTCTTACTGAAGTATCAGGGTTCACAGGAAGGGAGCTGACTCTGTGTTGTCAGCAGAATGAAGACTCCATGGCTCTTTTAGGAGAGAATATTGGTGATATTTTTATTCAGCAGACACTTCAATAGGAAGAGAGAGCAATTTAGAAGAGAGTAAAGATGAGTTAAAGGAGTAAGTTAAGAAAAATATCAGGCATGTTCTAGGAATTAAATATATTATACTCATTTCATCCTTTATTATTGAATAACATATTTGACAATTCTTCATTTAAGCACAAATTAGGATTTTGCAAGATGATTTTTCTAACCTAGTCTCCCCTCCCCATTATATATCTCTGACTGCTCAAACTTTTCCTATTTTTTCCACATTAGGGGCTGGGGATATAGCTCAGTGGAATAAGCGCTTGCCTAGCAAGCGCAGGGTCCTGAGTTCGATCCCCAGTACCACAAAAAAAAAAAAAAAAAGAACCTATTTTTTCCACATTATTCTTTATTAAACCTATGAATATCTAACTATGTAATTTCTTTTTATATGCTAGTTGTTCATCTTTAGTCCAATTTTCCTCCTAAAATTATTGACATATTTTCCTTTAATATATTTTTTAAATTTTGACAAATAAATGTATTTGAATCCTATTAACATGCTTTTAAAAATGTATACATTGTGAATAGCCAAATGAAACTAATCAATATATACTTTACCTCATATCTTTTATTTTTTGTGTTATAAGAGCACTTAAATTCTCATTCTTTATACAGAGGCTTTCATAGGTAAATGGATGCAACTAGAGACCACACTCATAAGTGAAGTAAATCAGGCTCATGTGAGTAAACATTGTATCATCTCCCTAGTGTAAGAAACTGAAAGTAAGTAAGAGCTAAAAGGTACAAGAGATATTGTGAAAGGGAAAGAAACTGCTCAAAAGGAAAGAATAACCAAGATGAGGGAAAGAAGAAGAAAAGGTATACACACACACACATACACACACGATAGGTAAGATAACTGTACTATGAATTTCTCTCAGTTCATTGAAAGGAATAGTTAGTGTTTATATTGTTTGATCAATTCTACATGCCTATATATGGTAATCTGAGCAACTACATTGAAGATAACAATATGCAATATAATAATCATTGTTAATTTCCTATCATCTTGTTTTGAAATTCCATATCATTTTTATTGTTTTTTATCTTTAAAGTGAAATTGTAAAAAAATCTCCTCTCTTCAGGATTTTGAAAGGTAAAATATATTGCTACTAACTACAGTAACCATGTTGTGTAACAGATCTCTTATACTTACATTCTTCTGAAATTTTATATCCTTTGATCAACATACCAGCCCACCTCCTCCTCCTCCAGTACCTGGTGACCACCATTCTGCTCTTTTCTGTGAATTCAAATGGCTTTAGTTTCCACAGACATCTGAGATTATGTGGTATTTGTCTTTCTGTACCTGGTTTATTTCACCTAATAATATTGTCCAGGTTCATCCTTGTTACTGCAAATGACAGAAGTTCCTTTGTATAAAAAGTTTGAATAACATTGTACTACGTGTAACATTCTATATTTTCTTTATCTCTTCACCTGCTCATGGACACTTATGCTGACTTCATATATTGGCTACTGTGAATAATACTGAGTTGAAGGATAGAAATCTTTTAGGTGATTCATCTCTTTGGATATATACACCCTGTTAGAATTGCTGAATCATCTGGTAGTTCAAATTTCTGCTTTTTGATGAAAATATATGCTATTTTCTATAATGGCTGTGCTATCTTACACTTCCAGCAACAGTGTATACAGGTTCTTTTTCTACACATCCTCATCCCTGTTTGTCTCTTGTCATTTTGATAACAGTCACCCTACCATGTGTGAACTGAAATCTCTTTGACATTTTTAAATGTATGTTTTCTATTAACACATAACAATTATACATATTTATGGGTTAGATATGGGGTGACAGTGCAGTGTGTGATGATCAGAGCAGGTATTAGCACAGTGGTACCTTGCTTCAAGAACACTTTTGTTTGTGAACAATTTGTTTCAAGCAGAAGCAATTGGCAAAGTTTTGTTTTTGTTTCACCACTCTATATCGGATGGCAAATATGACTTTAGCCACCCTCCCTGTATGAACACGAACATGGCCACCTTTCCAGAATCATGGAACCAAGTTTGTGACCACAGAGCCACTGTATCCATGACCACAAAAGTTTATTATTTCTTTGGACTGGGAAACATTCAGAATCTTTTCCAATGGCTATTTTGAAATATACAGTGAATTGTTGCCCATCACAGTTACCTTGCTGTACAACATGAGAACTTATTCCTCCCACACAGCTATAATCCTGTACCCTTAGCTATCCGCCCTCATCACTACATTTTTAAATTAACTTTTTCCTAATGATGAGTGACGGTGAACACTTTAATACACCTGTTGGCCATTTATGTGATTTGCTTTAAGGGTATCCATTTATATTCTTTGCCAATTTTTGACCAATGTATCCATTTCCTTGATTGCCTTAAATATTTTGGGTGTAACTCCTGTCAGATGTATTACAGGTTGAACATCAAAGTGAAAATAATTTATTTACTCTAAGAATATATTTGCATTGAATAGATACATTTCTAGAGGATCTTTTTTCCCTATTGGGATGGAACCTAAGCAGTGCTGAGCTATATCCCCTGAGCTATTAATGTCTTCTTTTGAAACACTGTTTGCTAAGTTGCCCACAAACTTATAGTCTCCCCCCTCAGTCTGCAGGGCACTCGGAATCGTAGCCATGTGCTTCTGTGCCCAGCTCCAGAGAATTTCAGTTTCTAGAAAATTCTTTTATAAGCTAAAGCAAGTAATTCATCTCTGAGTATCAATCTTCAGCTAGCTCAGTGAAGTACAGATTTTTGGCTTTTTACTTTATTCAAATTATAAGCAATTTAGAAAGCAGATATTTTTAATCAATAGTAAATACAAATAAAATCATTCAAAGATTTCAATCTCAAACTACACAATGATTAAAATCTATACTTTTACTAGATAATGCAAAAATATAAATAAAAAATCTGTACAATATGAGTAAGTATAAAATATAAGTACACATTAATACATATGTACACATACATATACAATGTACATACATAATATCTGTACAAAATATATTGTGTATAGTATGTGTATGAAATGCACATGTGAGTACATATAGTAATTTTCGTTGACATTAAACTTCTGCACAATCACGTTTCCTTGAGGGTTGGACTTCCATGATTTATTCTTTTGAACAAACATTAATAGTCTGGAGTTTAAAGGTAATTCTAAATCATAATAGAATACCTCTATTTGTATAACAGTTCTAATTCTTTTTTAACTATATATGTTTGAAAAATAAATTAGCATTCTTTATATTATAAATGATTTGAGTATCTATCCACAATTCCTTATAAACTGTGGAAGTACAGACTTCAGTTTCTGTTTGGGCTAGACAAGATGCATATTAATTCAGCAGCCTGCATAAATTCAATTTTGCAAGGAAGGAGGCTTTCTTTGGAATATTATATTAATCCCTCATCAACTGAAGTAAAAGTGTCAGCAAGTAATTTAGTTTCCTTTTTAATCATTCAGAAATGTCTATCCTGTTAGTTTAGTTGTTGCAACACTAGGGGTCATTGTTGTCTTTTAAATATATTTCAAATTATGAAAGTATTTACTATATCAGAGAAACATCAAAAGTGATCAGTTTTAAAGATAGGAAGAAGACATGAAAAAATATTTTTGGTCTAGTGACTTGAAATAAAAATATTTTAAAATAATTTCACAGAAAATGTGAATTTTTCCTTTAAAATTGTATTTTATTGAGTTATTGTATTATATTTATATGTAAACATAGATGTAACTGTACAAAATGACATTTCTATATTACCCAAAGTCTGTCTTTTTTATGGCACAACTTCTCAGAAATAGCTTTGAAAAATGATGGATTCTGAAAAAATAACATTAGAAACAAAAGATAACATAGAATGATTAAACTTGCTGAGTGCCTGAATTAGTCACTTTCCTGTTGCTGAGACAGCATACTTGACAACCATCCTTTAAAGATGGAGAGTTTTACTTGGCTTACAATTTCACAGGGTTTAGTCTATTGTTGGATGGCTCCAAGGAAGCAAAGACATGCTGAAAGGTCATGGTGCAGGAAAACTGCTCACTCTCTGGCAGCCAGAAAGCAGAGAGAGACAGGAGGGTCTAGAAACACAGAAACACTATTTGAGGTCACCTTGCCAGTGCCCTGCCCTCTCTGACAAGGTGCCACCACTGATCACATGAGACCTTTGAGTGGCATTTGAGATTTAAACCATAACATTCTGCTACTTCCCCTCAAAAGGCTTAGGTCCATCTCATTACCCAAACGCACCTACTCCACCTCTAAAAGTTGCCAAAACACTGAGTTCCAACATCACTGAAAAGTCCAACTACAAAGTTTTCTCCAAAAATCAAAGCAATCTTTCAGCTGTGAGCCCCTATAAAAATCCAAAAGAGAGCTAAGTACTTCAGACATACAATGGGACAGAGTAAACACTCCCACTCAAAAGGGAGAAAAAGTAAAATAGAAAAGAATCAAAACAAAGCAAGATAAAAAATCATCACAGCAAACACAAAATCCTACAGCTTCATGCCTAGCACCTAAGGCAAGATATGAACACCAAAGGGACTGGACCTCCTCCTCCCTATGGTCTTGTCGGCTGCAGCTCACACGCCCTGTCTGTTCAGTTGCCTCCCACTTGCTATCCAAGACCTTACTAAACAAGCATTCAACATTCAGTCATCTCCAGCTTCCTGGGTCTTCACTGCACCTCTGGCTTCACTTTCACAATTTCGTGGCAATCATCAAGTACTTCTAGCAGGGACTGGGGCTCTATCACACATTTTTACCTGTCTTCTCCAGACCTTGTGAAATCTTAGGAGAAGCCTCTGTGACCCCAAAACTCTTACATTCTGCATCCCTAGATCTTGAACCTGCTCATAGGTGGGCCTGAATGAGCAGGAAGTTCTGGGCTTCTTTATTCAAAGCAAAGTCATGAGGAGTTTAGCCCTTTTAGCAAATTGATCTTGGGAAAAATAAGCTTTTGCTAATTCCTGGGGTGCTTTCAAACTTCTTTCCTGTTGTCCTTGTGCAAAGTACCTGACTTCTTTTTAATGTTAATCTTTTCAGTAACTATGCTCTCTTTGACCCAAACTTTTCAGTCACTTTCATTATAAAAAACTGCAAATATTTCAGATTAGACCATGTTTTTTGTTCTTGATTCTCACTGTAAATCTGGGTAAAAGCAGCACACAGTGGCCTTATCACAATCTGTACATTGGGCTGCCTTGAAATTTCTTCTATGAGAAATGTGCCCTCCCCCCTTGAATTGAGCCTTGCAAAAAGGCTTAGGATATGGGCAAAATGTCAACAACTTCTTTGCCAAGGTAAAATCTCCATGATCTCTAGGCCAGTTTGCATTTCTACCTGAAACTTCATGAGCCAGGCCTTCTGCATTCCAGTTAGCAATTGGATCCTTTGATCTCTGAGCAAAACCACCCACCATGCTCAGCTTACAGTATTCTAGGACTTCTCTAGCAGACATCTTTGAACTCTTCCAACCTTCTTCCAAAGCAGAGCTAAAGACTTCTAAACCCCATGGTCAGGTACAATGACAGGAATGACTTTTGGGGTGCCAGTCTTCTTATATTAGTTGCTTTCCCATCTCTTGGATATAATACCCAACATCTGCAACTTAAAGGAAAAGAGGTTTCCTTGGTTTACGGTCACAGAGGGCTCAGTCCATTGTAAGCTGGTTTCAAGGCAGAAATAGCATTGAGAAAGGGCATTGAGAAAGAAAGCTGCTCACCCTATGGCAGTCAGGAAGCAGAGAGAATGGAAGATTGGGGTACAAGAATACACCTTTACAGATCATTCTTCCAGTGACCTACATCCTCTGACCAGTCCCTACCTCTCAGTACATGAGGCTTATGGGAAGTATATTAGCTCTAAACTGTAACAGTTCCAAAACTGTTCTAAGGACACCACATTGGGTGTGTCACTTGGTTATCACAACAACCCTAACAATTATGTACTAGTGATGTTATTCCCAATGTACAGTTGAGGAAACTATGGCACAGAGAATTTAAGTAAATGGTATAAAGTTGTATAATATTAGCAAAACATTACAAGGGCTAAGTAAAAATACATTAGATGTGGGATATACATGCATATATATGTTTATGCATGTAAGATTATATTTGTAGAGATACATATGTTCAAGAAGTGGTTTGCCACGTACAAATTTTGGTAATGATTTCATGTTCAGCATTTTTCAGCGCCTCACGTTTTAACCTACCTGGGATTAGAAATTAGCATATTGTCATATTATGTATACTGTTAGAAACACAAGACTGCTATATGGGAAATAAAGAAATTTAATACAGCAAATGTAACAGCTCGAGCTTCGTATGAGTACCAGTTTCCCTGTCCTTCAAGTTTTATGGATGTCTAATTTCTAATTCCAGGTAGGTTAAAATGTGAGGCGCTGAAAAATGCTGAACATGAAATCATTACCAAAATTTGTATGTGGCAAACCACCTCTTGAACATATGTATCTCTACAAATATAATCTTACATACATAAACATATATACATATGTATGTATATCCCACATCTAATTTATTTTTACTTAGCCCTTGTAATATTTTGCTAATATTATACAACCTTCTGCCATTTAGTGACTCACACTATAGCAGAAAAACACTGAGGGTGGGAGACTTACTGTATTTGGAGCACATGCTACATGCCTGCTTTCTGTCCAGGTATAGGTGCTACCTCACCTCAACGCTGCTTGCCACAATCATAACACTAGGAAATGGCTCAGGTAAAAAAAAAAACAGTCCAGGCTTTTCAATCTTGGAATTCCCAGAAACAAATTCCAATCTTGCAATTCCCAGAAAGAACACGCCAGGACGTTTAAACTCCATGGCCGACAACCTGGGTCTCCACTGCACCTCTGCTAGGGACTGGTTAGAGGTTGCAGTCATACCTGATTTTAATATAAAAAGGTTTTATTACGTTATTTTTCTGTTTAAAAAATTTTCCCCTCAAGCTCCAAAGAACAAAGGAATGGATACGACATGCTGTGTTACAAAAGCAAGATACAGATGAGTCTTTATATTTCCCCAGATTGTTTTTCTGCCCATTTTTATAGTAGGTATTTTGCTTATCACTCTGTTTCTTTGGTTTGCCCATTCGGTCTTGTTATACTCGCAGTCATTTAATTCATTTTTCAGAGCCCACATAGTATTGGTAAAACTTTTAGGGTAAGAACATTTTCTTTCTTTTTTTATTTTAAAAGTAAAACAAGGATAACATATTAACAGGCAGCCATTTACAAAGTAGCACAATAATAGTACAAGCAATACTGAATTACAGACAAGGTGACAGGGAATATAACAGTTGTTTTATTACATATTGATAACTTCAAAGAAACATTTTCATTTTCTTAACTTCTAAATGGAGATTGTATTTGATCAAGTTATTAAAGAAGTTAATATCTTCTTAAAATATCTAATACATGAGACTGCCAGAATATTACTTTTTAACATTATGGTAGGTACTATGTGTCAAAATCAAATTGTAGTTAACTAACTACAATTTGCTTTGTAACTAGCAACATTTTCGTAAAGCTAGTTTGTTCACAATACTTAAATTTTTCAACATAAGATGTCATGAAATAATCAGTTTTCATTATTTTGCAAGTGAAAAAGCTTCAAGCTGGGGGTGTCACTTAGTAGTGTAGTATATGTTTTGCATGTGTGAAATTCTGGATTGACTCCTAACACCAAACAACAACCACTACAAAAAGATTATTCACCTTACCATCTAGTTTACATCTTAATGTAGCATAACAAATTCACTATAAACAAACATGTAAGAAAATGAAATTCAAAATTTGCTTTGCAAATGCCCATTAAATACAAAACTCAGACAATAATTTGTAAACAGTAGCTACTTCATATTGGAATTGTTTACAACGTTGTTTAAGTTTAACCAATTCATCAATCTTTTTATTGATGAGCATATATAGGATCTAATACCAAATATTATTTGAATCCTGTTGAGCTCTTCTAGTGTCTTGTCTTTTCTTCATTCATTCTAGTAAAAGCAAATTTAAAATATTCAAGATTTTTTCTGTGGCTGGGAAGTATATTTCCATAGTAATGCATATACTTAATGTACACATAACCTTGGATTCAATCTCTTGTATGCACAATAAAAGGCAGTTTTTCTGATTTTTTTTAGTAAAATTGACACATACAGATGAAAAGAATATATACTTGAATATACAAATGTTTCATTATATTGAATTTAAATTTTTAACATATTTTTTGAGTGTGACTGATAGCCCATTTTACCCAGCAGAAGATGTGAAAATTCCACATGTCATGCATACAGGAAAATAAGCTTGAAAACACAAGATAGCCCTGTACGCTTTGCATCTTCCCAAACACATGGGAGTAAATTTATTTATGTACGATGTATAGCACATAATATACAGATACACAGCATGTAGTACATTACATACTTACCTGCTCAACGAAAAATTTTAAATTAACTGAGAGTAACATCATGCTATAGAGGAAAAAATACAAATTTTTGATTGCTAAATTGAGTAACATTTGATCTGCCATGTAGTAACCACAAATATGTGTGTTTATTCTTTCAGAATCCTATTACTCCTGTTTTTCCCTCTCCACTTGAAAATGTTGGCGTAAAAGCATGGAGCAGATGAAATTGTCTTTGTCGTATGAAATAAACATAGGCTGGAGCTCCAGAATTTTGTCTAAGAAAATTAGTCAACATTATGTACTCTTTTCTAATGGCACTCCTGTCAATTTTCATGATGTTTTTGTAACCCAGAATACTTCAGCACATCCTACCTTATTTTGTGCACAGAGAAAATACAGACCTTCAAATAATAAAAAAATCCACTTGAATGATAAAAGTTTTTTTTATATTTCACCTTGATCTACTCTAAAACATTTGTGAGGTTAGTTTTTTGTATATGAAAAATAATTCAGAAATGCTGCGCCAAATATTTTTTTTTACTGAAAGAGCACAGAATAAACCCCAATTCTATCATTTTTGTGGGACAGTGATTTTTCAATTGTTGTTCGATGATACTAATTTTTTAATCCTTGTTATACTTTCTGTCAGTATAAGGTCATTTCTCTGGAAAACTGATGTGAAAGAAGATAAAATATGCTAGAAACATACTGTCCTTTGAAAAAAGGAAACAACTAATAATTCTGTGCTTGGCTTTTATCCAAAAGTGATGCTCTAAAATTAAATAATGTGGGTATATAGCTCAGTGGAATAAGCGCCTGCCTAGCAAGCGCAGGGTCCTGAGTTCTAATCCCCAGTACCGCCAAAGGAAAAAAAAATAAATAAAATTAAATAAAATTAAATAACGCATTTTGTAGAACACCTGCAAGGATTTAGTACTGCTTTCATTTTTTTTTTTTTTTTTAGTACTGCTATTCAAATATCTAATTACCAGAGGAATCGAGAAGAATGTGTTTTGGACTACAGATGTATCAGAAAATGTGAAGAAATTTAGAATATATTCTATATTTGGGCTATTTTTTGTTAGAGTGGCAATCTATAAGGCCCCTAAACCTCAGAAAATTTGCTCAGTCGAAACTACTTGAATAGATTCTCAAGTATTCTTATATTTACAATCACAAACCACAAATCCTTTGTGGCTTATAAAAATGAATTCTAAGATGCTCTACTGATTCACTAATATCATTGGATATTTCTCCTGAATACTTAATATAGTAACTATCAGTACAATTTGATGGTGACAATACTTCTGTACCTAAGAGAAGCTCTTAAAGTACAAGATAAATAATTGATCCGTGGGTTGGTTACACTGCATACTCGGGAATGGTTTACAGTACGTGAATACATCTGTGGTTATATCAGACAAGGGCTCTGGTACCAGTAGGGAAGCCTTTTTGATTAAGCATTTCAGTTCCCATTGTTTTCCACAAAAAGATCGTATTTTAAACAGCTGGAAAAAAACAGGATTATGCCATTATCATTGAATTACTGACATTCTCCATTAGATCAGAGATTAACAAAATATTTGGTACTGTACTAAATGCTTTTGGCATTGCAGCAGATAAAGTCTCCCAAGTAGCCAACACTGCCATTGTAGCATGGAAGCATTCCCTCGTAATGCATGCCTGTTCTTCAGTTCAACTTAGTTCCAAAACAGCTCTATGGGCTGTGCTATGTGGGCCATAGCTTGCCAAATGTCAGATTAGTTCCTTCACAACATGTATATTAGCCTATGTACACTCCCTATACATATGCATCATGAGAACTGGAACTTCATCTGTTTTGACCTGCAGAGTTTTGCATAGCACTTTGAAATTGTTTTATTACTAAACAAACTAAAACTTTTAAACAAAATTTGTTAAAATTAAAAATGATTACATATAGTAAAATAATGTCTAATAACTTTCCAAATTATTACTTCACACTAGCTTTGACTGGTATCAGTAGGTATATGTTAGAAAAATAGGAAATGCCTGTGAATTTTATTATCATTCTCAGAAGAAACAGATATTTTAATATGTAATGCAATTTTGAGGCTCTTTGCAACACACAACTTAGATCATGATATCTTTACTCTAAAGATTTTTAAAAGAATATTCCTAAAATGGACAAGGCACAGCAACCCTGGTCAGATTATTCATTAGCCACCAAAGGACCTTAATGGAGAGGAGCACTCCCCCTGCACCTAAACCAGGGAGGATGCTCATGCACATTGTATTCATCTAGTTAGTACATTACATCACAACATGACTAAGGATGGTACCAAATGACAAATGGTACCATGTATGGAAGTGATCAAAGTCTCACAGATGTTCTGTCAAGGGCAATGACAGCAAAGATGACAGACATGTCATGAAGGAAAAATAATATAGGAAAATAGAAGATTACAAGAAATGAAAATTGAATATAAGGAAAAGGCAACGCATAGAAACACAATTATTGAATTAGTATGAAGAATAAATTGAGATGCTCTAAAGGCAAATAGATGTTTGAGCTATATAACTGGATCTACATTATAAGAAAGGGATTAAGAACTGAAAATATAACAAATTATGGTGTCATGTGTTCTTAAGAAACAGATAGTAACATCTGATCAGCATGTAAATAAAACAGAAGTTTCTCTTGTAAGATAATTAGAAACTCTGAAGTGAACATCCAGTGAGAGCAAATGTGAGAAATAAGATAAAATACGGGAACAAATATAAACACTGAATGCAGAGATTTAAAAATACCTTTAAACTCAATGGACACGTAATAGACTATGCATGGGTGCTTAAATTTTAAGTTGCCTGAAGAATCTGCTGATACTTACTATGGTACTCACACATAGACACATATCTGCTATGAAAGTACTGCTGCTTGATGAAAATACGAATTTATAGCACTTAAACTGAAAACAACAAGAATAGAAATTATACATTTTTAATAACAACTTAGATATGTGCATTTTATACACAAGCAGCCTCTATCCAAATGGAGTCACTAGCTGCTGACACACAGTTTCCTTTCAACTCTCTACTCATGGTCACAAGACAGCTGCTTTATCTCTAACTGGCAGACTAAAGTGTATTCCAAAGAGCAGCATGCACTACCTGGATGTGGAACTTCATAACATGAAAACAATTTTTTTTCATTGAAGAAAATCCATCTGGTAGATCTCACCATAGATCTTATTAGAACTGTGCAATTACAGCTATCCTTGACAGAAAGGAAGAGCTGACAATGAATGTAATCTGACAGGACACATTATAACACTAAATACAATCGTACATCTGTTCACAACAGAAAACAGTAGGTGAGACATGGTGGTGCTTGTCTGCAATCTCAACACTCTGGAAAGCTGAGGCAGGAGGATTGCAAGGTGAAGCCTAACCTGGGATACACAGCTACTTGCCGAAAACAGGCTAGGGATGTGCAAAGGGCACAGTGCAATGGTTTTTTTGCAAGGCACAGTATCATAGATAGATAGAGAGATAAGACAGAATAGATATTCATTAGAAAATTGGCAAAGGACAAAAATCTATATATTACTTACATGTAAAACCTCATGAAGCCAGTTCATCTTTCACTTCTGTATCATATAGTGATTCTGTGTACCTAAAGTTTGTGGCACTAAAAACATCCTATACCTTAGAAGAAGAGAGAGCTTATCGATGATCTTTCACCACGTCCTTATTTAAAGGTTGTTTGTAAAGTCCCCAATGAGGAAACCGATTTGTTCACAAGCTACCGCCACTTAAGTCTCCCAAGTTCCTGTTTCTGTAACTCCAGCTGTTTTTCTTCTTCTAACCACTATGACTCTGCCTTCCAGAGTCCAGAGTGCTAACCATTACACTATGGAACCTACAAACATTTCCATTTTTTTTTTTTTTTTTTTTTGGCGGTACTGGGAATTGAACTCAGGACCCTGCGCTTGCTAGGCAGGCGCTTATTCCGCTGAGCTATATGCCCAGCTCCCTGACTCTGCCTTCCAGTAGGAGACTGAAAAAATAGTAGAGGTGGAAGTTAGATTCTGCAAGGTCTCTGTGTAGTTTTATTATTAATAGTCTTACATGCTACTATTAAATACAACTATCACTGATTTTTAGAGTGAAAGAGGATAAAAGCCCAACCAATGCGCATAAATGCTGTCCATCACCTTAGAAATGAAGTAAGAGTGTACAGAACTCTCTGTGTTAACAGCCAAAGGACAAAAAATAACGAAGTAAATGTTTTCTCCCAAAACCACAGGATACATACTGAACACAAAGTAAAACAATGTATGTGTACAATTCTTTCCAGTAATGCTTTCATTTAAATTCATGTTTATATTAAAGTTTTAAAATATATGATGTTTTAAATTATACTGATCATTTAAAATTTCTTCTATTCACAGCAAGCAATTTTTCTACAATAAATATGCCAGTTAGATAGAGGGAATTCCCCAACCAACCTAATTCCCAAAGAGTTATTCAAAGGAATTCTTTTCTTTTTCTTTTTCTTTTTCTTTTTCTTTTCTTTTTTTTTTTTTTTTCTTTTTTTCTGGTGCTGGGAATCGAACTTAGGACCTTGTGCTTGCCTGGCAAGTGCTTATGCCGCTGTAACTCCAGCCCTAGGAATTCTTATTATAACACAAGACAGTAAAGTATTTCCTGTTTTTATCATTGTCTGCCTATCTTTTGTGGCTATAGTAATTTTCTCATATAATTTTCTTATATAATTTTAACTAAGCATGTGATGTAAAGGGATGCAATTCAATAACAAGACAATTTTTTCTAAAGTTTTTGCTTTGTATTCAGCCTCTGTATGAAAAAGCTTCCTAACTTTGTCCCAATCAGTTTACAAAACCATGAAATAAATAAACAAATAAGTACACACACACACACACACACACACACACACACACACACAATATCCTGGTGTCATGCTAATTTTTATTTTATTTATAATATAAAGAGGAATTTCAGTTGAGTTCCTCAGCAAGCAAATATGCATTAGTTTCAATCTTGTAATTCCTATATCAGTTTTCTGCTTCAAGATAGTCATTGTGAAGAAAGAAGAAAAAAAGCCCAGCGTTTTGTGGTTACTTCATTCCTGTGAATTCCTAGATGCTATCAAGGGCCTAAGCAGACAGGAGTCTGGCCTGGCTCACTGAAACCCTAGAGCCCACCTGGGCAGTGGCTACCTTTGTTGCACTTGCACTTGAGTTCTCTTCAGCACTACCTGGCATGATCTGGCAGTCATATGGATTCAGTCACTTTTGTTTTTCTGGGGTGAGATTGTTTCTGGACCAAATTGATGCCTAGCAGCTGTGAATATCAAATTTTGCAAGAGCCTCTGAAAACAAAAGAAATAATTGTAGCACAGGCTTTTAAAACCATATAGCCAAACCACAGGAGTTCCTGTCATATAGTTACAGATACTTCTAGGTCAAACTGATAAGGTCTGTTTGCTAAACTATCAAGACCAGCATTCCACTCTTAAAAAGCACAGAAGTCTCAGTCTTGCAGCAATCAAGGTAGTTACTATGAAACACTAAGCTGTATAGAAAAGGAGACTTTAGAAAAAAAGAAATTCTTTTTAGATTACTGCACAAATATTTTTTTTAATTACTTAAAGCCAATAAACAAAGATGTTTTTAACTTACCTTCTACATACTGAATATTCTTTACTACTATGCAAGTACAAGAAAAAAAAAAAAAACTTAAAAGTGATTCTTTGGGGTGAGTTGTTTGAACTGCTTTTCTGGGTGAACCCCCAAGCTCATCAATGAGGTATTTCCTAGGGTGCTGGTATATGTGAGTACAATCCTCTAAGCATGCTTGTCCCCCTACACCCAGGGCCAAACCCTCTGTTGTTACTGTGGACAACGGTGCATTATTTGTTTAAGATCTTGACATGTGACCCGTGGAGATGGAGCCAGTGCAGGGCGCCGCTGTAGTGCACTCAGCCAGCCTCTGCTCGTGGAACGCTCTCCCACCCCAGCGCACAGCCAAGTGGCCTTGCAGAGACCAAAAATGGATCCCTGAGTTTTCAGTAAAAACCAAAGTATTAAAAAAAAAAAAAAAAAAAACTGGAAAGGAAATGTTCCACATGGCCGCAAATACTCTGCCAAAGCAAAACTATGGCATACTTTTAGTATGCCCTTCACAGTCAACTTACAGCATTTTATAAATTGCCATAAACGATACCTAATATTTTAAATTCATGAAAAATTTTTTGCATTTATATGTACTATTTTTATAAAATGCACTAATAAAATAGTTTTTTTTGGTAAAAGTCTACATGTTCAATATGTAGCAAAATGTCCAAAGAAATATTTTATAACACCCAAGGTTGTAGTTTATTTTAAATTCTAAAAGGTTTTATTTTTTTTAAGTTAAAAACTAGAATCATGTTTTTGAAAGTTCAGTTTGATTCCTGAAAATGATAAAAGTACTACCTCTCCATGAATAATTTGCATTACCATTTTTTCAGGACAGTGTTGTGCTATTTCGGTAAGTAAGGCTGTTAACGCATCAAAAGATGAGAAATTGAATAGAACTGAACAATGAAAAAAGAAAATGATGTGAATCTAAATCAGGCACCACCTGAATCTCTTGTCTTTGAACACATGAAGAAGAAACAAGATGTTTTCTACCATTTAAGCAAAAAACAAAAGCACAATGCAACAAAACAAAATCACTTAGGGATACATCTTCCTTAGCTTTCATAGTAACTTTCATTATTTCTCCAAATTAAAATGTCTTGCTAACTAATGCAACTGCTTTGAATCGTCAGTTCCGTCACACCCACAGTAAAAAGATGAGAGTTCTATGTCCCCTTTCCTTCACTGAGATTCAAACCATGTTGCTAAGCCCTTCCATCCTTCACAACAAAGGTCTGACCAGGTGATCTTCTGAAGTCCACTTTAGCTTTCAGAGCAGCAATTTTTGTTAAATATGCACACTATTGTAAGATATCTTTAAGCGAATCATCAGTTTTTAGTGCAAACTGAATAGTATGATACAAAACTTATCGTGACATTGATATACATGCATGTTTTCCTTTCATAATTAAGTAGTTCCTACATGTATGTAGTTTTGTTCATATCCCAAAGAAAATGTAATACACATTCTATATAAGCATGCCTTATAAATCTCTGAAAATATTTTTAGTAAAATTCACTGATCCTCTTTTTAAATTTTCATTCATGTAAATTTGCAATTTAGTAAACAAGGTCCACTGAAAATCAATTATTCTGGCATATGTCTTAAAATAGGCTAGAGCTCTTACCTGAATTCTTATACTTTGGACACCATTAGAACAAAGACCATAACTGACATGGTTTATAGGAACTTCTCTTTGGGTAGTTTTAGGATCAAATAAATGAAGCTGCGACCCACTGCTTTCCCAATCACTCTATAATTGCACACCCTTCGGTCTCCTATCACCTGGCACATAGTGTTTGTCTTCCCAAAGCATATGGTTCCCAAGCACTTTGTAATATGCACATGTATCTGACTACTGGTCATTTTCCATTGTATGTTCAGTCTGTAGAACTAAAAGGATGTCGTTAGATGGAAAGTGTTTGCTCCACAAGTGATCTAGAAAGCACAAGTTCTATCTAATTTCTGCCTTGAGAACTCAAGCAAGCTACTAGTCTGTATCTAAGTAAAAAGTGGTGATAATGACACCTAGAGTTATACTAAAATATTAATGAATACTTACTCTGTGCCAGGCCCTGTTATACTATCTGAGAATACAACAGTTAAAAATATATATTAGGGTTCTCCCCATAGGAGTTTCCACTGAAACAGGAAAGACAAATTATCAAACATAAACTTCCACAATATTGAGATAGCATCACACTATGTTGCATCATTAAACAGCCATATGCTGCTATAATAAATATTTGGTTTCTACCCTGCAGTTTCAAATATATACCAGGAGTCCTTAGGGGCTCATTACCCAAACCTGGGAGTTCTCAACCCAGGCAACCAATGACATCAGTCAGAACTATGAGTCAAAGAAACCCATGAGAAAATGGAACTCAAAATGTCAACAGAAGCCTCAGAGAGAGAAGCATATGGAGAAGGGATAAATGCATTAGATACAAATGCATTTGGATTTTAGAGCCTAGATTCTGGGTGTGGAACAGCGAATTGCTGTAAACTGGAATACAATCCGTTGAAAGTATAGTAGAGGTTGCCGAAATATGTTAAAGGGAAAGCTGAGCAAAATGGAAATAACCGACCGTCAAGGGATGTGAGAAACAGAGATTCTACAGCGATAGATTAACCATCTTTTTATTTTTTAGTTTTTTCGTTTTTCTCCTCTATTAGGTTTAATTTTTATATTTATCCTCTATTAGATTTTTGCTACCACATTTTTGTACATTTTTAGCAATTACCCTCTACCACAATGTACTTTTCTTGAATCATTGTACTGTACCTTACGTTTGTATTCTTTACCATTTTCTGAAATATGCAAAGAACTTTCAGAATGGTTTAATTTTATGCACTGACTCTGGCTCTTTGAAATGTCTATGTCCTCCAAATCTACATACAAGAGAGTCATAGAGAAATGGGTTGCCTTCACCATGTGTAAAAATCCCGACTTGTATGTTTAAATTTCTTGTCAGAACAATTGTCACTGTGGCAGACTGACATAAAGGAAAATATCTTTCCTCAAAACACACTTTAATTTATAGTCAAGGACTGCAGTTCTTTTTTTATGGTGTCAAAAGAATAACTTTTTCAAACAAATTTAAAAATAAATGTAATTTATTCAAAAGAGATATACAGAATAACACAGAGGTAATACTCTTCATGTCCTTAAAATGATTTAATTCTGAAAAGGCAAAAATCAGACCAATAAAAACAATCCTGAACGACAGAGCTGGCATCCAAGACTATTTTAAAAAATTAAACTACAATGGATTCCTAGATACAGTGATCACTTTGCACAATTTTGATTCCCACTTGAATGATCCTTTGAAGCAAAACATCATTTTGTTTAAATTCTGTATTTTTGTCTAGAAGAACACCATTTAACATTCTCTTTCTAAACTACTAAAATAAAGCCCTAGTTTTCAACTTTGTAATTATGATAACTTTTTTTTTTTTTTGGTTTTTGCTGTGTTGTTTTCATCTAGCAGGTGTTTATTAAACTTTACTATACTTTTAGCTTTTAATCCTTCAAAAATATGTAACAGTGATTGGATTATTTATCTTATTTACATTCAATATATTAAAGCTAAGACATTGTGGTTGATGACCCTTATCTTTTGTGCTATTTTGGCAATTTATTCTAGTTCTATGTAACTTCTCATTCTATAGACCATTGTATTATTGTCCGTTTTTCACTGAAGGATAAAATACATGAAAGAACATAAAATATTCCAATGTCAAATTTTCACCTTGAAATATATGTACACATATAATATATACACCCCACAAACACAGGCATACAAGGGGAGGGGCTGAGAAAAGCAGAAAGGCAGGGAAAGAGGAGAAAGAACAGAGACATAAAATTGATTTTGCTAAAAGGCACAGTCTTCACTGGAGCCTTCAGATATCCAATGGCAACAAAAAATGAGATGAAGCTCAGCGTCTCTGCCTTCATGTGATGGATTTTTAAAATTGTCTCTTAAATCTGGGTCAGATCCCAATTTGCATCTGCAAGTTAGGCCTGCAATTAGTCGCTTAGGCAATGTCTGTCTGACATTTGGTTTGTTTTTCCTAAATTTTCCTAGTCTATCTTATCCCACTTCACACTGAAGACACCAAGGTAAGGGTAGCTAAGAAGTTTTCAATATTTTTAAAAACATTCAACTTCCAGCTTTTAAATTTCATGTCCAAGACATCTCAAAGTCTGTGGTCATTTTGTTAAATCTATACTCACCTTGAGCTCTACAAGGAACTTTGCAGGATAGGTCATCCCATAATAAGGTCTCTCCCAAAGTTGGAGGAATCACCCTATGACAAGACTCAACATTGATCTGCTAAGCAAGAGCAATAATCTCCTGAGAACCAGACTGCTCCATGAAGTGATAAGGACTTCTCTGGAACCATCTCATAAAACTCGAACAAGATAATAATCAACCAGACCCTAACTCATCCCAGTAACCCCATAAAAACTGGCTCCCTTCCTCCGTTCATTGCTAGGCCTAGTTTTCCCTCGTCAATATTGTTCTCCCTTCAGCTCATCTTGTCTTTCAGCTGAGGTTCCCCGTTTTCTCTTCATTGTAAATTAAAAGCTTTGCTGATGTTCTCATACTGCTTGACCTGTGTTTTTCTTCTGCTTCTGTTTGTGCCAGAACAGGATTGCTCAGGGTCTTCACACTGAGCTGTATCTCTAGTTCTAAGTGACTAAATCACCCAAGCTGGACTTGAAAGAATGATCCTCATGAATGCTAGGATTACAGGTGTTTGTTTCCACATTGGCCTAGTTTTTAATTTCTATTACCAGTATATCACTGATATAAACTCCACTTATAGCAAAAGACCGAATCCATAAAATTCCAGTGTTCCCTTTCCCAGACTAAAATCAAAACAGAATAAACAAATATTTCAATTTACTCTATAGTATGCAATCATAGCTGTCTGTGAGAATAATCTGTGCTATTGTGTACGTCAATGGTTCAATGATCTTGATTGCTGTGTTATGTTCCATTGTATGGGTATTACTGAATTTATATCTGTTCTATTGAGCTATAGTCTGCTGTGAGCTTTTTGGCTTTCATAACAACTGGCTGAAATAGGCCTGTCTATGTCTTTTGTGGACATATTTGTTCATGTTTCATGGTTATTCCTTCAATAATAAACTACTCATTCATAAGGTAGATGGATGTTAACTGTAGGAGATTGATGACAAACTGTTTTCAACAGTGAATAAACCATTTTTTGAAGAAATATTAGCGCTGGAGCAATTTTAGTTGACTCAAATTCTGGCCAAAACTTTGTTTAGCAGTTCTAGTTGTGGCAAAAGAATATCTCATTGCATTTTAAACTTGTATTTCAATATTTATTTTCCACTGAGAGTAAACAGTACTTTATTCATATTATTTTCTTCTATTTCTTCTCATATAGCGGAAAGAAACTCCCAACCAGCTAGATGTCCGGTATGAGTTTGTGTTCTCTAAAATCGAAGCGTGAATTTTAGAAACAGTGGAGGCTAAGAGCAGAATATATTTACTGGGAGAAAGAAAGCTTCTGTCCGAGAGAGGGAGAGAAGGGGCCCAAGCGGCTTGCCAAGGACCCTGCCTTTTCTAGGGATTTTTATAGAGCAAATCAGCAATGTGAGACAGAACCAAGGTGGGAAACATGGGAACTTGAAAACTGCGTATGAGGTGGGACAAAACTATGGTCTGCCAATAAAATTAGGAGTATAATTGCTCAGGTAAAACTGATTAAATTGGGATCAGATGGGGAACAAGTCACATAGCAAGGGGCAGGAGTACAGAACAGGGGCTTTTCCTTCAAGGGGTTGAATAGTGACTCTTCCTGGTTTTCTGAAGGTGATAGAGACCTATTTAGAATATCAATCCCTGATGTTTATCCTTAGGAAGTATGTAGGTGCATTTGTTTTATCTTTTGTCTTGAGGTCTGGCCCACAGTGAAAGTGCCTGTTTCTCCCACAGTTGTAAGGTATCTCGCCGTGTGCACCGGCTCCTTCAAAGACCTAGTCCTAAATTACTGCCTGTAATATTTTATCTTAGTTGCCTGTAACACTTCTTAACAAATTATGAAAAAATAAACACTCTTTTTTAAAAAGTCAATTATCAATGCAATTCTGTAAGTTGGGAGTAAAAAATGGTCTTTCTGTTTACCATCAAGGCATGGCCTGGGCCGTATCCTTTTCAGGAAATATACAAAGTACAATATATTACCTTGCATTGTTCATATTCCAAATAACACAGTTTCCTGGCCCACGGCCCTCTTTTCCTTCAAAGCGAGCAGCAAGACTCAACTCTCCGACCACCCCTTCATCATGGTTCCTACTCATGACTGCTGTATTTCCCTGCTGTATTTCTGTATTTCCCGCTAAGTTAATTTATTTATTTATTTCTGTATTGCCCTCTAAGCATGAAAAATAATACCACTGACTACTACTTCTGCTGCAGGCACAACTGCCTGAGCTTTGGTTAGCTGAAAAACAATCTTTATTTTACCTTAGCTTTTGAAGGATGTTTTAACTGGCTGTAGAATCTGAATCATGTTATAATCAGTGTGAGGGAGTAGAGACCGGCCGAGACCACCAGGCTTGTTTAAGGCAACGTGGTGTGGAATTTGCTGTGCCTGGGTGCAAGCAGATAGAAGGCAAAACGACAATCTCTGGAGAACAAAGAGAAGTGGGTCCCTTTTATCGGGAATGAAAGAAGGCAAGGGACATTAGGAGGGAATATCTCATAAACATTTGTGGTTAAAATTCTCTGGCAATCTCGCATCTCTGTAAGCAAAGTACTGGAAGCGTTTAGGGTAAGTCTTGGGTGTCTCCAGATGTGCCCAGATATCCTGGGACCTGCAAGATTCCTGGTCCTATCTTATCTCTTGCCCTACCTTATCCTGTGTCTGGATGTGACAGCTTTGCTGCTGAGCTGAGTTCCCTGAGAATAATTTCTCTGCTGACAGGCAGGTTGGGAGCTGCGAGAGGCTGTCCAATTTGAGCCATAAAGAGAACGAGCTATGTTTTCTCCCAACACTTAAGTGCTGATATTCCTTTTCTCAGCTTTCATGCTGTTTGGGGAAAGTCAAGGATCACTCTTACTACTGATCCTTTGAAGTTAATGTTCCTTTTTTTCTTTCTCTAAGCACTTTAAATTCGCCTTCCTTTTCAACTGACTGTAATGAGGGAGAGTTTTTTATGAAATTATCTTGCTTAGAGTTGCAGTACTTCTGGATTCATGGACTAACCAAAGGTTCTCCATCAACTCTAAAAGAATTTATTAATTTATTCTTTGTCACTTTGTGTATTCCGCATTTTCAAGTTCCTCTTATTCTTCTATGCCAATTAAATCATTTCAACTGTTCTTTCCAGCTTTTCCTCCATGCTTCAGTATAAAGATTTTCTTAAAATGTCCAAGAAAAAACCTTTGCTAATTCTATCCTTTTTTAGTCTCCTTTTATTTTTTATCATTTGAATTTTCTTGTATTTTCAATTTATATTAGTGCATCCTTGCAAATCATAATGATTAAATTCATTGTGGGAAGTTGGTACATGTACATAATATATTTTAATTCTTTTAATTTCCTTTTATCTTCTCTACTGCACCCTCTTTTAAGCTGCTGCTCTGTGTTCTTAATTCCACGTATCATGCTTTCCATTTACAGGAAGTCCATTTATTCTGTTCTTTGTTGAAATTCTCAATATTTTCACCTACTTTAAATTTTTATATTTAGTATCTACAAGTATACATTATAAACCTATTACTCTGAATTATTTTAAAGTGTTTGACTATCAAATATAATACCTCGGTTACCAATTGGGATGTTTTGGTAGGTGTAAGTGATACTTGGTATTACACTAAAATTTTTTCTCTTTCTCCCTGGAAAAATAAACAGAATCTGAAAGCAGTGTTATGGGACTCAGTCAAATTAGACACACTTAAACATGCACATAATGTATATATTTGTATATTTAGAGACAGAGATGGTAATATTTGATATATGAAAACATACAGACATATGTATATGTCAAAATAATGGCCTACAGATAATGCCAAAAATTTTCTGAATTGAACCAATAAACTCACAGTTACAAGGCATGAAACTGCTACCTCTCTCAGTATTAGAGTGATATTGGTATTTAAAAACTTCTGCAGAAAATCAGGACCCAAACAGGTTAAAATTTTAATCAGTGACAATAGCAATAAAATTGAAGGATTTTTTTTCAGATTGTACTAAGATAATAAAATTGTAAGTACTTAGAAAGTACAACAAGAAATATGTGTCTGTGACTATCATTTCAAGATATATGACTAATTCCAAGATGTGAGGAAGAAACACAAGTCTCAAGGGTTATTTAAAAAGGCTATAAAGATAAAATAGCCACACAAGTTTTCTCTATTTAGGCTATTTTTTTCACCACGTGCACTATTTTTTAAGGTATTGAGAAATACTTGAACTTTTTAAAATATTTTTCATTGTTGTTTTACTAATTCACTTTGTTAAATCAATGATCTTCACTCTATTTCAGCTGTCTTGTCTCTAAAATGAGAGAAATAAAAATTCTAAGTGTTTTAGATATTTGCTTGGCCTAATATGATAACTATAATGAAATGCCAAATGGGAAAATTAACACATAAGTTTAAATCTTTAGTCATCTTTAGTCATGCACAGTTTCATTACTCAATAGTCTTCAATAAGATACTGGGATTTGACAAGTGGTATCCACAAACTGATGATCTGGAGTCCCATTGATACAGGAAAATAAATCTTCCAACCTGAATGATATCAGACGAGTTCGTGTTCTCTAAAACTGAAGAATGAATTCTAGGAACAACGGAAGTTAAGAGCAGAATATATTTATTGAGAGAAAGAAAGCTTCTGTCCAAGAGAGGGACAGAAGGGGGGCCCGAGTGGGTTCCCCCCCGACTGTCTTTTCCAGGGACTTTTATAGACAAAAACCATGAGGTGAGGCGGATCCAAGGTGGGGGAGATGGACAAAACTATGGTCAGCCAATAAGATTACAGGTATAATTGTCCAGGTAAGACTGAGTGGACTGGGATCAAATGGGGAAGTGAGTCACATAGCACACGGGCCTGAATACAGATCAGGGGCTTTTCCTGTGGGTGTCGAGCTAGTGACTCTTCCTGGCTTTTTAGAAGGTGGTTGTTACTTTTTTAGAATATCAATCCCTGATGTTTACACCTAGGGAAGTGAGTGGGTGCATTTGTATAGCACCCTTTGTCTTGAGGTCTGGCCCACAGGTCTGCTGGCTCCTCCAGGTCTGTTGGCTCCTTCGAGGGCCTGGCCCTGTCTGACTGCCTATAATATTTATATCTAACTCAGCTGCCTATAACACCATGAGTGAATCTCACTTTATGGCAGTGGATTACATTCCAAGGGAGCATGGTTTTTCATAGCCTTTGAGAATTTTAATACTCCTGAGCATATATTTGAGAACAAAACTTGAATCTCAGGATGCTTTTAGTTATTTAGTATATTGCAAACACTTTGTTCCTGGTTTGAGTTGATTCAGCATTCTCTAAGTATACTCCTCCACTCACTGACTGCAGTTTTGTCAATAAATGTTTTCTACACTGGTATTTTGTTTCTTTTTAAATAGGTTAAACATTCCCTTAAGAGCATTAACTTGTACTAAACTATTATTTGACTTCCACTGGAATAAGTTATAAGCAAGGGGCATATATTTGTCTTTTTCCATTCAATGTATATGTATAAAAAGAATACATAATAAAGATTTATTTAAACACTGATGTTTCTTGCTAGCTGAGAACCTGAGAACAATAAATCATGACTGCCAGTTGAAAGAAGGATGATATTTACCAAAATATACACATTTACAACCTTTTTATTTCCTCTTGTTTTCATTCTACATACTAATGGAAATTTTCTTTGTGCCCTCAGCTGCTCATCTTCTCCCCTTTTCCACTGTCAAGAACATTTATATTCCTGCCATCCCATGTTCCGAACTTTTAGTGACAGAACTTAGAAAATAAAGGTAGAAAAACAAAAGCCAAGAAGATAATTTTAAAAACTACAATATTCTGCTTTGCTAGGATATTTCTCAATATTTCAATTATTGAAAAAAAGAATATAAAAGAAAAGGCAAAAATAGAAATAAAATAAAACCTCAAAAATTCCAACCAAACAATATAAAAATGATACAAAATTTCAAAACAAGGTGAGAGGTAGTTTGAAGATAATAATATGCAATATAACAGCCATTGCTGAATTCCTACCATCTTATTTGATGAAACTCTGCATCATTTCTAATGTGTTTTTGTTACTGGTTGTCTGTAATTGTTTGATCAATCTTGTTTTCTTGCACCTGGTAAACTGAGCAACTTCACTGAAGTTAACAATATGTAATATAAAAGAACCATTGTTAATTCTTATCATCTTGTTTGCAATCCTGCATTGTTTTTATTGTCTTTGTATTGTTTTGCTTTGTGTCTTCATTGTTGTTATTTTGTTATTGTTTTCTTCTTTACTTTCAAAGAAAAAAAAGATTCCAGAATTTTAACTTCATCTATTAGAATATAAAAGGAAGGAAGAAAGGAAGAGAGAAAGAAAGGGCAGTAGATGCAGATATTTGGAAGATATAAAAAGAGTTCAGGTATGTAAGAATGAACCAGTCACTGACAGGATTGAATTTATTCTTAATTTTTGAGTTGTGAGTTGAGTATCCTTTAATATTTTCACTGAAATACATGTTGAGTCTTTTAATTATTTATTTTTGTTGGCTTTACTTGGGTCTGTTGTGTCTTCCACTGCATCACTAAAACAAGCTCAAACCAACATGCCTATGTGGATTCCTCTATGATTGGAACATGTCACTACTGCACTGTCTGTTTCCAAAGTCAGGGGCTAGGTCACTTTTTGGATTCTTATTTCCTGATCTCCTGACAGAATTTGGCATGATTCCCCAGTTCCTTCTTTTGCAAAATTGTTCTCTTTCAGATCATATAAAGCTGTTATTTATTTTTCTATTTTCTTCCAACTCAGACCACTCTTCACCTGAAAGTAGTCACCCTCTCTCCAGTGCAACACTTCCCCAGGACGCTGGTCTATGTCCCTCTACTTCCTTGAACAGCTTCTCCTATGTATACTCCTCATCCTATAGTTTCAGAAAATACTTGTAATTTTGTAAATCCCAAATTTAAATCTTTATTCCAAAGGTAGATAATTACATGCTTGAAATTTATTCATAGTGCCAGTCTAAGTCACAAAAACAAAATTCTCAAATCGAATTTCTGTTTTTATGCTTAAAGCCTCACTAGCTGTGTTTTATTGCACGTCTTTCCATCTTTCGCAGCATAATTCTTGGTTACCTCTTTTTTTTTTTTTTTTTTTTTGCGGTACTGGGGATCGAACTCAGGACCCTGCGCTTGCTAGGCAAGCGCTTATTCCACTGAGCTATATCCCCAGCCCCCGTGGTTACCTCTTTATGTCTCAACATTCTTCCTCTATCACTCTCATTCAGCTCAACCTCCACTTATTTATGAAATAATATGGACACACACACACACACACACACACACACACATTGAAGCACAGCAAAACAAAGCAAGCATATACAAGAATTATTTTCTTTCAGAGAAAATACCAATGTCTAGTGTTGGACTGGGACCCTGTATGATCTGGCTCATCTTAGACATCCAGTCTCATACCGGTTTCCCTCTCCTCACACTGTGTCCTGGTTACTTTTCTCTCGTTGCTGAGACAAAATACCCAACACTCAAAATTAAGGAAGGGACGGTCCACTTAGCTCACAATCTGTGCAGGTTTCAGTCCCTAAGAAGCTGGCTCCAAGGCAGGGTGGTGCATGGCACAGGGGCAATAGTTCAAGGTGGCAGAATACAGCAAGAGCGACAAGAGCCAAAAGGGGGTGAAGCAAGCCTCTTTTCCTTCCTTATACTGTAAACAGGCTACCCTCACAGGGAGGGTAAACAGGCTACCCTCACAGGGAGGGTAAACAGGCTACCCTCACAGGGAGGGTAAACAAGCTACCCTCACAGGGAGGGTGACCACACTTACACCATCTCTGTGCCCTCTTCTGGCACAAGCTCAGCAGACTCACAAAGTGAGGACTCTGGCCCCCTGATAAGTCACTTAATTAAACATTTAGCCTACTCAAGTTGACACAAAGTTGTTGACACAACTTTACATGCTCCAACCACCCGAACCACATTTACTTCTGAAAATGTTCTCCCTGTTTCTCTTGTTAAGGGCTTTGTTCATATAATTGCTGCTCTTTTAAAATCTTTATTTCAATTAACTCCTGCTAGAGTTATTTATTACCGATGTTGCTTAAATATCACCTCCTGACTTTGTAGTACAAATCACTTCTTTCTGTAGTATGTTATGGTTGATATATTGTGTCAACTTGGGGAGTCTAGAGGTTTGGCTGAGTGATTCAGCAGGAAGCCAGGGTGCTTACTTTGTATATATCCTGAGCCTGTGGAAGTGGAGGGCATGGAGGTTATGTGAGAGGTACACATAACCCCTGGGTCAGGGTAGGCTGTTTATAATGTAGGGGAGAAAAGGACGCTGCTTGCAGCCATTCCTCCCTTCTTGCTGGTTGTTTTTGCTGTGCTCTGCTGCCCTGAACAGTTTCCCCTCTGCCATGTGCCACTCTGCCCCAGAACCAGCCAAGTAAGGTCTGAAACCTCCACAAACTGTAAGCTAAATAAACCTTTCCTTCCTTCATTTTAGGTGTTGGGTATTTTGTCTCAGCAACGAGAGAAAAGTAACCAAGACACAGTACTTCCGAGAATCTCTCTCGGTTATATCATAGAGCATTAACAAGGCACTTAGTCGTTACCCACTGTTTCCATCTTTTCTGAATGGCAAGCTATGAGAAGGCTGGAAGTTAGTTTTGCTCACCAGTTATGTGCAAAGAAGTCACTCAATAAATACTAACTAAATGAACTTTTAAAAACTAAATTTATTTCCGTTGACCTAACTTGGCAGACATTTGGGGGAGTTTTTAACTCACGGTCTTTTAAAATATGTATTAAGAGCAAAATATTTTTAAAACATGTTAATTCCTCACATAAACTTATTCACTAGTCATATAATTACTCATTAATTACTCATATAACTCATAAACTACCATTCCTCTCCGTTAGCCAATACATGAGTTTACTCCCTTCTAGTCAATGTAGGAGGGTCTCTTTCTTACATGCTCTGTAGCATTAATTCCAGTATTAGTTCCATCTCTATGTAATAAAAATAAATAAATTGAAAATCTGAGAGCTCAAATTTGTAACCTTCTAGAGTTATATCAGGAAAATACAGTTCCACAATGTCATAAATCTTCACAGATTTCACCCTCTCTCTACAGCGAACCTCTGGCCAACCAGTTATCCTGGAGTCATGGTAAATGAGCTCTCACCTTTCTTGGAGTGCTGGCTGCTGTTCAGCTGTAGAGTTTATCACACCCTCCCAGAAGAGTAAAAATCCAAGGACCAAAACATATCATAAGCGCCTCCAAGTTTTCCACCCTTCTCAACAGGTGGTATGTATTAACTGAAATTAACATGCTTACTAAGTCTCTGGGTAACTTGATTTCCCAAAGGAGCATGGGAAATGACTAATTCTACAACCTACTCAGGTTATCAGAAACTTAATATTTTTGCTTCATAATGATTAATGTGTCTAGTGATCCGTCAACACTCTATATTCAACAAATTTTGGTAATACACAATTATTTTCTCATTTTAGAAAATGATACAGCCAACTAAGTGGTATTTGGTTCCTTGCCTGGCCCTTCACATTTCCCTTTCACATTTGATGACTAGAAACCGCACAACAGTTTAAGGTGTGGTGAATTTATCCTGAGCATGCGGTACATGGTCCAGAAGCCCTGGGAAAGACAGACTCGTTCTTAACACTGTACCATCTCTCCTGTGAAGTAGCATCTGACTCTATCAGCAGTGGCTACCACAGTAATTAAAAGCAATTCTGAGGAACTCCTATAAAATCAGTAAGGTCTGTATATGAAGCCCCAGCAATTGACCAATTTTATGCAATCTACTCTCCAAAAAGCTCTTAAATTGAAAATTTTAAAATGTTAAGAATTAAGTTTAATGATATTCTTACCAATGTAAGGTTCTTAATCATAATTTTCAAAGAAATCACTTTCTTCATTCTTCAATTTATTAAAAGAAACATTGGCAGAGATAATATTTCTTTTAATTAAGTGAAAATTAAAATTCTAAAAGTAATTAAGATATTTTCTTAATTGTTCCTAAGAACCAGGTATTAATTTTACTCATATGAGGAATGCATTGTAGCTATCTTAGTCACTTTTTTCATTGCTGGAACAAAATATTCAACACCTAGGCTGGGGATATAGCTCAGTGGCATAAGTGCCTGCTTGGCAAGTGCAAGACCCTGAGTTCAATCCCCAGTACCACACACACACACACACACACACACACACACACACACACACACACACATATATATATATATATATATATATATATATATATATTCAACAGCTGAAAGTTAAAGGGGGAAAAGCTTATTTAGCTCCCATTTTTGTACCATTTTTAGTCCATAGGTTGCAGGTTCCAAAGCAGGGCAGCATGACAGAGCAGAATGGCAGAGGAAGGTGGTTCATGGCTTGGCAGACAGGCAGCAAAGACAGATGAAATGAGGAAAAACACTCACCCTTTCAGGGGCACCTCCAATGATTAACGTTTTATCACGCTTCACCTCCGACTGCTGTATTTAGCGACAAACTCATCACTATAATCCACTGATGAGCATCAACCCCCACGATCCAATCACCTCTCCAAATCCCTACTGATGAGCACAGGGGCATTGTGGGGTATCTAGATATAAACTACCTCAGTGGCTAATCTCTACAGATGAGCCGCAGCTTCGTACTTTATATTTTTATAATGCCATTCTTTTGTGTGCTTCCTCTGCCACCTTAACTTTGGGCTACTAACTCAACTAACACTCTTCTCTCTTTCTCTTTGTCTCTTTCTCTTCCTCTGTCTCTCTCTCTCTCATTAGGAAATTATGCACATTGCTGCTTTCTTGTTAATGAATTACAGATCGAATATACACTTGTAGGCTGAAGGGTGAAGAAAGATATAAAATTAAGTGTTGAGTTTAGTGGTGTTGTCATATAATAAGAACTATTGTACTTAGTTCCTGCAACCAAGCTTCTAAAAACCCCAGTAAAAGGAATGCTAGGAAAATCTTTAATTCTAATGTTCGGTCTTTGATTTGAGTTGCTGACATATAGCTTCTAATATTTTTGTGATTTCCTCATGCTAGGAGTTTCTGATACAGAACTCCTAAATCTTTTGTGAATTCTTACATAACCGATGCATCTTTTGCTCTAACAAGTGACGCTTGGTGAGTGCCTACTGGAGCTTAACAGGATGGTCTGATCCTAGTGGTCTGGGCAAATGCACAACCAACCATGTGGCTGGAAAGTTGCAACTCTTAATTTCATCTACCTGCCTCTGGCAAGGAGAGAGACTAGTGGCTGAGCTGATTATCAATTACAACTGTATAATTAAGTCTCCATAAAATCTCCAGATGACACAATTTGGAGATCTTTTGGGTTGGTGTGCATGTTCGGGTAGCTGGAATATGGTTTACTGTCACCGAGTGTGGAAGAGACACACCTTTTGCCTTAGGCATTACTTCCTCCATTACTTCATCTTTATCATTTACAATGAACCTGTGGGTAGAAGTAAAATGTCTCCCTCAGTTCCATGACTTGCTCTATCAAATGAGCCAAGTCTGTCGAGTGTATGAGGAATCCCTGATTTGTAGCTGATTCATCAGAAGCACAGTTTCCAACCTGGGACTTGCAACAGACATTTGAAGTAAGGGGTGGTCTTCTGAGATTCAGCACTGTCTCTGTGTAATCTGACTCGAATTCCAAGTAGATTATGTCAGAATTAAACTGAAATGTGTGACATGCAGTTAGTGCTTGATGTAGAATTGCTTGGGGAAACAACCCATTCACATTTTTGATGACTAGAAGTAAAATATTCTGCCTTGAGTATAACCGTTAAGAGTAGAAAACACAGTTTCATTTCATAAATAATTAAATGAAAAAGTCAACAAAAATAATAGGACTCCAAAATTATGAAAGGAAAGCTACTGAAATTTTCACCATTATCTTGCCAGAAAAGGAAGCACATTTTCATGTCTTCCTTTTGTTCTATCCAAAGATGTATAAAAAAGGACATTAATTACTATTATTGCTGGGAGATACACTGACATGAGCATACCTCAGTATCAAAGATGAGAAGAAGCCCTGCGGCATTCTCTGTTTCTGAAACCACAAGGAACTATGGTAGCAAAACAGTAAATGACACACTCCATTATGGAGGCACTGCATGCAGTCTTCAAGTAAAATTTTTCTTCTGAACAGAAAAAAATTTCTATGTAAAATGACAAAAGATAATAGGTAATAAAAAGCCCATGACATTAGGTCACGTTTTTCCTGATAAAGTAGAAGTCTGCAGGAACATCTGAGTACATCAACTGCATAAAGATCTAAGCACAAAGAAAAAAGAAAAAAATATATTATGAAGTAAGTTTTAAGATAAATTTTTATTTAATTTAAAAATGTTTTAAAGAAAATTATTTTCATACTTAAACATAGCACATTCATATCCCTAAGGTGTGAAAATGTTATGTTAACAATATTATTTAACTATATAATTACTTAAAAATCTTTCCCTCTGTTATTAAATTTATAGCATCTGCTAACATATTAATATTGAAAAGGGTTTATTGGCTTAATTTCTAATACACATTCCAAATTTAACAGAATATTTTAATAGGTGGCAAATATTTTCTAACAATTTTGGCTGTGGGTTGAAAATTTCTGATTCTGAAATCAAGTAAAATGTGTTGATTTTCAATATTTTTAAAAACTCATCTGTCTGCTTCTAACACAACAGATGATATCAACATAATTTTTTTCAGAAATAAAAGTTTCACAAATTTAGTTTTAAAGAATATGTTCAGAATACTTAGCTTTCATACAATCACAGACTAGCACTGCTGAAATAAGGAACAGTACTGGAATTAACTTCAGAAACAGATTGTCCTTGAAGAAAACAAAGATTTATTGTTGCAACTAATACTCTGGGATTAACCACACTTAAAACTGTGTAGCTTTCAAAATAGCCCAAATACCAAGGCAAGCCAAACCAAACCAAACTAAATAACAAACAGTTCAGAATAATGGAAAAAAACACACATAAAATATTAGCTCTAGTTGTGAATCCTTGGATTAATACTAACCTGTTTATGCTTAGCTAAGTAAACTGAAAACATTTGTAAAGCTATTTTTTTTCTTGTAACTACTAGATATACAAGTTAAGTAACTTCATTTTCAGGATTTGTTCCTGAGTGGTTAGAAAAGAAATATTTTTTTGTTAAAGCTACAGAATGCAAAATCAAAAGTCATTGCTAGTATCCTTACATATTATTCTAACGGTTTTATATTGTCAACCTAAAAATAGCCCCTCACAAGTGTTTGACGCAGGGTTCTCTTACCTGCTGTTATGAATGCTTTGAGTCCATTTTTATGTGTCTAATTATTTCAGTAAGATGTCCCTGCAACAATAAAAGTGATGTAAGGTAGAGTCAGGCCCTTAAAGCATCTTTACATATGTCCTTGATATTCTTGACTTGCAAGTGATAGGGCCATGTGCTGTACTGTGATGTGAAGCAAAAATTTAAACCAATGTCTATTGGTTTGTCAAGAAGCCTATTCCAACTCTTATTGGCCAGGTGTTTCATGTAGTAATAACCCTCCCAATCATCACAGTTCTCCCACAGGTGTGTAATATCACTGTGAAGGATTGAAAAATATTTATGTTTACTAAGATTAAACTCAGCAAAGGCAGAAACAGAATCATTTTAAAACACTGAAGTATCTTGCAAATCCCCACTCCAAGTCATGTCTGCTGTAGCCTGTTTGAGTCTCTTCTAGTAATTACTGGGAAGGTGAAATAATTTTTAAAAATCTTCCTTTTAGAACATTCTCCCAAATAAATACAATTTTGAATGCCACAATTTCCAAGAAATGGTACTCTACAGACTTGGATGCTGTAGTATTTGGCCAGCATTCTTTGCTGATTTTCAAGATGTGTGAGCAAATACTCACTGCTTAAGAGTTTGATGTTGTGTATCTAGAAGCAACTATTAGCAACCTCAGAAAAATACTGCAAAAATAATATGTTCAGGGATGGCTGTAAAGAGCGCTATAAAATTAAAGATTGCTAGGAAACTGCTTAACTCACCATAAAAATGCCAAGGAATTTCACTTGAATATACCTCAATTTCTGACATGACATTATTCTTTCTGTAGCATATTATCTTCTCTTCAACTTCTAGCATCCTGGGGATAATCAATGTCCCAACTTTAAATGGAAATAGTAGTGGAGACAGACAGAAACTTGATGTTCTCACCATTTTCTCCTACAGTGACAGCCATAATGCAGCCCAGTGTGCCCTTCGGGGAAATTAAAAACAGTATTCTTTGAGGCAGTGTGAAGAAAAGTCTCATTCTCTCCTGAAACAAACAAAACTAAGACCCTGCAGAGAAATATGGAATGATTTGTCATAATTTCCAAAACTCATAAATGGGCCACAATAAAGTCTCTCAGTGTGTCTGTCACTAGAAAAGAAAAATAAGCTAATCATGCTGTGGGTCTTTTGAAGGTACCTTTAGTTTTTGTTCGTGAGAGGACACTAATTGTGTCACAATGATAACATCTGTTGTAAAGTTACCACTTTTGAAATTACTCAAGTAATTAAGTCTTTGATGGGAATATTCTTTATTGTTCTAAAAATTACATTAAGTTAATGCATTCAAACCCCCTGCACTAGCTAGGACAATGGGTAAGGACATAGGCTATGACAAAGACAGCCATGTTATAAGTATCTCTTCCACTGTTTCTAGCTTTGGGCCTTGGGTAATTGCTAAATTTGTGCTTCAGTTTTCTCATTTATGAAAGAATAAAACACTCTAACTACTTTGCATGCAATGAGAACACTATATATCATAGCTAGGATTGCTGAGCAATCAAAGGAAATCATGATCAGTAACACCCACTGTCATTCTGATTTTTTATCTTTAATCATTTAAAAGTTAATGAGTTTTTGGTGCAATTATTAAAACAGTCAGCAGTAGGTGCACAGGGCAACATTCTATCATCACAGATTACTTAAAATTTAGGTATCTAAGGTGACCATCTACCCTCCACACTAGAGAGCCATGCATTAGGAACTACGGTGCTGCGCAGTGATTTGATTCTAATCTTGTTATTAGTTTTCAAACCCTAACTGAATCTATAGAAAAAGAATTCTTTCAGATTAGTACAAAATTTATGACTGCACAGATGCCCAAATGTTTGTTGAACATTAAATATAAAGAAGGAAAACTAGATTTTGCACTTTTATTTTTAGATGAATAAAAACCTGACACGGGAGAAGAAAATATGTGTACTGCTGTAATTTTCTGATTCGTTGTCCATGTGGGGAAAGGTACAACAATTATTGTTATGGATGGAAAATCATATCTGCTTTGAAACCAGATATAAGTCCAAGACTACTTTCTGGTGTACAAAAGCATAACCCTCTTAAGAGAACCATCAGCTTATACACTTGTAACATGTTATGATAACAGTACATGTTAAGGGTACCTATAGGGATTAAATGAGATAATAATTTCAAAGTACAAACAATTGTGATAGGAATAAAACGATGCATAAAGATCACTTGCCCGTTTTTAAAGAAGTGATAGGCAACTTGGGCAGATAAGTTACATCTAAGTAGATGACATAGTGGAGTTTACCTGTAATCCCATAGCTAAGGGTGCTAAAATAAGGAGCAAGCCTGTACTACACAACAAGACCCCATCTCAAAACACAAACAGATAAACAACCAAGCCAAACAATAACCCCAAGTGACAGAGTACTAACAACAAAGACCAGTTTATACTGCTGATTAAAATTAAGCTTAATAACAACATAATGTGAATGATTTTACTTTTCCTCTATATAATGTCTCACGAGTCAAAATCTCTTTGACATTGTGCTGATGGTAGAGAAGTCAACTGAAAAAGTAAGTGTGAGAAATGCACGTATACCAAATATATTCCAAGGAATTTTGTAATAAGTAAGAGGGCATGTTTATTATTTTATGTCACCTTTTTTCTAAAATTCTCAGTCAAAATACAGTTTTACGTAAAACAGGAGCTGAAATCCATGATGATTCAGAGGCTTTTAATCCCAGTGTTATTTATGTTTTCATTTCCAGAGATATCATCTTTTTACTCTTTGTGGCCAGTAGAAATGGAAGATTGGATTACTTTTGAAAAATTTTTACTTGGCAATATTTAAAATGTAAAAATGAAAACATACAATTCTGTGGAAAAAAGATAAATATAAAAGAAAAAGATTATAATAATAAATTCTGAAGGACCAGCAAAGTATGGTTGTATGTTTATTATTCACCAAGCTGAATCATTTTCAAAGAGTTTATTTAATTCAGAGAAAGCTTATGATTATGGCACTTTTCATCCTTTGTTTTCTACTTTAAATTGTTCAAGATTATTCTATATACATCCATATTTTATGCAAAAGTTAATTCTCAACATACCCAGTAAACTTCTTTCTCAGCACAAAATAGTGAATAAGCATGGGTATTAAGAATCAAAGTTCTGGGCTGGAGGTACAGCTCAGTGGGCTAAGTGCTTGCCGCTAAGCACTACGGCCCTGAGTTCGATCCCCGGTCCCGGAAAAAAAAAAAAAAGAATCAAAGTTCTTTGTCAAGTTATTTTACTATTTGATAAAGTTATATGAATGAGAGCAGCAATTAATTACTCAGCCAGGCCATTTGTGGTGTCCAGATAAGCCACCCAAATCCTGAGCTCCTGCGAGTTTTTCTTTGTACTATCTTTCCAGAGAAGGCCGCAGTACTGTCACCCACTTTGGATTTATAACAACCTGCCAAGTTTACCCACAGATGAGATATGTTTACGCTCCTTCATCCCCCTTCCAAAGGTGGTAGAGGGTCACCTGGAAGACTTCAGGCACACACTAGCGGAGCAGCAGTGTCACATGGCCGAGTGTGCTACACGGCTGCAGGCGTCACGCTCGGGTCCCGTGTCTGTGCGCTCTGCTACTGCTCATGTCCATACTGACCATTCTATTTCCACATCTCACTGGGTGTCATCAGTCTTCCTGATTACATCCTAGTGGTCTGACTGGCCCCATTCTATTGGGAGCTGCTCTAGATTCGTGGTCAGTTGGCATGCACTCCTTTACTACCAGGGCCCACTTGCACGCCAGGAGCTATTTTTATAAAGATATCTAATTATATCTTTATAAAAGATGTCATGGCCTTGCTCCAGACTCAAAATGGCCATTCTAATTCCCTCACTAGGAATTGCCAAAAATTTCCCATGGGCAGCTTTTACTACCACTGATCATTCCAAAACCATAGGGTCTACTATACATTGTGGTCTATTCTACAAAACTGATTCCCCTACAGCCTAGATATGCTGTAAAGATACTTCCTGCTCTGGATTTCACTGAAACCTAGCAGCTTTGAAATTGTCCAGTGAATAGGCTGTAATACCAGGTGTGAAATATCCTCCCTCTAGAGCCCAAAGAGTATTACAACATTTCCTTCTTCCTGGGTGGAGGTGCAAGATTTAATAATTTTTTCTTCACCACTGAAAACAAAGCAGTCCACAAAGTTCCCGGGCTTCCTACGATTAATGCTTTTATGGATGTAAATGCCTCAGAATGTACATCAGGTTGACCTCTTGTGTTCTGGAGTGCCCTTGAGTCGCCAGTGTTTAAAGTGCATTAGCTTCATTCTCAGTGTACTGGATCGTTCTGATCATCTTGGGAAGTCCAGCTGATCCACCTCTGAAGAGGCGGATCCACATCTGAAGCCTTCTACTTTTGTAAGAAAGCTGTGATTGTGTACTGTCTTCTTTTCCTTATAAATATGAACTGTCTCTGATATTTCATTCTGAATAATATACCAAAGAAAGCGCGCACGAGTCAACAATCACATATGTGACACAGACAATATTCATCTCATTTAGAACAGAGTTGCATGTGGCTTTTAAGATTGTCTCTGAGGCTATTCCTCGTTTGAGTTTGTAAAGGTACACAGCCACTCTGCATGGTTTTTCACATTTCCTCAGGGATCATCTCAATAAATTAAAAAAAGATGTTGTGAGATCTGCTGGCCCTGCATATTACATTTTAAAGGTGTTAGCTTTTCCTGTCAATTTTAAAATGTGGAATTGTTTTAGGTTTACATTTGAGTAAAGATGGTTTGTAGTTTCATAGACTCTTGCCTAACCATCCACAGTACAGTATCTTCCCCAAAGACTATGTATTCAGTAGAACGTTTTACCAACTGCCGAGGGTGTCAGTTTCAACTATTCACTGACAGGAGAAATGACCACCGGAATCTGCAGATGCAGCAGGCACGTTGTAAATCAGATCTCAGCCAGGACTTCATGTTTTATCTGGAGCCCGCATGTCTTAAATCTCACTAAGGAAATTGTTGATGATTTTTAGGTCTCTTGATATCAATATCAGTTCAGACATTTGAAATAATGAAATGCTTCTCTTCTCCCAGTGCCTAGAGATTACACAGCACTACTGTTGTCTGTCCATAATTGTACCCTTTAAGGGATGGAAATGGCTAGTGGGATGCCCCACTGATGTGTTCCACGCACGGGCATAGCTGTGCCCACCCCATGGATATGCTGGCAGTTTCCATCTCGCTTTGTAAGTCCAATTCCCTTGGTTTCTACTTTGATCTATTTTCTCATTTCTAGTAATTATTATGAATGTGATTTTTTTGGGCACTTAGACAATGCTATCTGATCTCTACTGCTTGGGGGTCCTGCAAATTCTACTTTTATCAGTAAATCCATTTCCATAATACCCTTTTCAACCATCAACCCTGATGTTTTAAACTATTGTTTTAAAATTATTTTTAAAAATAATTTTTAAGAATTATTTTAAAATTATTTTAAAGTTTGTTAAAATAATTCTTTTGTTATTTTTAAACAACAAAATGGTTGTTTTAAAATTATTTTTATTGGTACACTTTAGATATACCTAATGATCACCTTCATCACAGGGAATTTGTACCTGTATATGATATATCTTGATTCTTCTTTATTTCTCCAAGCCCCTCCCTTCCTTCAAGTCCTCTTCCCCTTGGTTACACAACTTTTTTCCCATTTTTTTCTTCTATTCTCTTTTTTCTTTTCCCTTCCTTCCTCTCCTCTTCGTTTTCCTTCTCATTTAAATATTTTCTTCCCACTTTGCAATATCTATTATTCATTTTGATCCCTAGTTACCCTTTATGTTTCTCATACCAGAGAAACAATGAGATATTTAAACCTGTGTGTCCAATTTATTCCACCTGAAAGTCTAGTCTCAAGGTGCATCCATTTACCTAGACTTGTCTCAAGTTTATTCTCCCTTATGGCAGACTAGCCATCTACTGATGGGCATGTGGGCTGTTTCCAAGATTTAGCTTGTACAAATTGTTCTGATATGAACAGAACATGGGTGTTTATATATTGCTGTGCTATGGTGCTTTTAATTCTTTCAGAAAGATATTGAGAAGGGGAATAGCTGGGTCAAATGGAATCAGTAGTTTATTTTTTGGAGGAAAACTAAACAATAGTTGCACCAGTCTGCACTCTTGAGAGAATGGCTCCTTTATCTCCAGAGCCCCACCAGCATTTGTTATTGATTTACTGATAACAGCTATTCTTTTTGACTGAGATGGAATCTCTGTGTTGTTTTAATTTGCATCTCTCAAATGACCATATGCTGAACATAGTCTCATATATTTATTTTCCATTTGTACTTCTTCGTCCAAGATGTGTTTATTCACTTGAAATGTTGGTTTTTGGATTGGGTCTTTGAATTTGGGGAGTCTGATTTTCTTTGAGTACTTTGTATGTTCTAGATGTTGCTCCATCGTTTGAGGAGCAACTGGAAAAACCTTTTCCACTCTGTGAATTGTCTCTTCACTCTGTTGCTGTTTTCTCTTGATGTGCAGGAGCTTTTTAATAAGATGAGATTCCAGCTGTTGATTATAATATTTTCTGTGTGATCAGGTTTTGCTCATAAAATCTTTAACTACACAGGTCTTTAAGATTTCTACCAATTTTTTTGAGACAGGGTCTTGCTGTGTAACTCAGGCTGGATTGAACTCACCATGTAGCCAGGGTTGACACTGAATTCATGACAATTCTCCTGCCTCAGCCTCCCACATGCTAGGATTACAGGTGTGTGTCACCATGCCCAGCTTCTACTTTATTCTATCTTCCAGCAGACTTAGTGTTTCTGCTTTAATACTTAGATATTTGATCCACTTCAATTTTAGTTTAGTACCTGGTGAGAGATGTGGGCTAGGTTTAATTTTCCATGTGTGGAGAGCCAATTTCTCCAGCAATAATTATTAAAGAGGCTTTCTTCCAGTGAAGTTGTTTGGCCCCTTTGTCAGAGATAAGGTGACTGAATATGTTGGAAATTGTTTCTCCATCTTCTAATCTGTTCCACTGATCCTCAGGTCTGTTTTTTTACCACACCATGCTGTTGTGGTAGCTTTGTAGTATAATTTCAAGTCAGGGTTTTAAATGCTGCCTGCCTTGCCTTTGTTGCCCAAAATTACTTTTGTAATTCACTTCTCGTTCCAAGTACATTTTAGGATTGTTTTCTCTAATTCTGTGAGGTGTTATGTTTGATTGAGATTGTATTAAATCTGCATAACAACTTTGGAATTATGGCCCTTTTCGCTATATTAAATCTTCCTACCCAAAAACAAGGGTTTTGTTCCATTTTCAGACAGCCTCTTCCATCTCCTTTGTCAGAGTGCTACAGTTTGCAAGGTATTTACTCCCTTCATTAGACTGATCCTAAATACTTCATTTTTTGATGCCATTCTGAAAGGAGTGGTTTCTTAATTTAATTTCTGTCTCAGTTAATTTCCTATTTGTTTACAGATATGCTATTGAGTGCTAACTTTGTATCTAGCTACATTACTGAATTTGGGTATTGATGAATATAGCAGTTCTCTGGTGTAGTTTTTGGCATCTTCTATATAGAGTACCATGTAGTTCACATGTAATGCTAATTTCTGCTTTTCTTATCCTTATTCTTTTTATTTCTTTCTCTTTTCTAACCGTTTTAGCTAAGGTTTCCAGATCTATATTGAAAAAGAGTGGCTATAGTGGACACCATTTGTCTTGTTCCTGATTTTAAATGAAAGCTTTAAATTTTTGACTATTTAGTGTGATGTTGCCTGTTAGTCATAGATGGCTTTCATAAGATTGAGGTAAAGAATAACCACTTCAATTTTCCATTGGCTTTTTCTTATGAATGGGTGCTGGACTTTGTCAAATTATTTTTCTTGTCTATTGATGTGATCATGTATTTTTTGTCCATGGTTCTGTTAATATGGTTGATTAGAAATATTGATTTGCATATGTTGAACTATCCCTGTATTCCTGGAATGAAACCTACTTGATCATAGTGTATAATCTTCTTGATGATTTGCTGCATTCTGTTTGCCAATAATTTATTGAGGTTTTCTGTTTCTGTGTTCATTAAGGAGATTGGTCTGTAGTTCTCATTTTTAATTGGATCCTTCTCTGACTTTGCTTCAGCATGATGCTTCCATAAATGAGTCTGGGGGTATTGCTTCCCTTTCAATTTCATTAAAGAGTTTGAAGAACAGTGGCATTAGATTTTCACTAATTTTCTTGTAGACTTCAGCCATAGGTTCCTCAGGACCTGAGCTTTCTTTATTGATAGGTTTTTAATTATACCTTCAATTTCATTGGCTAATATTAGATAATTTAGAATTTTTTGTATTTCTTCATTCAGTTTTGGTAATTCATACATATCTAGGAATCCATCCATTTCTGTGTTTTCCATCTTAGTAGAATACAGGTCCTCAAAATTGGTATTGATGATCTGGATTTCTGTAGGGTCAGTTTGGATTTCACTCTTTTCATTACTAATTGCATAGATTTGAGTCTTTATTTTTTCATAAGGTTTCCATATTGTTTATAAATTTTATTTAATCTTTCAAATAACCAACTTTTTGATTCATTGATTTTTTGCATTGTTTTCTTAGTATTAATTGCATTAATTTATGCTCAAATCTTTATAATTTCCTCCCCTGTGTACCTTTCAGCTTGACTTGCCCTTTTTTTCTAGTAATCTGAGGTTCAACTTTAGATTATTTGAGCTGACTATTTTTCTGATGTAGGAGTTCACAACTATGAATTTCCCTTATAGGACTGCTTTAACTGCATTCCATAAGTTCCAGTATGGTGTACTGACATCATGGTTTAATTGTAGAACCTAATTTGTTTTTTAGTTTCATCTATGACCCATGGTTGTTCGGGAGGGTGTTATTTAATTTCCACGTGTTTATGCAGTTTTCTTTTGTACTGATTTACAATTTCATTGCACCATGGTCTGATAATATGCTTTCACTTAAGGATGCTCTATGAGATAGTATGTGGTCTATTTTGAAGAATGTTGTGCGTGCAGCTGGGAAAAATGTGTTATCAGATGCTGTAGGCTGGAACACTATTAGACATCTACTCAGTCCATTTCCTTAAAAGTTTAGTTCAGCTCTAGTATTTGTTGATTTTTTTGTCTACTTGATTTGTCTATTTGTGATAGTGGTATACGGAGATTCATTAGTAAAACTGTATTGGTGTTTATTTGACTTTTCATGGCTGTTAATATTTATTTAATATAGTTGGGTGAAGTGGAATTTCATGTGTATACATTTATAATTGTTATATCTTCCTCTTAGATTGTTCCCTTAACAAGTATGTAGTGACCATTGTTATCTCTCTTGGTCAATCTTGGCCTGAAATTCACTTTGCAAAAGAATAGCTACCTCTGATTTTTTCTGGGTTCATGTTGTATAGAATATTATTTTCTATCCTTAAACCATAAGTCTGTGGATCTAATTTTGAGTTAAATGTGTTTCTTGCATGCAGCATAATTTTGGGTCTTGTTTCTTGATCCATTCTTCCAATGCATTTCTTTTGCTTGTGAATTGAGACCATTTACATAGATGGTGATAACTGACATGTATTGCCTTTAATTATCATGCTATTTTCACGTTGTTGATTCTCTTTCTTTCTCCTCCGTTCAACTGCTTGCCTTCCTGGTGGATTCACTCTATTAGGGTTCATTGAATTGTAGTCTTCATTATCCCTTTCTAGAATACCCTTTGTAACATTTTGGAGCACTAGTATGGTGGTCATGAATGTATTCTTTGCCATGGAAGTACCTTACTTCTCCATCAATTCTGAAAAACTATTTTGTGGGGTACATCAATCTTGCTTGGAAGTTATTTTCTTTTAAATCTTGAAATACTTTACTCCAAGCTTTCCTTGACTTAAGTATTTGCATGAGAAGTCTGATATGATTCTGCTGGCTTTTCTTTGTAGGTGATTTTTTTCTTATCTCTAAGAGCTTTTAATGGTCCGTTCTTATGCTGAATTTCTGGAATCTTGACTATTACAGGACTTGGAATCGATCTTTTTGCGATTGTGGCTAATTGAAGCTCTATATGCCTCACTTACTGTATGTAAATTTTTTTCCATGTTTGGGGTATTTTCTGTCATTACTTCTGTGAACAGGTTTTTAAATATCATTTGCATTATTACCTGCTTTTTTATTGACCCCAATCAATCTTAAATTATTCCTCTTTGCACATTCTAACCGTGTTTGAATTGATTATTTTTTTGGTCCCTTGCTATTTTTATGAAATCTTTCTTTTCATAGTTGCTAATCACAAACCTGTCTTCTAGGTCTGATATTCTGATCTTACATTGATTCATCCTTCTGCGTACACTGTCAATAAAATTTTCAATGTGGATACTTGTTTGAATCTGTTTCAAGGACACCATTTCTTTCCTGTGTTGGACATTCATGTTTTCCATCATTTTCCTAGGTGCCTCTACTGTTTAAATCTGGATCTACACTATATTCACTATGTTCTGCATTATGGCCATCATTTATTTGAGAAATTATTTCTAACTTGATTATTTTTTCTAGAGCTTCTTTCATCTGCTTTGTTATTTCCACTGTTACCACTTTAGAGGTTTGATGACTGTCAGGCTGTCCCACCTCACCCATGCCTGTTTTTGCCTTGGTTAGCGGAAAGTCTGGGGCTGCATCTTGCTTTTGTGATTTTTCTATTTTGCTTTTTTTAAGTTTAGCATCCAAGTTCATGCTTGCATATTGCTTACGGCAGGTAGCTTTATTTCTAGCATGGAGAGCTCTTTAAGAAATGACTACTTGTTAGAGGTATCTTCTCTTAGCTGGTTTTTTATTCTGTTGCAAGATCTTCCTTTATGAACTTATTGGTGAAGAGAAGTTGCTGCCTATTTGGCCTAGCCCCTGGTTCTTTGGTACTGTCCTGTAGTATCATTTATGACTCTGAGGCAACCTTGGGCTTGGAATTCAACGAAGAACAACTGATTAAAACTGTGTTACCTTGGTTAAAGTAGTACAGTCACTAATGACAACAGTATCAAGCATAGCCTAGAAAATGACAAAACGTGGAAACAATTAATTTGCCACTTTTAACCATATGAACAAGATTTGTAGTTATATAACAAAAATTTAAAACAAATCAGAAAGTTGTACATAATAAATATCCCCTCAATAAAGTAATTTAAGCTCAGGGAAAAAGTTTAAGGGTAAGGAGACAATATAGAGAAACAGAAGAGAAAGAGATTAAAAGCAAAGCTGATGGACAATGGAAGATTACAGGAATTTTAAGGTGGTAAAACAAACAGGAGGCAAAGAAAAAAAGAGGAAACTGAAACAAGAACATAAAAATCCCCTAGAAATTATGTTCACACTCATATAAAAACAAGAACAATCAAGAAAACATACAAACAAACAAAGAAAACAAAGAAGGGAAAGGTGAATTTAAGGTTTGTCTCTGCTTTTACTGCTAGACAAAGGGTTAAAACAGAACCTAGATCCGTGTTGGTCGATCCCAGCAAACCTTCAGTAAAATTATGGCATGGTGGTTGAAAATCCACTCAACCTTGTGCTTTCAACTCCACTGAACTTCAGGCAGATCCTGATTTCTGACTATGATCCTGGAAGCTGAGCTGTTCAGCTCACATGCTTTGGGTACCTTTTGCCACCTTGAACTAGGCTTCCTGACCCTGTGTTTCCCATAGCTGTGCCTTCCCTCACACTGAAACTGAGCCAGCCCGCGTCTGCTCTAATTCATGAATTCAGCTGTCTTCTTTCCAAAATGGCAACTGGCCAATCCCTTTCTCCTGGGGATATCTGAACTGGAATCACTCACCACCCAGTACAGCCTGCAGCCTCCACTACTCCACTCTGCTGGTGTATTTCTCAGTGGAACGCACTGGAGTCACTCACAGTATCATGCTTCAGTAGGTCTGAGATGCCTCTTACTGCTGTGAGCTGGGATTTAGGGGAGAAAGAGCCCTTTTCCATTTCCCTCTTCTGCTTTGTGGTCCTCTTCACTCTTCCCGTGAGATTCAAATTTTACCTCTGATCCTTGCTGAGTCCACAGGACACAGTTCCCTTCTTCTCTCCCACACATTGCTACATCCGACCATTTGGACTCCAAATCTTGGAAAGGCCAATTTGCTGCTGCTCACTACTCTATTCTCTAAGCGATTTTAAGAACAATCTTTCTTAAGAATTTTAACACACACTGAACAGTTTCTTAATTTTGCTTCTTTCATGCACTGACAACCTCTTTAACATCTAGAAAGATTAAATGCAAATTAGGACTCCTTTATCCTTTATATACAACTATACACACAGCAAAGTGAAACAAAATGCACAGATGTAAGGGACAATGGTCAATCTTCCTTCACCAAAGCCATGCTTATTTAAAGCCTTTGCACTTTCCTTTCCTCCTTCCTCTCTGAACTAGTACAAATACGTGTACCGCTCAGAGTAGCTTGATAATTCCCTTTCCTAAAGGCATTATTTCATTTTTAATTTTAACAAAAGGATATCTGCAAAACATGTTGTATACCACCTCTGCATTTCACATACTTGTGAGCTTGTAAATATCTAGAAGACTAGATGTTTCAAATATGGACCCGTTTGTCTACTATATGCATTCTGGTATTGAATAAACTACACACTGCAATGATGGGTATAACTGTAAGTGTCTTCTAAGTAAGAGCATTTTGGCCTAGAAATCTTTCTTTCTTTCAATTTCTTATTACATGTTGCATAGGCTCACGTGTCACTCAAAATTGATTTTTACAATTACATTTCCAAAAGTTCTTTTCAGAAGACAGTGTTTCTCTGAATTTTAACACAAACGAGTTAAACTGTGTTGGTTTACAAACTCTACTTTTGTCATATCAGCAATCTCTTTAATATCTAGAGACCAGGTATTATAAAATTAGAACTCATATGTCTAACACATAGGCAATATTTATGTACAGCAAAGTTAAATGAAATGCGTGTAACATAAGAGCAGTGGAAGAGCTGAACTTTTCTACCATACATTAACAAAACACCTTTTGCAGTTTCTTCCTTCCGCCTCCTGTAATCCAGTGAACAAATATAGATAGTATACTACTCAGAGGTAGTACAACCATTGTATTTCTAAGCATAGTGTTTCCCATCAGTTTTTAGAAGCTCAGTACAGAAAGTTTTGCTCTCTCAATTCTATTTTCAAATATATTAAGAGCTTCCACATAAATAGAGTTGGATTTTTCATATAAGGGTGTGTCTACTGTGCGTGCACACAGCATTGATAAATAAAAGTGCATGAGTAGCAACGATTATAATCTGAAGCTTCTCCTAATATGACCATTTGGCCTTGAACCATTTCCTTCCTCACTTCTTTTTCTCTGCCTTCAACCCATTGAATAAGTACAGGCATATATAATGTTAGGAATAATTGAATCTATAGTTTATTTCCATATTCTATCTTACAGCAGATTGTGTTTCTCTTTTATATTTATCTAAATATAATATTTCTTTGATCCATGTCGATTTTAGTTTAGTACATGGTGAGAGATAAAGCTCTAGGATGAATCTTAGGTGTCGGAAATGCTGTTTTTACAGCACTGTTTATTAAAGAGAATATCTTTCTTCAGCTGGAGGTGTGCAGCCCCTATGTCAAAGATAAGGTAGCTGAGTGTGCTAAGAGTTATTTCTTCATCTTCTGTTCTGTCCCACTGATCACTGGATCTGAGTTTTGCCAATACCATGCTGTTTTTATCATAGTAGCTTTGTAGTGCTAACTATAGTGGGGATTATGGTGCATCCTGCCTCGTCCTTTTTGCTCAGAATTTTCTTTGTTATTCTGGGTCTCTTCCGGTTCCACATGAATTTTAGAATTATTTTTCCAGTTCTAAGTGCTATGCCATTGGTATTTGGATTGGAATTGGATTAAATCTGTATGACAATTTTAGTATTGCTGCCATTTTCACTGTATTGGTTCTGCCTATCCTAGAATAGGGGAGGTATTTCCATTTGCTGAGATCCTCTTCCATCAACTTTTTCAAAGTACAGTGGTTCTTGAACCAATGTACTACTGTACAGTAGTTTTCAATGTAAAGGTCTTTTACCTCCTTTGTTAAGTTGATTGCTAAGTATTTCATTTTTCTTGATACTATTATGAAAGGTTCTGCTTCTCTCAATGAGTTTATTATTTCTGTAAGGAATGCTGTTAATTTTTCAGAGTTGACTTTGTATCCTACTCTGCTACCAAATTTCATTACTAATTCTAAAAGTATTTTGGTGGAATTTAGGGGATCTTCTATGGCAGGTATCATGTCATCAACAAATACTGATAATTAAATTTATGACTATCCTATGATGCATATGATATATGCATACCCGTGTTTATAGTTGCACAATTTATAATAGCTACATCTTGAAAAAGTTCGAATTCCCATCTATTCATTAATAGATAAAGAATATGTGGTATATTTATACCACACATATATATACAATATTTATATACAATGGAGATATATATTTATATACCACATATATAATATTTATATGCCATATATATTTATATACAATAAATATATACAATATTTATATGCATATTTATATACAATAGAGAACTACTCAGCTATAAAATATAAACTTGAGTCATTTGTAAGTAAATGAATACACCTTGAGACTAAAATTTTAAGTAAATTTTAAGACACACAAGTTAAAATATTTCATTGTTTCTCTTGTGTGAGAAACCCTAAGGGTAAACAAGGAGGAAAATGGATGATAGCTATCAAGAAGTAGAAAGAACACTTCAGAAGTGGAACAAGGGAGAGGGAAAGGAATGATGGGAAAGGGGTTAAAAAACAAATCATGGAAGGAAACAAAACTTTTGTAAAAGGGGAAGAGAAGAAGAATTAAAAGGAAGGGAGGGGAATCAAAGAAGAGCTAAGATATAATATATACTGTTACAAATTCCCTAAGACTAATATGAGTACTATATATGGCAAATATGTACGAAGAAAAGTTCTTTACAAAAAGGAAATAGTTCATTACAGAGAACAAGCTTTTCTGTGAATTTCAATACAAAATGTACAAAATGTGCTAACTTTACTACATTGGCATACACTGGTGACCTCTTCAACATCTAGAGACAAAATGTTGCAAAATATAGTGTGTGTATACAAGGTATACACAAAGAAACTCTCAAAAACTACTACATAAGAGTAAGGTCTGAAAATATCCAAGTAAATGCACTAACATAATACCTTTTATAATTGCTTCCCTCCCACCTCTGTCACCCAATGACAAGAACATGCAGTACCGTAATGCTCACAGTGATCGTTCCCCAAAGACAGAATGGTAATATGATGATTTAATTCCCCAAAGGTGGTATATAATATAAATATTTGCAAAAAGATATTTGCATAGTGATATTTTACTACCTTTACATTTAACATATGTTGGACCCTCTAAACCTCTAGCTAGATGAGACCAGACTGTTTCATAAGAACTCAGTTGGTCTGTTATATATATATATATATATATATATAGTAGTCTTGAACAAACTGCACACTTGTAATGAGTTATAACTTGAAAGTGTCTTGAAAATATGAGCATTTTAATCTACAACTCTTCCTTTCTCCACTAACCCAGTAAATAAAATGCTCAAATTTTCAAAGGAGAGTCTTTCCTAGGAATTGTAATACAAAATATACAAACTTTGTTAGCTTCCTAACTTTACTTTTGCCAAACCTGACAACCCCTTTAATATCTACAAAGAGTAGATGGTGTAACAGGACTTATCTGTCCATTTCACACCCTACACACAGCAAAGTAAAACAAAATGCACAGACATAAGAGACAACAGTAACGTGTCTCACACTAAGTGCACTAGCACAGCACTCTGCATTCACCTCCCTGCCCAGAATCAATGCATAACACAATGTGTACTCCTCAAGAGGAGCTTCAGCTAGTCCTCCTACAAAATAACACTTCTTGTGAGTCTTAACAAAAATAAATTAGCAAAATGCATTATTTTACTACTTCTACTTTTTAACATGTATCAGGCACTTGAGAATTTCTAGAAAGGCTATATATTTCAACAACTATTTAGTAGGGTCAGTTGTATATAGAGACATCCCTCGTTCAAGACCTTCCTATTTAACAACAGTTTACCCTTACCACCAAGGCATGAGCTTTGCACTTAACATCTTGCCATCTCAATTTACAACCCATCTTTTTTGTGTATGAAAATATTGTTTGCAAAAGCTCAATATCTTTCTTTGTACATACAGTACTATAGTTTTTGCTGATTATATTGTATAATACCATAGTTTTATGTTGTTATACATTACAGTTCAGCATGTAAGTTATGTAAATAAAAGCTTCCTTTTACCATGTCTTTATTGTGAATCTTGCAATATGTACTCATTATATACAATTCCTCATTTAGCAACCACTTCATTTAACAACCTTGTCACAGGAATACAACTCGGTCCTTAGACATGGAATGTTGGTATAGTAAAGAGGAATAAAATGCACACACAAAACCGAGATTATAATAAGAACAATGTCACCTACCTGTAACCAGTCTGGTACCGGGCTTCGTTCTGCCTTCTACTCCATGTCCTGTAACCCACTAAACAAATGCGGCCAAGTATCACTTGAGGTGTCACTCCATCTAGAGATGGTCTAGCAAACTCCATTTTGAAGAGTGACTTCCAGAGGACATTTTCCTTAGGTGATCTTATAAAAAAAAACTAGCGTTTCGAAAATGTGTAATTTTCTAGCTTTACTTTATCACATGCCAGGAACCTCTTCACATCTATATTATGCAGATGGAGCAAGTAGATTTTTTGTTTGTTTGTTTGTTTGTTTGTTTGTTTTTTTAAAGGCTCAAGGCAATGCTGAGGGGAGCTTTTTCGTATTAAATACATGGGCCTCCTAAACACAGCCAGTAAATTCTTGGAGAAGGCGTTTCCACTTAGCCAGATGTAGATATTACCTTTCTCTTCCACAGCGGGCCACGGCCCAGTAACCCTTCATCTCCAAGTACTGGTGAGGCCTTTGTTCGCCCTGGTGGGATAAAGGTGCAAGTTCCTCCAACTGGGACACAGCAGTCACCCTAAGACCTGAATCTGCGCAGTTACATGACCCACAGTGGCCTAGCTTTCATATCTGCCTTCTCTGTCCTCAGAGGAGACCACTCTGCCTCTACTCCCGGAAGGATCCTCTTCAGCTTTGGGCTTCCTGGCCTGAGGACTACTAGCTCCAAGGCAGCCATCATTAGGTCATCCAGGGTGGGCCGGGAGTGCTTTCTCGGTGCTTCAAAGCCTGGCCTGACCTCCTGCAACCACCAGCATTGTGTGGAGGGCCTAGTGGGCCTGGGGAAACAGGTGGACACCCTCCTCACGGCATTCACCGGAACTTCCCCAGAGAGAAGAGCAGCACCACAGGAAATGCTCCAGTGCCTGGCCTCCGTGTGAAATATTCCCCTAGTAAATGGATATCATACTGTGAAGTCTTTATATAGCTGCCCCTTGATCAAGAGCACCACTGTACACTCTTAGCTCTTCATGTACAGATGAGCTAGGTCTTGTAGCTCCTTTAGACAATGTTTTTCTCTTTTCTTTAACAGTGCATGGTCTAGTTGGGTTGTGCCACTATGTAACCATGATTATGGCCCTAGTGGCCTTTAAGAGTATTAGAATGAGTTCTGAGGAGAATCCATACCTAATTTTGTGAGAGGAACATTTTGGAGAAATCTAATGACAGAGATGCTATCTTCTAGGATTGACTATCCTGGCTTTTAGTCAAAAAGATTTGCCATAGTTCTACAATCAGGAGAGTCTAGGGCTTCAAAATATGTGAAGATCTCTGCCAGATGGTTACATCTCCATGACCCAGGTCACAGTTTCTCCACTTGGGCCCTGTCCTTAGCATGATAGCCTGGCTTTAGTCGAGTGTTTATTGACGTTAAATTACTAATGAGCTCTGGTCTTAATCCTCAGCTCTCTTTGCCTCCATCAGAGAAACACAAGAACTAAATTCATATATAAAGAAAGAGGGCTCTGGCTTTCAAATTTGCTCTCCTTCCACTTGTGGTTATTTGTTATCATTTTGTAAATTCTCAGTGGTACTCAGCTAGAACCACATATCCACCCTTTTCTTCCATGTATCTCAAATGCCTAATGTAACACTTCCTTAAGTGCATCCCACCGGTAAACCCTCTTAGTTTTCCCTAGGTATGGACTAAGATGACTGGACCATTACCTTTGCCAGCTGCTGTCTGCTCTCCACCTATTGCTAGTCTCATGCTGGAATCCTTGTCGTCATTTATGTGATGAGTAATTTAGCCCCAAGCTCCAGGTTGTTCCTTAGATTCTTGAAAACATCCTTGTTCTAAGTGGTACAGATGGTAGATGAGTTCTCTAGAATGGTATGAATATGAAATATTTCCATGGAATAACTTGCAAAGGATGTGGACCTTGGGGGAAGTAGCCAGTTGGGGCTGAGGTTAACTCTCAGGTGGTGGACAACTGAGTGAGTCAAGCACCTGGGCCTTTGCTCCAAAGGACTCTCCATGACTACCACGCTTGTCTTCCCTGCTTGATCAATGTGTTTCCTCAGGCTGGAAGGCTCTTTTTCTGATTTAAGGAAGAAATAGCTCTTGTCCAACTTTCAGGTATTAAGTGACATTTTTGTTATTTGCATAGAGTGTTGTGGACAAAGTAGTTGAAAATTGATGACCATTTCTTCTCTTTACTATGAATCTCCCTCCTCAAGATTTGAAAGTTAATCACAAATATGGCAGTATTAAAAGACAGTCAGTTGGAAGTGAATTAAAGTGAAGGACAGAGCCCGTATTGATGATATTAAGGTGTTTGTAAAAGAGCTTGAGGGAGTGAACTTCTCCTCTATTCTCCCAAATGAGAAACTATCTTCCCTCAGAGGGTGCAGCACCTGCAGAGCATAGTTCTCACAAGATGCCAAGCCTTCAAGTGCCTGATCTAGGGCTTTGCAGCCTCCACAACTGAGAAATAGATTTACGTTCTTTTCTTTAATGACCCAATCTCCAGTCTTTTTGATGTAGAAGTACAAACATACTTAGACAATAACATTCCTTTTTATTTTCATGTTACTCACTGTAGTATTTAATCATAGAATTATTTGTCTCCCTCCTGATTATCTCCCTTCAAAGAGAGTAGAAGTTTCCAAAGTCAGAGTTCATGCAATATATGTGGCATCTAAGGCCAAATGCATAATTTGTTGGATTTAACACAACATGAAAATGTGGGGCTCACTGTCCAAGAACATCAAGAATTTTAGGACAGCCATGGTAAATCACTAAATCATATATGTATGGGTGCCTCTGACCCACCCATGAAGGCCTGGGGCTGAATGAACCCATTTGCTGTTGTATACATATACATATACATATGCATATACATATACATATACATTGTTACCTATACATGATCTGAAAAGATTAAGAACCACTGTTGTCTAAATTTGTATTATTCTTTATCAGAGTCCTATCAACAATTGCTAAAAAGCAATTATTAATATTTTCTGGTTTTAATTCTAGGAGGAATTTAAGAGAAAAACTTTCTTTCATTTGGAGCCACACAGATTTCAATGAACATTCACATAAAAAAAATCCAAACTAAATATAGTGAAGGATTTTAAGTCATTGTTATAGTGATCTTATAAAATGGATTTGTCTGCACTATTATTGATATGTTATTACAATAATTAAAATTGTTGTCTTTCTGGAAAAATTATGGCTGATTTTGAAATATGTATTGATCAAGAATTTTCATCATTTGTAATATGCTTAAAATAAGTGTATTCTACATTTTATGAATTTTTATTAGTACATGTTTGCAAAACATAGTGATAGTATCATTAGGAGTTAAAATCTCATGGATTTAGTATACTTGGAGTTCTTCCAGTTATAAAATCCCATTAACACTAACTTCCTAAATTGTTTTTGAAACCTTAAGCTACTGAAATGATATTAAGTCTTTGAGAAAAGATTCCTTGTAATTTGTTGTAACTTCTCTGCAAGAAAATGCACATTTTAGAAGAGAACAATGCAGGTTTTACTTATAAAATGAAAATTGTTGACATATAAGTTAACTGGCTTTTGAAAAATGAGACTTCTGCTTTCAGGTAAATTGATATTTTAAACTCAGAAATATTTTCAGCTTCAGTCACAGGCTTATCAATCTACATATGTTAAACAATATCACAATGCTATAATAAGACAATAAAGTAAAACGAACTCTTTTGCCTGGGGATTTAGCTCAGTGGCACAGCACCTGTCTGGCACGATCCTGAGTTCAAGTCCCAGTAAAACCCCCCCAAAAACAAAAAAAGAGTCTTTTCAAAAACCTGTTTTACTATTCATTATAGGAAATAAAAGATTTGTTTCCAAATTGATTAATGGATATCCTATACAGGTTTAAAATAGAAATTTGGAATAATATAAGCTGCTATATTTAAAACAACTGAATACAAATTCAAATTCATTAAAGTTACCAGAATATTTTTTAAAATTATTAAAGTAAATAGCAAAGGGAATTTAGATGATTTAACTTCAAAGAATTTATTGAGGAAGATGCAGCAAGAGCTATGTACCAGTTTTCCTCCTCTATTGCTATATATTTGGTGTGTCTTAGCCACATTTGGTAATACATGTCTGTAATCCCAAAACTTTGGGAGCCTGAGGGAGGAAGTGCTCAAGACTGAGGCAGCCTGGGATATCACTCAGTGCAAAGACACTGGATTCAGTGTCTAGTAATACACCCACACATGTGAAATCTGTGAATGTGTTTTTTCTCCGTTCTACTATTCAAGATTGCCATTGACTATAAAGTTATAATCAATAAAGAACATGTCCGGCTGCTGAAAACCAATTTAATGTTCATGTGTGGTGTTTATTATATTATCATATTTTTTATCTACTGCCTTTCTTTAAGCTTTTAAAATCAAGAACAAATGCTTGTTTTGCTCAGTTGATTTTCCCCTGAAAAACAGAGACACTATACAGAACAAGAAATCATCTTTATTCTGTTGTTGCCATATTTATTTTTTCTTATTATTCCTCATTGCCCTGATAAGAAAGCTTTTTCTCATGTACTTTTCAATGTAAGAAATCTGCTCAGAAAGCCAGTGACAGCAACAGCTGCCACAAAAGTACCATACGATGTAAATCCAGGAGAGAAAATAAAAAACAGGTATTAGTAGGTCCATTTATTCAGCTATGTCCATGACCACTCTAGTAACCTTATCTCTAAACTTATAGACAGCAAGCAATGATTTTCAGAAGCACTGTTAAAAAGTAACATGAAAATCAATGTAAAACTCTTAGGCTCTGTGATGTTTGTCCTGCTGAGGAAAAAAAAATGGCTTCTATAGAATTCAGGTAGGTGTGTTAATTATGGTTTTGGAGTCTATATAATATTTAATAGGTTTTGTAGTTCATTAAAATTTTATGGAGTTCAAAGACCATTAATCATATTCAGTGGCAAATGCATAGTTTTCTTTATTCTGTTATTTTTTATAATGTCAAACTCCTTTGTTTTGTTTTATTTTATTTTTTATGTTTAGGTCACCACAAAAAGAAACTGCAGACTTTTAATGAAAGCATTCGTAATTTATAGTGGCTTAAAAATTAGATCCAGCGAGGGAGAGTTACATGATGCATAGTGATTAAGAACACTGACTCTTCAGTCCCACTGTGTAGGTTTTGCACTAGAGTTCTCTGAACTTTAAGCTATGTAAACTCTGGACACTTATTTCTTCATCTCTTACATTTTACAAATATTTTATATTTCAATTAATATAAAGTACCTCGGGTGGTACGGTAAATGTTGAATAAATATTAATAGGAATACCAGAATAACAAAAGTGAGATCTCATCCAATAAAAGTGTCATGAAAATAACACAACCACGGGAGCAGGACGCTGTGACGACTCCCTCAGTTCATGCCATGCTGCTGCGCTGTTCTTCTGTTGCTCTTCCTTCCATGTACTAAGCTGAAATCTGTACAACTATGGCTTTTCAGGTAAGAAACAGAGCAAGTACACATGTGCTTTGCTGGGCATGGTGGCTCCCACCCCTTTAATCTCAGACATTCAAGAGGCTGAAGACAGAGGACAATGTATTCTGTGCCAGCCTGGAGAGTTTCACGAGACTCTCTCTTGAAGAAAAACACACTGAGAATGGATTTGGTGGAAGAGCACCCCTGGGTTCATTTCCTGATACTATCAAAACAAAACGAAACAATAAAACCCCCAGAATATCACTTTTACAAAAGCTTGGGATGCCTTTCTACGGATGACTAATTAGTGGCTAAAGTTTATTTGTTCAGTCATAAACAAATAAGTTTCTACATGCTAGACCCAAGCAAGCTGTTGAACTATATTTGATCTTACTGCAGAAAAGAAAATGTGCCAGGCCTGATGGTGTAGGCCTGTAGCCCTAGAACTCTGAGAGGCTGAGACAGGAGGATCATGAGCTCAGGCCTAGCCTGGACAACTTAGCAATTCAGGGAAACCCTGTCTCAAGATAAAAAATGGTTTGGGAATGTATTTCAGTGGGAAAGCCTTAGATTTAGTGTCCAGAATCCCTAGAACTAAAAAGAAAAGAAAAACAAATTGTAAAAACAGAAAAATATGTACCCTTTATAAACATCTTTACATATTTTGGTAGGGTTTTTTTCCAGAACATTATAGGAATTGAGAAATATTTTTGAAATTTAAAACGGGTTATTAGAACTCCTATTATGCAGTTTGTTTATACATCAAATAAACTTGTTGTACCTTTACTTTCCTCTTCTTTCAATAAAAGCAAACAATATTCTCAGGATTTACTTCCTCAGAAGAATGTAGTACCTTAAGTCTCTGGATTGATGTGCGTCCAAGCAGTAAGTTACACTACCCTCTACCAAAGACAGGTGAGCCAGTGAAGGAGTTAGGAATAAATAACCCCAAATCTGCTGTTTGGGCAAGTTAATTATTTTTCCTTTAAAAAAACAGCAAATGCAAGAAGAACACTCTGTTCTTCACTCTATTTTGTAAAAGCAGGAAATAAAATTCCCACATGGAAGATTCCCTTCCTGCACTAGAAAGAAAGTATTGTATCATGTTATCAAGGACAGGAAATTGAAGCCAAGGAAAATATGTACAAACCAGCCTCTCAAAGTCAACCCTTGTCTTCCCAGTCATTTCTCCAGTCATCTCACCTGCCCAAAGGCCCCCTGGCCTTGTCACGTTTTCACAATTTGCTGCTCATTGTTTAATTCAGTATATAATTTCTAACAGAAACTCCGCCATTTAATCTTCATTCTCCCTGAAGGCTCTGGATGAGATGAACATATACAGGCCTTGTTCCTATCTATCTGCCTAGCATTAATTTAATTCTCAGGTCCAGTTCAAAAACCTATCAGAACAGAGGAAAATTTACCTCTTCCCAGCTAGCATAGTTGACTCATTACAAATAATTCACTAGCAGTGAAGACAACTCATTGTGAAATTGTTAATATTTCTGCTGTCATAAAAATCTCCTTTCACACACATGCACACATGTGTACTGAAATGTATGTGCATACATATACAGGTGCCTACATACACATAGAAACCTATGTACATGTATTTAAATATTAATTTTAGGCCTAGTATAGACATATTTGTACTTGGACTTATGTCATTTTAAATTACAACTGAAAAATTACCTCCCATCCTAATTTAATATTTTTTATTTTAAAGATAAAAGAATATAAACTAAACACAAAAACAATAAGGAATAAACCAATTATGAGGAAGATAGTAGGGGACTGACAATGAATGTTGTTTACAGAATATCATTTCCATATTTGTTACTCAGTCTTCAAAGTTCTGGGGCCTGGCATGATTTTCATTTTTAGTTTTCTTTAAATAGCTAAAAATAAAAATAGACAAAAACGTCACAGTGTTTGTCTTCTTATTTTACAGAGAAAATACCTTGTTTGAGATGCAAAATGATATCAGCAAAATTTGGAGGAAAATCATAAACATTAATAACAAGGATAAGCTTAAAATGTAACAAATGCCATCCTTTGATGAGTAACTTCAAAATTCTTTTTTTTAATTTTAAAGATAAAAGAATATAAACTCAATGCAAAACAATAAGGAAATACACAAATTATGGGAAAGATAATAGAGGATTGACAATGAATGCTGTTTCACATAACATCATCTTCATATTCGTTACTGAGTTATCTCAAAAACAATGAAGGAAACACAGTTATACAGAAGACAGTAGGGGATTAACAATGGCTGCTTTATTACATAATGTTATCTTCACATTTCTTAGTTATAAGTTAGTATAATGCATAAACGATAAAGGAAACACAGAATTATAGAAGAGATATTGGGGAATTAAAAATGGATGCTGTATTACAAAATGACATCTTCACTATTGTTAATCAGTTATACAAGTGATGGCACGTTCGATTAATCATACAGTTTTCTCCACCCTCATCTCCATTGTTCTCCCACCCAATCAATTGTCTTCTCTCTGACAGTAACTATAATTTTTGGTTTATTTACTCCCTCAGGCTCTCACATTGGGAAGGCACATGGCTGCTTCAAATTATGCTGTAACAAACATGGGTACTCTCAAATTACTATGTCACTAGGCGGAAAACCACCTGTCCTCAAAGACAGTACATATGAAGGCAAACAAATACACTATGGTCATACTCAACTGATAAGCCCTTGAGGCCCTCAGGGATCCAGTCCATTCCGAAGGTTCACCTCTGCCGACCACCAGGCCCCACCTCAACGAGGCACTCCCAAGGGCCCAGTTGAGTTCTCGGGGTTGCCTCCGAGCACTGCCAGTTTCCGCCCCAGCGAGGCACTCCAGGGAACCCAATCCATTCCACAGGGTTGCCCCCTGCAGACAGCTGGGTTCCACCCCAATGAGGTGCTCCAGGGGGCCCAGGCAAGTCCTCAGTGTCATCCCCAAGGACCACCAGGCTCTTCCCCAGGGAGGTGCTCCCAGGGACCCGAATCAGTCTGCAGGGTTGCCCCCACAGACTGCTGGGTTCCACTTCAACCAGGCACTCCCAGAGCCCCAGTCCAGTTATCGGGGTTGCCCCCCCCCCAAGCACTGCTGGACTCTGCTGCAGCGAGGCACTCCCAGGGACCAGAACCAGTCTGCAGGGTTGCCCTCGCAAACTGCTGGGTTCCTCCCCAATGAGGCACTCCCTAGGACCCAGTCAAGTCCTTGGGGTCTCCCCCAAGGACTGCTGGGCTCCTCCCGACCCCTATGAGGCACACCTGCAGGCCCAGTCGAATCCAAGGGGTTGCCCCTACAGACCTCCAGGCTCTGACCCAATGAGGTGCTCCTGGGGGCCCAGTTTAATTGATCTCTAGCGCTGCCACTCCCCATCCCTTACAGCTGGGCATTGGGCACACTTACGATGCTGGGCACAAGTGGCATGTGGTCTCCCCCACCTGTGCTCACTGAGATAGTCCAGGGTGTGTGCTAAGTTTAGTTAATGTGTAATTTGTCGCTATGGGTTCATACAAGGTTCATATATGCAAGCAGTATGAAGTCCCTCTTGGTGCTCATATCAGTAGTTTAGGGTGAGTCCTGAAGCCAGTGGACTCATCCTGTTTCTGTTGGGAACACATGTTGAGTGCACAGGTTGCCAAGACTCAAGGTGCTCACAGAGGGAGTTCAGGGTAGGAGTTGAAACTCGGTAACTCAGCTTGTGCTTCCTGCTTGGTGTTGGAGTGAGAAGGGAATGGGGCCATGTGATCCACCTCCATCTGCATCTCTCTCTCTTACTGTTTTGCTCAGTTCCCATTTGTTCTTTGGCTGGTTCTCTAGGAATTGCTGTGGCCCTGGGGTCACTGCCAATGCTCTCTGCTCCCGTCTGCTGGTAGTTGCTCACACAGTGGAGAAGTAGGAGGCCACAACCTCAGGGCAGGCATAGAGCTGGGTGTGGTGGGCTGTGTATTATTTGCTTTGACTACACCTTGCCTCAGGGCCCTGATTAGAAAGGTCACTGCAGAGTGGGCATGCTGCTTTAATGGCAGTTGTAACTTTTTATCCTCACACTGGGTTCAACAACACCTCTCATCTGCAGCTGCCTCTTTTCTGGGCTGTGCCTTCAGCCCAGCTGTTGGAACTCCACTCTCCCCTGGCTGAGTCGGGAGGCTCCCACGAGCACAGGCCTCTGAAACTGAGGCTGCGAGTGCTGGAATGAGGGATCAGGCTGAGGGTGTATATGTAGCAATGGATCCCTCCTCTCTGTCTTCTCTTCCTCCAGCTGCACCATGGCGGCCCTCTAAGTTTTTCCTCCAGGAGAGGTCTTGCTTGCTCTTTCTGAAGGCTTCAATTCTCATTTCAGACCCTTCTTGGGTCCAGGGGGCCCACTTCTCTCCCTCTTGTCTCTCTCATGTTGCTATATTCCAGTGTCTGGGTGGTGATCCTCCAGGAGGATCTTTCTCTGCTGCTTACCCGGTCACCATCTTCCTGAAAGTTCCTAATTTGATATTTAAATTGTTATAAATTCTTCTCTGCCTACTACTTCAGGGCCTTCTCACTCAACATAACTTCTATCCATCTATTTTCTCTTTGCTTCATCACCCTTAAACTTACCTACTTGGTGTATAATCTTAACTACTTGGGTATTTACATGCTTCCTATCTCTCCTCTTAACCAAGTGAAGATAATAAGAGGGTAGAGGCTTTGTTTGTTTTAGACACCACTTAATCCCCAGTGCCAAGAGCTATGCCTTTCTCTGAATGGACACAGTGAATAATTGTTGATTCCTCAAATAACTAAATGAATGTAGTGGTATTCTGGCCTTTCTACCATTCACCACCACTACTCCCTTGCAGTACTTCTATAATGTTACTCTGAATCTGTGCCTGTCATGGAGTTCTACAGGGATCTGAGCCCCACCATATTTCTTTTCCATTGACAGCAACAAGAAGGGCTGACACAAAAACTAAGACAAGCCAACAAGATCCCATTAGAATTCAGGAGTTTCTGTTGGAGAAAAGCTCTTCTCATGACCTGGAATCTGACAGTATATGCATAGAGATAAACAACAATAAATCTAGTAATGTACTGCTGATGTCATTTAAGCACACACATCCTGCTAGGTTTGAAGGCAGTCTACCCACATATCCCAATGTCTCTTCATTTGGGGTTTGTTATTTGCTTAAGTTATTTTGAGTTTGTTGCTATCCCTTGACTGCCATTTTATGTACATATAGTATGGCAGAATCTTTCCTACCAACTACAGTGCTATTTGAATATATGCTAAAGTGTCTCAATTAAAACTTCCCAAGGTAAAATACATGCAAATTAATACAAAAATTGCATTAAACAACTTTTTATTCTTTATTCTGTTAAAAGTTTAGCATGATAAAGACAAAAGCAGATGTGGAATTTTAAAAAGCCTATTATATCTTACAGTCAGAAAATTTTTCTCTATGTCTGTGATGGTATTCAGAATTCAGTTGTGCCTGCCAGTTTTGCTGACAGCATGATGTGGGCAGAGTCAGGTAGTGGCATGAAACATGGGAGCAGGTCATTAAATGTCATGCTGCACAAAGAAAATCAAAGCACAGAAACAGTATCTATTATTAGCTTCTCTTTAATGAATTTTAAGTGGATAACATAGTCTTTATAATTAGGAATACTCACCATTAACCGTTTTTATCACTAATTAGAGCAGCACACTAGGGTATAGTACTCGTAACACTAAGGACCTATAAAATGATCTGAGGATGTTTGTATCTGTACCACATGTACTTGCAGAGAGTAAACAGCTGATTATAGGACATGACACAATCAGTACTGCCGTGCATATTTAAGCCTATCCTTAGAAATTATCATTTGCTTATTCCGCATATGCAGGGTTGAGCTGATACTTCACCCCTCCACATGATCATACTGAGGAGCCACCACAGAATTAGGAATAGAGACACCTCTTTGGTTGGTATAGGGAATGATGACATTTCCTTATGAAACCAAAACACAAGACTGAAATGTGATTGAGGGGCTAGAGGAGCAAAAGCAATTGCAGAGACTAGTGGAAAAGAAATTGTTTGAAAGAGAAAACTTCAAAAAGGAGATTCTCCTACCTACTGACAAAGCCTATCTGCCCATGTGCTATAAGGAAACACATAAATTAATAAAATTATTTCTCTCATTCATCTCTGCTAATATCTTTGTAAGATCAACTTGAACCTGAAATAAAAGAAACATGCATACCAATATATTTAAGCTGTTTCTGGTCAGCTTTCTAATAATAGAGTTGCCCAAGTAGTGATGAAGAGAGATAGGTAGAACCTTCCAGGTAACCAACAGAAGGGAGTAGGGCTAATCCTCCTAAACACAAAGTTCTAACCAAGCTAGGCATAGGAATTATATTACAAGAGTTTATTGAACAGGCATTAGATTGGAAAGACAGTAAAGCTTAGTGAGTCAGGAGACACCATCTCCAACTCCATCCCTGCAATCACAGAGAAAATTAACTACAGAGGAGTTGAACCAGTGTAATGCTGTATTTTCATACTCAACACATACTCTTTTAAAGAAACAAAGTCCTGAAAATAGTTCAAAACAAAATTATTGACTAGTTTTGTAAACACTCACTGAATTTGCCTGAACTGGGAGCAAGGAAGGGCTCCTGAGATATAACTGCTACACTGTGTAGTCGTAGACATGAGCTAAATGTCTCTTTCCTTTTCTGTGTTTACACCCATGATGGTGTTGATCCTTCAACATCCCACTGATGAGCTCAGCACTTCCACAGTTTCTCACCAAGGGAACACAGACACTGGTCACTCGCAATCCTTGCCACTGTCCCAGGCCTTTGGAAACCAAATGCACCATGATGGTTCCCTCCACCTCTGTGCAGTATGATTCTAAGCTAACGTTGAGCTTTTCCAAGTGGAAGGTCAAACAAGGTGAGAAGCAAGCCTTTGGCTTTGATGTTCTCAGCTATCATATGTACTTATCTAGATTGGCCAAACTCCACATAGGTTACCTAAAGTTGACTTGCAATATAGTGATGAAAGACATGGCCTCTTGTCTACTTACCCTGTTTCCATCTTTCCAAAGCCTGCTTGAAGTGTGCATAGGTTATTTTCTGTTGTTTCCTGACTGAAAGAAAATTACCTTATATCCCATCTTTTCTGTAAATGCTAACTAATTTATTAACACATGTCTGCAATAAACCATGACTATTTTCATTGTAAGTATTTGGTATATGTGCATGACACACTTATTTTTAATGTTCTCCTCCTTTTCCTTCATCTTCTGGTCCTGTTTGTCTCTTTTCCATTTGCAGTATCTTTTATGTTTGCTCTTTATTTGTACTTTGGATTTCTCCCACATGAGAGAAACCATTTACACATGTGCATCTAATTTATTTTACTTAATATTATGTACTCAAATGCCTCCCTTTTCCTACTAAAGGCTCAGAAACCATCCTTCTTTATAGCAGAATAGTATTCCACTGTGTACAAACACAACATTTTCTTTTCCATTTGTCTGCTGATGAACATATAGGCTGTTTTCAAAATTTGGTTGCTATGAATCAGGCTGTTATAAAGATTAGTAAGCGAGTATTGTTATAATGTGATGTAAACTCTTTTAAGAAGATACCTAATATGAGACTCTTTTAGGAGATACCTAATATGATACATATGTAATATGTAAACACTTTTAGGAAGATACCTAATATGATACTAGCTGGGTCAAATGGAATTTCTACTTCTAGGTTTTCAAGGGATCTCCATACTGACTTAATGACTATACCAGTTTACATTCTCACCAACAATGAGCTCTTTTTTCACCACATATTCACAGCATTTATTACTTGATTGCTTTATGAAAATTGTCATTCTTTCTATTGTAAGATGAAATTTCAGTGTTCTATAATTTGCATTTTCAGAGGGCTGGGGATATAGCTCAATGGAATAAGCGCCTGCCTGGCAAGTGCAAGGTCAAGAGTTCAATCCCTGGTACTGCAAAAAAATAAAAAAATAAAAAAATAATTTGCATTTTCATAATGCCCAGCAATGTTGACCGGTTTTTCCTATCATATTTTTTACTGTCACAAGGTATGCTAGCCCTGTTCTGATTTAGGTGAACACAGTGGCAACAGGGGTGAAAAAAGAAGAGACTGGCCTATCATAGGGAGCGATTCCTGAGTCAGTGCTGGAAGATGTGAATAAATATCTGCACAGAGACAGATATCAGCTCATGCAGGGATGGACATGGACAGGTATATGAAGCTACCTTGGATTTTAATGTCTCACTTATGAAAAGTACAGAATCCAGCTTAATGTATTTTAGTAATCTGGAAGTAATTTTTGAGAACTCGTAAATATGAATTAAATTATCAGTATTCAAAGGAACTCTTCTAAATCTACATGGTATTCAGAAGGTATTTACATAAGTCCAGAGATAATTTGTAGAAGTCAGAACACATCGTTGTTTTTCACAGTTAACCCACAGAGGGAGGGAATTACATACATAGTACAGTTATGATCCTATCTGTCTTGTTTCTGATTTACTTCAAGAGCAATGAGAAGTCGGCCTTCATATGTGGAAAAAAAGTATTTTGTAACAACAAAAACTCAAACACTGAACAAACAACAAGGACAGCTATGAGGAAATAATTGCTGATAGTTTCCTGAATATTACCCATAGATAATTTAACGGAGGAGTTTTCCACAAGGTTAATTGCTATAAAAAATAAAGCTGTGTTCAAAGAGCTAATTGCTATAAACCAAAAGGAGATTCCAAGAATTTCTGGCCTAATGAGATCTCTGAAACCTTACAATAAAGTTTGAAGATTGTTTTAAGAAGCAATTTTCTGCCATTTGTAAGAGAGCATTTGAAGCCCCAAACCTATTTTACTTAATGTGGTTTATTTCATTTCCTCTCTTTTTTGATTTCAAGAAAAGCCTTCAAAGGATAATTTTTTATTAATCAAATAAAAAATGTTCTTTCCAACCTACTTTTCTCATTTTTTCTTTGAATCCCACCCAGGCAGAACAGACTGACAAATATCTTTGGCAATCTGTCTTCCATCATCTAAACTGCCAACAACAGTGCAAAACAAATCTTCCAGTATTAAGAACTAAGCATAGGAGGGACTAACTTGAAATGTGAGCAAGGATTCATCAAACAGAAAAGAAACAGAAAGCATTAGGAAATTAATAGATAAAATCCCCGCTTTAATTTGATTTTCAGCTTATTCAATTTTCATAAGAAAAAATAAGATTAAAAGATAATGATATAAGAATAGGAATAATAAAAAGATAACGGTGAAAATCTGGAAATGACACAACAGAAATAGACATTGGTGCAAGCACCTCCCTTTATGTGTTCAAACCTAAGGAAGAAAAAGCAAGCACTTCTAAAAATAAAGGTTAGTATTTCTTATTTGCGTGCTCTTTTTAATCTCAGAATCTATTATTTTAAGAAATATAAAAAAAGATTTTCTTTGTAATTTAATTTTAGAGTAATGGTCTCAACATAATAATGATACTGATATAGTTCGTATTACTGATGGGACCCGCTGGGATTACCTTTGTTTCTTAAAACCACTAAGGTATACCTGACAGAGTGATTTATCTTTTTCTGTTACCAATGAGAGAGGAGAAGTTATTACTGCAAAGTAATTTTTGCAAATATGTTATATTTGAATAATGGGCTACTATTGCTTGACAACATTTTCAATCAGAGAGAATGACAAGAGTAAAGGCTAATGTATAATACATTAAATATATATATTATAATATATATAATTATGTATATTATATAAATAAGTTATATAACATAATATATTATGTTATTTATATACAATTATATATATGTATATGTATATGTATATGTATATATGCACCAAAATGTGTATGTACCTATTGGTGAGATTTCATAATATATTGTTCAATTTACTTCATTATCAAAATAGATCATTAAATGTTATTTCTTATAGATTTCACATAATTTCCTCCTGAGACCTTTTATTAATGATATGAGCAAATAAACTTCATTTGTATACTGTCCATCAAAGGAAAAGGTAATTAGTAATTGAACTAAAGGAAGTGTTAACATACTAGCAACCGATATTAATTGAGAATCATGTCAAGCAATAATCATGTTTTACTCTTTAAATAAGTTACCCTGATGTCTACTGTATTAGAAAAATCTGATAATACAAACTGGCTTGAAATAAAAGCCAGTATTTGTTCTAAACTCTTGAGGGTGTTGTTGTTTGTTTTAGTTTGTTTAATGATTAATGTGTAATCTTAAATAGTAACACAAGAAGGTAGATGAAAATAAGCACACTGAGAAACATTCCAGTTTAAATCAAAAATAATAGGAATACCTTTTACATGACTGTTTTAAAATAAAATATGTAAATTACCAAAATTAAATTACACTGTTTAGAAAACTATCAAATACTTGAGAATAAAGCAAAAAGGGGTACATAACATAATAGAGCATTATTTTATGGGTAGACTCAAAGTTATTTAAATATCTGGGGTATTAAACCTGTGCTCTAATTAATGAAAGCTCATATGCTGAACGGTTTCAAGTCAACTTTACATATGAGTTAAAAAAATATCTTCAAAGATTATTACATTATTATTCTGTAGTCTAACCTACTGTTAATATTTTTGTGTAAAAATAATGCTTGCAAGGGAGCAATTCCTCAAATAGTCTTACAATCTGTTTTAACATTTTATCTCCTCATTATCAACTTAATAGAACTTTGTTATATTTTCTACGTTTTTTTAGAGCCATAACTTTAATTATTTTTAAAAAATTATAAGTTTTTATAATGTTTTAAATTATAAAATTAATTTTTAAAATTAAATTTTTAAATTCTCCACTCAGCTCTGGAGAATTCACCAGTTTATCTAAATCCTTCAGCTGAAGTTACCTGATGGAGCTAAGTGAAGTGTATTTTCTGAGCTGAGTGTACCTCAAGGGAAACTGAAGCCCAGGTACATAGTTTCTTAGCTTGCAGAGTGACTCTCAAGTCAGACCAGAACATTACCTTTGTTGAATTTCCATTTCTTTATTTGTTTTTGTTGATGCTGCTATTTTCTATGTTTGCTTTTATTTCTGGGGAAGTTGTTATTCTCTCCCTTTCTTATCAATAGCATAATTTGGAGGTGTTTTTACCTAGTCTCATAACAGTGCTTAGTCTAGAGTACATATAGAAACACTTTATAAAAATCTGCTTTGTGTACAATCAGTTATTCCCTTGTTAGTGGGTGATTTAGGTAACTGTTCACCAAAAAATCTTGTGCTGTAGGTTTGGCTTCCCCATTTGTGGCACCACTGAAGGGCCATGGAAATTGTAAAAGCTGGTGACTGTTGAGAATCAGTTAGGTGATCAGACAAGTTTAAACAGATTGTGGGGTGGCCACCTTGGAATCACATACAGTAAAATTGGAAAGAGACTGTGGAACCCTGGTCTCCTTCTTGTCTCTCTTTTGCTTCCCAGTCATCATGAGGGGAGCATCTTCCTTTACCACATACACTGGCCCAACCAACTATGGACTGAAACTTCAAAACTGTGAGGCAAAATGAATTTTTCCTCCTTTCAAGTTAATCCTCTCATTTGTTTTGTTACAGAAGCAGAAAGCTGAACAACACATTCCTTCCTAATGGAAATGGAAACTGAAAATCTGGTTTCCCAATATGAATATTTTTTAAAATCTCTATTGTAATGACAGGTACCTATTTTCTGTTGCTTGAGGAATAACACATAATGGTTTGTTAATCTATTCTTTGTTACTTTGCCTATGTTTTCTCTATATGAGCTCAAATTAATTAGAAAACATTTTGTGCCCACTAGAAATGAGAATAGCTCCTTGGTATGTGACAGAATTAGTATTTACTTTGTGTGTTTGTGTGTGTGATTTTTTTGGGTGTTCAAAAAATTTACTTTGTGTGTTTGCTGTTTTGTATCTCTACTTGGAATGACTTTTTTTCCTCATGTTGGTCCAGTGCACTCTTTTTAAACCCAACCTTAACCGTGTAGTATGGCTATAGTACCTTCTGTGGATCATCTTTGTAACTCTTCTAGACAATTTCTCTTGTAATCCGTCTGTTTTCGCACTCATATCTTTTGTGGTGTCATTTCTCGGTCACTTGTAGGCTACTGGCAACTTAAAAAGTCAAATACTGATACCTCCATTATTCAAGATAGTTGTCTGAATGAAGCAGCAGCTTTAGGAACTACCCAGAATCCATCAGCCTTGTAATACCAACCACATGCAGAGAAAATAGACCCTTGTGACTCCAGGGCCTTGTTCTAACCTCCAAACCCTTTCCCTTCTCCTGCTCCTTCTCCCTCCCCCATGTCCTCCACTGTCCCTCTTCTCCCTCCCCCTTCTTCCTTTTCTACTCTTTCCCTTCCCTCTCTCCTTTCTCTGTCCTCTGTTCTACCTCCTCTTTCCTAGAGACCTGCCAGGCCTTTGTGCCACAGTATATGTTCTGTCAGTGCTTCTTCCACGCTAAGGTGAATTAGTGGACTGCTCAGATGTTTCAAATTCCTGAGCTACTTATACAAACTAAATGCAATCGCTCTTACCTTCCAAGCAAATGTTTGAAAAGACCATAGTACACTTTTCAAATGTCATAAATTTGTTTCATTTCTTAGTTCCCACTAGGTTAGTATTTTTCTGAGACAGCTCTTGACCTTTGAAAACTATTCTTTTAGAATTAACTTACTGTGTATATTTAAATTTTTCAAGATGTTGTAGGTAGATAGTAAAAATTACTATAGTTAAGTGAATTAAAATATTCACTATAATACAGTCACTTTTTCTGTAGCATAATCAGCTAAAATCTACAAATGTACTATAAATCCTGTGTACATAGTAAGTTTATTATTTCATATTGTATATTGGACCTCTCAACTTTTCATCCTATATATCTGCTACTTTCCATCCTGTAAGCTACATCTCCAGCTCACTACCATACACATCTGTTGATCATCCTTTTTCCTATCTCTGTATATTAGATTCTAAAATTTTGCCATGTAAGCAATACTATGCAATTTTTTTATCTGCCTGGCTTATTGCACTTAAATTAATATGCTCCCAGCTCAGCAATGTTATGGCAAAGGGCAAGATCGCATTATGACTTGGAGCTGACCAACATTCTGATATGTGTGTCTGTATTTTATAGGTATCACGGTCCCTTTATGCATTTGTCCATTAATAGATACTTAGGTTGTTTCTATATCTTGGTTACTGAGAATTGTACAGCAGTGAACAAGAGAGTTCACATATCTTTGTAATTTGTAACGTGGTAATTCGATTTTCTTTGGCTGCACATCCAGAATAAGGATTGGTAGATTATAATTTAGCTTTATTTTTAATTTCTTTAGAAACATCCATAATATTTTCCATAATATCTGTACCAATCTGCATTCCACCTGGTGTTTCTCCACACCTTCGCCAACATTTATTTCTTTCAACTTTGCATTAATAGCTTCTAGGGAACTTAATGTGGTCTCTAACAGTGGTTTTGATTTGCATTTCCCTAATGATTAATGATGTATTTCCCCTTTTCATATACCTGATAGCCATTTTCTGACATTTCTAGACAGTCTGTTCAAGTCTTTTGTCTATTTTTTATTGAGTTGTATGTCCACTTTTGAGTTGTGTTTCTTGAACTACAAACAGCCATAGCACTCCTTGCGTATCTGTACATCAGGAAAGTGTGTTGTGAAATATTTTTCCACTTATATAAAATTAAATTGTGTTATTACTACTAAAATAGCTGTACTTGACTAATATAGAGAGATTTTATGTGTTTACATAAATTTAGCATTCCCATTGCTAATTCCTCAAAAAGAAAGAAAACAAAATTCCAAATATGTAAACATCATCATGGTTTAAAAAGCCACTGTTTATAACAGAAAGTGCTGACTGAGAAGACTTTTTATGTAAAAATTCAAGTATATATAAGACAGGTTGAAACAACAAATCTGAAAGATTTAATTGTTTTCTTTCAAAATAAATATACGTTTTTTCTCTGATTTTCCAGAATAAAGGATAATACAGATTTTTTAAAAAAAAGATTTATGTTTTCATGAAATGACTAGTTAATCTGTTTAGGATTTAAATGTTATATTGTTTTATTTATCAAGTAAGATAAAAATTTCTATGTAACATTTATAATCTTGAACAATGTTAAATTTTATTGAAATATGTATAATTAAAAACATTTTATATGGTACATATTAATAAATTAATGAATTGACCACATGTGAAAGAACATAATGAAAATAAAATCCTGAATAAATATACAAAGTTTTAAATTACAGAAAGTAACTTATGCTTGCCTGGGCTTATTATATTTGCAAGTAAACCATACATAAAACAAAGAAGCATGTTAATTTCAATAAAGTTTCCTTAATTAAAATGACTATCAGCTTATCAATAAAATAAGCTTTGTAAAGGAGTTTGTGGAAATTGCACTGCTTGCATTGTTAGCTTTCCATGTCTGTGATAAATGCCTGAGATAATAAACTTAAAGGGAGGAAACTGGGGGTTGGGAATTTCATTCAATAGTCACTTGGCCCATTGCGTTTCCTGGTGTGGTGGCACTGGACATGGTGGGAGCATACCAGCAGAGAAGCAACTCACTTATGACCCTGGATGCAGAGAGAAACAGGAAAAGCCTGGAGTCCCAGTGTCTTCCCTGAAGGATAAGCTCTCGGTGACCTAATTTCCCTCTACCAGCCCCTCCCCACAAAGATTCCTCCATCTACCAGCAGCGCCACGTGGCATTTAAAGGTCATTCAAGATCAGAGGATCGCACTGCGGAACACTATATAATGCAAGCTTTACTATACCTCAGATCAGTACTGCATCCCACTGTAAGCATCTGTCATTCTGCGGATTTCTCATTAGTTCTTTCCTCTAAAACCTCATTTCTTTAATGAGGACCAGAAAAGTTAATGTTCTTGGGTTTCCGGTGGTGTTTTTTCTTTGTATAAAGGTCAAGTGATGTTCTTTTGAGCTCTCTATCTCTCTGCTGAGAAACTGTAATTCTCAAGTCTTGGCATTTTAAATATTGAATGTATACACGTTTCATAAGTAAAACTGAGAAAAAAGAATTACTATAAAATCTTAAAATATTAAGGGTCATTTTTTAAGTTTTCATTCTCACGCAAAGGAAAAAACTAATCCCATGGCACAGAATAAACAAGCAACAGGAACATTAAAAATTTGTCTTTTTGCAGCATTCTTCAAATTCTTCTTGTTTAATGTAGCACTTGATTTGTTTATTCACAGCATAATTTAAATGGGTTTTATTTCTTAGTTTCAGGGGAGGGTGAAGAATTTGACAGCATTCTGTTCACAAACTATATATTTATCCCAGAACTGTTCATTATATTATGAAATTGTTGCATTAAGAGTGGTTAAGTAGAAATGTGCAAGGCAATGAATATTTAAATGAATTAAATTGGAAAAAAAAGAGCCCAGCCAGAAAACGGAACTCTTGGCATCTCTGTGTTGATTAGTTTCTTGGCTGGAGTGCGGATATTACTGCAGCAGTAGAAGGTGACATTGTTGGTAATAGGAGACTTCGGGACTACGGCTATGCTCACATCTGGTTCCACACCCGTCCTCCCAGACGGCTTTGCGGCTGGATGGACTAGCAGAGGTCACTGTAATCTGATACCGGCACGTTTCTCTCTCCGGCATGCGCGAGCAGGATGTTTCTTTCCTCTACTCTTTCCCTTTCTCTTTCTCTGTTTCCCACTCTTTTTATCATTCTTACTTCTATGCGCTTGCTTTCAGCTGAGTTTTATATGTTAAAGGACCTTTTTCTAAAACAAAGTCTTTTTTTTTCTGAAGTGTTAGATGCACTTTGACGCAGATATGATTATGCCTACTGTGCCAATCCTATAAGTCTTATTTTATATTTTCCATAATGCCTGTGCAGCCTACTTACATCCAGCATAGAGTGAGAGTCACCACTATAAGCCATTCATTTTTTGAAGATCTTCCCCAGTATACATGTGAAGAAAAATAGTTCCCACAAGGGAATTTGCCAAGTTTGGTACTGAAGGAAGTCCGCTAAACCATTTTCCAGCTGGTCAGATTGGCACTTTTTAATGTGCGATGTGAGAGTGTTTATGATTCTTCCGGCTTCACCAGGGTGCTGATTTTTCTCTCAAAGTTTCCACTGTGTTCTTAAGTATCCTAGATACTTGATATATAAAAACTTTGGACAAACTTTATGGCTTCATTAGATTATGGAAGATTTGAGGTGACTCCCAGATTGGCTGCTACAATGCAGTAGAGAAATCATAGACTTCGGATCCAAGAATACCTAATGAAAAACCAAAGCTCTATTAATTACAAGTTTAATTACTTGGAATAGTCATATCTCCTTTCTTAACTTCATTTTCCTTACTTATACAATAGGGAAGCAAACTATTTTAAAACGATCATCACAAACCTGATATGACCATGAATAACATATATATTTTGAAATTTTTACTCTGGATATGTGCAGTATGCTAAAAATTATTATTAGTCTTTTCTATAGTTTATATATGGTTCACCACCTCAAAAACTCAGCTTGGAATTTAGACAATAGTCATAGCTCCTTAGGCTGCTGGCCACAAACAAGAGCCAAAATAAACTTTTTCCATTTAAACTTACCCACTCTGTTGTATCATGTTTTAAAAACCAGAAAATAGAGTAGCACAGTTATTAATATCATCTTATTATATTTTATTTTTGAATCACTTTCAGATTTATTCTCAATGTACAAACTGCATTATTTTAGTTCTACTGCAAATGTTTATTAAATAAGTGTTTCAACAAATGAGAACACTAGGATGTAACTCTAGCATGTTACTAAGCAAGCTGAAATTTTGTGCACACACATATGCAACTACACATCCCAAAGAAACATGCCTTGGCAGAGAGCCTGCTTTGATATTTAGAAGAATTCTCCTCATTTCTTCAATTGTTCATAGTGTTTTAGGTTGGCACTGTTGGTATCCACTCAGTGGTCACATTACCTATAAAAATATTGGAGAGAAATTAAAAAATGTCAGTTGCTGTGTGTTCATAGTGAGATATCACAAGGCTAAAACCATTCTATGCATGAATAGATTATGGAAACTAACTGTAAAAGAACCAGCTTATTAACAGGCTTAATGAGTTTTCTTTCATGACTGTCATCTAATGCTGATTATATCAGCCATTTTTACTTGGTTTTTAGCTAAATTCTCAGGTGTATATTTGACACTTCCTTTCTTTCACTTGTTAGACTCTTCCGAATTTATATTACAATTCCCTGACTGCTACATGATTGGCCTTTCATGTGGAATTCAACCTGAACCCTGCTGTGACAGTCAAGATTGTCATGTTAATCAGCTTGGAAGTCACTAGGAATTTTAGGGCTCACTGTTGGATGTGTCTGGGTGTGTCAAGGAGTAATAACCTTGGCGTCTGTATCTGGCCCCTTCTCTCTTCCTGTCTGCACTGTGTCTGTACTTCCACCTTGTTACTTCCATGGAGCCACTGATTATGGATAGAATCCTCTGAAACTGTAAGGCAAATAAACTTCTCCTTTAAATTGCCAATTCTAGCTATTTGTCCAGCAACAGGAAAGCTGACTCACATGCCTACCTATTCTTCAAAACTTGAATTTGCATATTTCTAAAATATCAATATTTTGCTCAATCTCATCTCATTGGTTACTTTAGAGAAATTCTCTGGAATGTTTTCTCCTTGTATTAAGGCAGAAAAGGCCAATATATAATTTGTGGTGTTCTGAGGTTGCCAGTCTCATCTCCATTGTTTGCTTGAAACTAATGGAAAAAACTACTTTGCATTTTGACAACTCCTAGATCCCAAATGAATATTATATGGAAGTCCAGGCGAGGAGTTGAGACTGTGTTAGTGAGGCTCCTAGTACGGAGCTTTAAGGGGTCTAGAGCAAAAGATATTTTATTACAAAGGCTCCTTAAGATTGTTAAGGGTTAGGGCTCTGTGTGGCTTTCTTTTAATATTTAAAATTATACAAAATTACATTCATGACAAGTCTAAATAGGGCTGGAGGTGAAAATTAACCTTTATTGATTCACATCTAAAGTGCACTACCTTCTAATACATGTAGAAAATGCCCTGTCATAAGACCTAGAGCATAAAAATAGAGCAGGATGTGATGTTTGAACTGAGAGCCAATGCCCTGGTCCTTCCTGAAGGAGACTCTCTCCCGTCAACCCTTCACTCTTAAAGACTGTAGTAAACTACCATAGACATGTGATAGGGCCTGAGAAAGAATGAGGTGCAAGTAGAAACCACAGCAAAAGACTGGTCTCCTGATGTGAAACCATGACTTCCATACTCTTGTGTTGAAAAGAAGCACCATCTCATCTGTGGCACTGAGTGTATTCCTTCCCCTTAGGTGCCCCTAGAGTTGACCTTCTGCTATTGTCACTCAAGTCTCCTGCCAAGATTCAGTGCTACAGCACCAGGGTCTCCGTGGAGAGAATCTCCCCACCCCTTGCTAGACCGTCCCAGTCACTTCTCAGGGCATATCTCCTTCTCCCTACTTTGGTGTTGGCTATAAGCCCTGTCTCCACAATCCCTTTAAGAAGCTTCTTTTCCCTGAGGTCAGATGAATTTCTGCAGGCTCCTATTTCTTTGAGACTGATAATTAGTTCCTGAAGTTAATTGGTCCTCTGCTTTACTGCAGGAAACCTTGAATTTAACTCTTCAGTGTGTACATGCTCATCTTCCACTAAGGTCAACTTTTTTCTTTACTTCTTTCTAGCTATATACTCATGTTACCTTTGCTTTCCGGGAGGTCGTGCTTCATCTTGCTTTGATGTTCTTGGAAAGAGAACTGGAAGGTGTAAACTGAGAAGAATACAGATTTTTGGCTACCTTACTTCAGAAGACGAAGAAAGCATGCAACTAACTAGAACAGTGTCTTGGGCTTTTCATTGTGTTTTTATTTGTAAATGAAACAGACAAAATCCATTTGAAAATGGGAGGCAGGTTAACATCATTGCAATGAGAAATAAAAAGTGAGCACATTTCAGATTTGTTTATATGAGTGAGATATAACTAGTTGCTATCTTCTCGCTACTTGTCTGTCATTTGGCTTGAACAACCTATGCTAGGAATAACCGTTACCAACTTCCACTGACAATCCGTGCCTTGGCCTCTGGCCATGGCAATCTGCACAACTACCTCTCTAGTCTTGTAACCTTAACTGCCTCCGACTAACCCCATCACAGGAAGCCACACAGTGAAAAATCTCCAGTACTTTCTTTGTGGTTTTTGCATTTCAGTTTTTTAGTCACAGCTATTAATTCTGTAAGGTAGGTACTTGAGACCCGCATCAATAACCTCTAGTCCACTTCCTGTTGTTCCCTGAACCCTGACTCAAGGCCTGTGGAAATTTACTTTTTCACCTATCTCTGGGATATCTTTTCTTTTCCTGAAAAATTGGAAAGGGCACTCAGAATTAAGAAGGAAGCTGGCATTTGCTCAGTGCCACGGTGAAGGAACCACTGAGATAACCTGATTAATGTAATTTTCTGTCCTCTAGCTTCAAGTCAACTGAGGGCTTCTGCCAGCATCCAGGAAATAACCGTGGAAAGGGAATTTTATCCCATACCCTTATTATTCCTCAGTTCTGGGCATGAGACATTTCTGTCCTTCACAGTGAGAGTGTAAGCAAAAGGCTGTAAATTAAGGGTGCCTTAGCCATCCTTACGATGTGAACACCACCGACAAATCACATTCCTGCAGGCGTTAGTAGAAATGTGTTAGAATTGTTACACACAAAGGCATTATGAAACATTGGGAACGAGAAGTAAAATGGTAATGACTGAGAAGAAAATCTCATGATTGAATCTAGTTCAGATACAAAAGAAAATGTAGGACACATTTGTTTCTTATTCTTAATGATATAAAAAAAAACTTCAGCTTTGTTACACAAGGACAGGCCTGGATATGAACAGTATGAAATTCAATGAAAAGTAATTGCCAAATAAAATGTTCATTGCAAAGTACAAAAATCAGATTTATAGTGAAGAAATTCATATTAGTAATTTTGAAAACAGACTTATAAAACATTTCCTGAATATTAAAAATAATGAAAAATTATGAGAGAAATGATTGGGCATAGAAAGTTAGCCTTAGAAGACTAAGCTGTGATAGAGGAGGTACAAGAAAAGAGGATTATAACTGAATAGATCAGACTCAATAATCAAAGATACAAGTTCAAAAGGTATTTTTTTCTCATCCAATCGAAATGTGGGCCAACTTTAAAACCTGTCCACAGTCTTTTCCTGGACCCTGGCAGAAGGTTCTCCTTGCCTTGAAAGTGGAAGGCAGAAAAAACATCCTGTGAAACAGGTAGTATCCTAACTCCTCCCTTGTGGCATTTAGCTGGGCTCGATTCCATAGTAACTCTGTGGGCCCTTTCAAATTTTTCAATACATGCAAAGACATTCTCAAAAGTAGAAAATAAAATTCTACACGCCTGGAGTCATGGCTCAGGGCACAATGAGATGTGCCAGAGGAATAGTCTGTGCCTCTGGTGTGCATTTGTTTAGCTAGCCATTTCTGAGAGCTGTGAAAGGTGTGAGAACAGGCCAGAAAGTAAATCAGAAATCCAAAGAAGAGAAGTAGGACATATATTCAATATGTTTTAAAAAATGATTGCTGACCAAACACTAAAAGCAAATTGTATTTACAATCACTCCTTTGATAAAATGCTCATAAGTATGAGAAAATACAAATGTTCAGGTACAAAGGCCTCTGGGAAAATGCTCAGAAATATTAGGTCACTATCAGAGAAATCACAAAAAGTGATTTTCTTGCTAGTATAAGTTAGTGTTAATATGAGGATGAAAAATACATAAATAAGTATATAACTAATAATCATAAGAATTAAAACTCAATTCTGGTTAGTCTACATGTATCTGCCTATCTACAGAATCTATCTATTTATCTATCTATCCATCAGTCATCTCTAGCACTATGGTTTGAACCAATGCCTTTATATTTAGCTACATAGCCAGTCTATTTTGTATTTTCTATGTTAAGACTGTATCTTGCTAAACAACTAAGTTGCCCTTAGGATGACCTTGATCCTTCTGCCTCAACCTCCCAAACTGCTGGGATTATGGTCATGTACCATTTTCCCAGGCTAATATATATATACATTAACGTCATTTAAGTATAAAACAGGCAGATAAAAGACTTCTCAAATTGAGAGAACATGCAGATGATGGCTTGTAGATAAAAGCTTTCATAACAATGTCTCATTGAGAGTATGTTTGGAGGCAAAACCTCAAGGCTCTGTTTTATTTGTATCATAATTAGGGGCCTCTGAATCTACCTCACAGACATCCTGCTGACTCTGCCAACCCACTGAGGACAAGAGTGGCCTGCACCTGTATCTTTGAAAAACGCTAATTACTAAATCACAAATTGCTTATTAATAGTATTTATAATCTTTCAGAACTGCTTATTCCCCTCTTTATTGCTGGGTATGACCCTCAGTGACCTCTACTAGCTTAGATTTGTGTCTTTTGAGAACATTGGGTATCTATGACCTAAAGAGTTATAGCCTGCTCCCAAAGACATGGAAAAGAGAGAAACTACTTTAAAAATTATAATTTGACAAGAAATGATCATTCAAAGAAATTGTAAATTTGAAATGGCTGAAGACAGAGAACAAGAAGAAGAAATATTATGTCTTTTGTCAGAAAGATTAAAACAGCCAGATTTGATTTTTATCAGTGAACTAGATGAATTAAATTTTGGAAATGTTTGTGAAAACTTAATTATAAACTTACAAACAAGTTATATAACTTCTGAATTATTATACGGTACATGTAGCAATTTGTAGCAGGCTTTTTGCACACTATATCCTACTATTTTCTCCCTATATGTTCTCAGTAAATTTATACCAAATTAAAGCTGGACGTATAAGTGTTAAGAAAGAGGATCCATCCATTTGTTCACTTCACACCCAGATGTGAGCAGGTGCTTCTGGTGTGGGAAGTGAGGTATAGAGGAAAGCAAGGAATAAAACTTAGGTAAAGATCTTCAGAGGATGAGAGTGTGTCTTAACTCTTCGTCCTTTTATCTTCGGACTGACCCGACTGTGTAAGGTATACAGATAATGGTTACTGCTAGGTAGAAATACTTTTAGATGAAAAGGAACCACATGCATGTGTATCTGTGGATGTGTCGAGTGAGGGTAACATTAGGAAGTGGAGCCTCCTGAAAGGCAGGTAGGTCAGGGGGCACCGGGATCGCTGCAGGGCTCACAGAGTGGTTTCTTTCTGTGCAGAATGAATTATGGATGGAACATGTTTCATTGCCTCCATTCTCTCTGCCTCTGATGGGATCTCTTGCACATGTTCTCTCATAGCCAGAGCCCACACAGGCCTGCTCCATGCTCTTGAACCTCCACATCTGAGATCTAAATAAACTACTTTTTAAAAGATACCTAGATCTAGGTAAGAGTGACAGCAATACAAAAGGAGTTTACATATTCTCTTGTAAAATATTTTATTGACGGCTTACATGCTTCTGATATGTTTATAATTACTGAAGTGCACTTAACCTTGCCCGAAGTATTGATTAATTTATTTTCAGAAACATACTATACTTTTTCTCACTGCATTTTCAATATATTTACTGGAATCTGCACTTATATCTTGACAATTTTCTTCATGTTCAAATTATGACATCTACTATCTTTTCTCCAATTGCTTTGATAGTATATCTTATATATTTTTCTTCCCATTATTATTGACAGTTTTTAATTTAGAGTGGATTGGAGGTCAATTTTTGTCCTTTATGTTCCTGGATATTTATAGTTTTATAATTCCTACACAGTTATATTTCTTAGCTCAGCAATTTTCCTTTATATAATTACCTTATTTATATATGCATATATAGAGTTAATTGCAGGTAACAGAACACTATAAAGTCATTTAGAGCATGTTCTCCTTGTCCCCTATTTTTCTGGAATCATTTATATAAAATGTCTTCACTTTTTGTAAAGTGATTGAGGAACTATAAATTTCATTTCTGGCAACTTTATAACAGACCTAATGTGTTTAATGTGTACAGAACTTTCATACTTTCTATTTTTTCTTGGTCAGTTTTCGGAATTTCAGTTTTAAAGAGATTTGATTGTTTAATCTATGTTGTCAAACTTATTGACACATTATTTGCAATTATATATCTTTACTTTCAATATTTTCTTTGGAATATGTAGTTATTACCTTTCATAAGTCCTAAGTCTGATGACTTTTGTGGAAGGGCATTAGTCTTAAATTTTTTCTTAAACTGATACTTGTGAAAAGGGCGTTAGGTCCTTTTAACTTGCATCCCCAGGACTACCAAAGAGGATAAGCAAAGAAGAGAAGCACATGTTGCATGTTTATCTCCGTCAAAACTTTTCCTTCAAATGTTGCTTGTTTTTGCCTTAATCTTATTAGCATTTTCATTAGCAATTTTGCGTGTTCTGTTGTTAAATTAAAGATATTCTTCAATGGGAAATGCTAATCCAATGCTTATTAATATATTGTTGCCATCTATAAGTTGATTTTTTAACTTTATCTACAGGTTTTAGAGATGCTTTAAATTTTAATATTATAAAATGTATTATTTTATTCTATATCATCTAAAGAAAGCCTTAGATTGTTCCCTACTTTGAGATCATCAAGCTGTACCTTTATTCTGAATTAGTTCCAAATTTGCCTTCATACAAACATATTTAATCACTTGAAAATTTATTCTCATATATAATGTGAGTAGAGATCTAAGATGTTGCTTTTTTCATATAAACAGCTCTTTTCCAAGATCGATTTTTTTATTTCTTTCCCTACTAAAATATTTCTACTGCCACACATCAGATTTTTAAAAAATTTGTGTGTTTTGTACTGATATTCTGTTTGACTCAATTTTATGTATCTATGCAATAATGATGTTATAGCTGTAGTAGATATTAAGTCAGACAAGTCTCTCTTGTTCTTCAATATTTCCTTGCTTTATTTTACCTGATTTTTCTTGCTCGAAAATTTTGGAATCTGAAGTTCTTAAAGCAATCTTTGGAATTTTTATTGAAATTACATTTGAACTTCTTCACAAATGAGGAAGTAATAATTTGTATCCTAAAATAGGATACACAGTAACTTGGTTTCCGTATATGATTATATCTCCACATTATTTTTGTATTCTTTTGTGTTCTTGGTAATAATATTTTAATAACTATTTTCCATACTTATTTTGGATGATTTTTCTAGAATTATTCTTAAATACTTTGTAGTCTCCTTGTGTGTTTGTATAATCAAGTGTATGTGTGAATATGTGTGAATTGGAGCTTTTGGATGTCCTTCCCTATTATATCTTCGAAATACAGGTTTCATCTCCTGGCTAACGAGGACCTTGATTAAGTCTCTGTCAGTACTTTGTTTTCCTTCTCCTACCTGCCGCAATGTGAGTTTTCTGTGAATTTCAGTAAACTATGCCTTCTAGTCACTAGCTTTGCAAAGGTGGACTGACTCACTCATTGTATTATTAAACTCTACAGAGACTTTATCCTATGTTTAAAGCATGTAGTTATCTTTGTATTCTAAGCATCATTGCTACGTTTTTGGAGTGAAAGTCACCCCCAAGCATGGACTTGCTACACCTACAACAGGTGAATATATGGGATGAAAAACTAGGCTTTCATAATAGAAACATTAAACCTCAACATTTAGACATCTATTGCTGGGGCTGGGGATATAGCTCAGTGGAATAAGCGCTTGCCTGGCAAGCGCAGGGTCCTGAGTTCGATCCCCAGTACCGCCAAAAAAAAAATAAAAATAAAAAATAAATAGACATCTATTGTTGTTTTTCACGTCATCATTATTATTCTGGGCATGTCATTGTTTAAACTCCTAAAGCAGGAAACTTTATAAAAATGAGGGGAGTTTTCATACCAGGAACAAGGGAGATGACAGCTGTGTGAACCTGTGTGAATTATATAAAAAAATGCATCAATTATCTGCCCACACATCATAAAATGACTAATACTTACATTCTACTTTTTAAATATTCATTAAAGATGCACTTCCATAATTTGCTAATGAGCTCATTTATTGGGCATTCTAAATGCTAGGCTTTGAGAATATAAAGAAGTTTTCAGCATTAAAGAAACAATGTGATATTTATAACAGAGATAAAATTAAAAGATACAGTATAAAAATGGAGGCGATAATTGATGATTTTTGCTGACTTTCTGAGTCTAGGACCCAAATCACCAAATCAGTGATAATGTCAATACTGAATGAGCTTCTGTTTTTACTACTTTTATCCTTGGCTTTGTAGAGCAATCACGTGGATCAGAACTGCTGTGACAGTCATACAGAACAACATAATGCATACTTAGGAAGATGTTGTCTCATGTACCAATTCTATTAGTAATTTTTAGGAAATTAAAAACTCAAATTGGTGACAATTTGTACTTATATAGAAATGTCACATTCTATGCCACAAATACATATAATTTTAATCTGTCCATTAAACCTTACTGAGGGAGAACTCCAATTTCGACTACATTATAATCCAAGTATGCACATACTAATACTTCATGTCTTTGTCATATGTATTATGAACCTCTGCAATGCAGCAAGCTATAGTAAATTTGGCAGATAAATTACTCTGGGCAGGTGCAAAAAGAATTGGACAGGATAGAAGTCATAAACGGAGGAAAGGAAATGAGCTCATTTTGAAAGAGGGATTACCAAAGCATAGAAGAGGAAGCAGAGAATAGCATCGAGTGCGTTCCTTTTTCTATGACAGCAAACTATAGGACTCCCTCTTCCACTGGAAAAGTAGAGAAAGCATAAAAACAGTTTATCAGTGCCAGATACTAAATACCAAGTATCTAAAGGAAAATACAGTAAACACATGCAAGCTGCCACGACACAAAAGCTCAGGCATAAAACAAGTGTCTTTTAACATCTGATGCCAATAAATACAGACATTAGGAGCGATTCTATTTAATATTGGTCTTCTATTTTTAGTTGTACTTAGTTTGGAAAGATGATTTTAATACAGCAAGTTATGCCTCTTGCTTCAGTAAACATTGCCGTGGGTGAACTTAAATGTTAAATTGAAAGATAAAGGCTGAGGATATAGCTCAGTGGAGTAAGCGCCTGCCTGGCAAGCACAAGGTTCTGAGTTCGATCCCCCAGTACCGCAAAAAGAAAAAGAAAAACAGAAAGATAAAGGAGTAAATAGTTTAAATCTTAATATTTCTTTCATTTGTATAACATAAAGAAAATTGATTTGAGTAGAGAATGTTCACCTTTGGAAATGGTCGAGTAAAGAATATGGCACATTTTCCAGCTCATTCCGTGATTTCAATGAAAAATCTTCTCTAGTGTTTGGTTCTTTTCTACATACTAAAAACAATGTACAATTTAACCTGGCTCTAGGCAGAACTATATGTGAAAGAACTTCAAAGATCAGCTTCTCCCATCCCCCCAAAAATAATTCAGCAGGAAGAAGAGTGGATGACACTGGTAAATTTATTTCTGGTGATGAGACTACATCTTCTGGTTGATTTGTTTGATATGGAAATGAAAATCAGACTCTTATTTTTTCCATGCTACATGTCTTTTCCTGCTTTATTGACCATGTTACTGCTTTTAATTGCTAAATCGGATATATTTAAGGGTATAAAATTTCGGCTAGACTGGAGGAATAGCCGCGAGATAGTATCATGGTAGCTGTACTTAATATCGCATGTATCTGAGTCGCTAAGAAAATAAATTTTCAGTGATCTTTAGCACTTCTTTTAAAGAAGTCTTATTTAAACATAGAATCAGAATGGAATTTCCCTGTGTATGTGTGTCTTCTTGAGGGAAGTAATTAACCATGTCTCATGTACTACTGTAGTACCAGTTTCTTGAGCAAAACTTGGTGAAATCTCCTCATGGAGTTTATGAAATACATGGTTGAATGTAGAGCTAGTTTAATGTTATGGTGCAGATCTAAAATATTCCCAAGTTGCATGTGCTTGGGAGGTGACTGACTTGTGAGGCAATTATAGCTGAATGTGCTGTTGGGAAAGAGGGTGGGGAAAGGAGGTGGGCCATGCCCTAGGAGGGGTGGTCCTTTCTGGCTTCTCTCTCTCTCTCTCTCTCTCTCTCTCTCTCTCTCTCTCTCTCTCTCTCTCTCATCCTGGCTGCCATGAGGTAAGCCACTTTCTTATGCCAGCTGGTTCCTTACACTGTGCAGCTGTTGCTTTAGAGCCAGGTAACTATGGACTGAAACCCCCAAAATGAGAGCTGAATTCAGCTTCTCCTCTGAGTTGTAAATGCTGGTTAGTTTGTTCCAGCAATGGGAAAGCTGACTGTTACACTTAAGTAGTTTATATTTTCTTTTAAGTTACATACAGTGGTATACATTTCCTTTATGCAATGATTATTGCTTTGCTTATCATACAACAGTTTTAGAATTTCAATTTATTACATCAATATGATTTTGGAAAGCCTGTATACTTTGCGAAAGCATTATGATTCTACATATTTGATATTACATCTATGGAAACTCTTATGTCTGGAGTTCAACGTGTCATTTAGCATCAGCAACACATGTGGTATAAAGGTTGTCCATCTTAATGAGCATGTATGCAATTTCTCGAAGACAGAAAAATTAATATAATTCAAACAAAATAATTTTATGAACATTCAGTGACACTGACTTTCATTATTTGAATTTTATCTTTACAGCGTGAAAGTTATAACTTTTATGTGTGAAGAGTTCTTTGTAACTATTTTGGTAAACACTTTAGTAAGATACCCACATGTTACACTTGGTTGGTATTAAAGCTTTTTATTGTTTTCCCCGTTTGTTGTATTTATTTCGGTAGGCTATTATCAGGGAAAACAAAATAAAAACTACTGCAAAATTCATCAATCACCAACTAATGATTTGTCATTGCCAAATTTGTTTACATTTCATGACTTGCTTTCATTGTGTGTAGCAAGAATTTACAAATATCTGTATAGACTCTGAATGGAAAATCGTTAGAGATATTTTATAATTTTTCATCTGATATTTTATCATTCTCTCACCAATATTCGTTTTATCAGCAATTCATTCTCAAATAGACTTTATTATCTCAAACAGCATTTTTTATCTTCATGGTAATCAATTTAAATTTATGGAAGTAATTCTTTTCTTACAAACATATATTATTACTTTTTAAATATAAAATTAAGTTGCATAATGGTGCAATTAAGTAACACAAGCATGCACAAACTTAAGAGGAAACACAAAGCAAACTCTGGCAAGTAAACAGTTCAAATGCTTTGAGGCTTTGCAACCTTGAGTGTTCACCATTTCTGAAAGGCAGGAGAGACTCATTAATCTTCGTAATCAGCTCAGCAGAGCTCAAGAGTTTCTGAAATGTTTCCCGAATTCATCAAAATTAATGTGTATTATTTTAGTAATAAGAAACTAGCAAAGAACTTACATCTCATCAATGATTAATGATATTTCATTTTATAACTATTAGAAGGGGGTATACTCAGAAGTTTCCTAGATAATGTGTCTTTAATGAATATCAAATAACTTGCAGTATTTGTGCTATGTTTATGAGATTGTTATGTTAAAATGATCAAAGAAACAGCAGATTCACTGAAGCATAAAACCAAACTTATTCTAAGTATATATATATAATTAATGCAAATCATCCTTGTTACTATCTTTAAATGTGACCTTGATTTTAAAAATTGAATTATCCTTTCACACATGAAACATTGAAAATGAGCCAGAAATAAAGTTAGCAATGACACAGAGATAATATACCATTTATTAAATTAAGAAATTAAAATAATGACTCAGTGGTTTTTACATTCCAAAGATGTTAACCATTTGAAAAGTGGCAAAGACACTCAAACATCCTGCCTCAGCTTTTACAATGCAGTCTAAGATGAGTCAGTGTTCATTATTGTGAAATCTTCTCAGAGTGCTTTTTGAGAAGTCATAAAAAATGTTACATCCTACTTAGTGGTAAAATGCAAGATAGAAGCCTCAAATGAAAACAACTCAAATATAAAGTCAGTCAAAAGCATCGAACAAGGTTGTCTCTGGCTGTCTGGAGAAAATGAGGGCATTAATTATCAAATAAAACTACTTTGTAGTTCTGTTCAGGCAGCTAATAAATAAAACTGTTTGGAGTGTGATCAAATACTGGGGTAAGACTTAGGCTGTCTTTACAAAAGTATTTAAGATGTTCATATAATCATCTGATAAAAATGGTTTTGATACCTCTAATACTGATCTCCACACATGATCAAGATTATTGTTAGATTTTCTCTTTCAAGAGAAAAATCCATGAGAAGAAATACATACAAAAGAAGTGTCCTCTCACTCAAAATTATAATTTCAGTAGGATTTAAATCTAATATTTATTATTCACTTTATAAGACACACACTTTGTGCCAGAAAATATCGAAGTCTGAAAAATTTTCCCACAGTTTTGTATGAATCAACAATGAAAGAAAACATTTTGGCTTCAAGAAATTAACATGACCTGGAAAAATAATGCGAAAATGATATTGGGTCCTATGACAGTCTTAACTCTGCATCTCACTTACCAAACTTGTATGCTGACAAAAATATGTCTGTGCGTTATATGTACAGTATATAATTTCAAAAATATATATACTTGTGTATAAATAAGAAATGCCCATTTTTCTCAGAAATAGGAAATTCATTTTAAATTAGATAAATGATGTGATTTGCTTACTGTCAGAACCATGTTGTTATGGTTGATACACTGTGTCAACTTGGTGAGTCTATAGAGGTTTGACTGAGTGACTCAGCAGGAAGCCAGGGTGCTTACTTTCTGTCCATCCTGAGCCTGTGGAAGAGGAGGGCATGGAGACTGTGTGAGAGCTACACGGCCCCTGGATGGGGGTAGGCTGTTTACAAGGTAAGGGAGAGAAAGAGGCCGCTTGCCTGCCATTCCTCCCTTTTGCTGGTTGGTTTTTGCTGTGCTTTGCTGCCATGAACTGTTGCCCTCCGCCATGTGCCACTCTGCCTCTGAACCAGCCAAGTATGAACTGAAACCTCCACAAACTGTAAGCTAAATAAACCTTTTCTTTCTTCATTTTGGGTGTTGGGTATTTTCTCTCAGCAATGAGAGTAAAGTAACCAAGACACATGTACTGAACATCATTTTTTAAAATTGTGAATTATTCAATGAAGTTATTCATGATAACTTTAAATAGAATCATATATGTATGTTAACTAAAGGTTGCTTTTGCATGACTTAAGTGAAATTTATATTCTTATATTCATTTATTAAGTCAAAGCTACTTTGGATCAGTTTTGGGTTAAAATGTCTGGCAAATAAGATCATAACTGATGAACTTCCTCTTTCTGATTCAGATATTAATAAAACACAATAATAAAAGCTTGAAGCAGAATCAGCAGCTAACGCATTTCTTTTGTACCTGTCCTTGTATTGACAAATTCTGAATCGCAGTGGGGAGTATTGAAGGGCAGCACAATTTCTCCACTCTTCGGGGGTGCCCATTATAATGAACAGAGGCCGACAGGAAATGAGCACACAACTGTAATGACCTTTAATAAAATGGGAAATTTAATGTATATGAGAGGAGAGTTCTGTTAGATCAAAATGAATAGTTTAATGTTTTAAGCTGCTTCAAAATATACAAAATTAAACATAGTTACAGATCGTGTCTTTCCATTGTAGCCACACAAGTGGTATTTTTGTTCATCAAACCTAGCCATTCTCCAGTTTTCTAAATTCACTACAAAACTTGTAGGCTACCATCTATTTCATCGCTAGATACCTGTAATCATGGAGTCCACCGGTCGTCCTTTTACCCACCTTTTCTATCACTAACAACCACTACTTTATCTTCATCATGCCCCCGACTTTAGAAAGCTCATTCCGAGGGTGTCTGCTCCTCCACCATCCCATTTTCAGAAGACAGCCACTGCAAGACTGTCATGGGTGCCTGGCTTCTTTCCCATGCTCTCCATGCTTTGTGCAGGGATTATCCTCTCCATAACCATCTCGCAAGTGCTTCTGGCTGATCAAGCTCAATAGAACCAGCTTCCCGAGACTGGAAAATGCATTCACAAGAGTTAGGTCCCCGAGATGAAATCATTGTGGAGGAAGTGCAGGGAACTGATCACAGCACAAGTAAAAGATCACCCCAGTCATGCACAAATATTCAGTTTGTTTTAGCTGAACATAGCAAAAAAAAAAAAAAAAAACCAGAAATAGGTAAGGATTAGCCATACTCTGAATATTCTTGACCAGTCATGAAGTAAAAATTTCCTTTTATATCTTCGTATTCTTTTTCTTCCTCCTGCTCGCCTTTTCTCCTCCTCCTCCTCCTTCATCTTTCTTCTCTTCCTCACATCCTTCTCCCCCTTCTCAGGAGAATTTGTTTTTTTTTGAGGTACTGGGGATTGAACTCAGGACCTTGTACTTGCCAGGTAGGTGCTTATGCCACTGAGCTACATCCCCAGCCCTCTTCTCCTCCTTCTCATTATTATTATTTACAAAATCATTGATACAATTCTAGAAAGTCAGTTATGCTCCAAATTTCTTTTGAAGTGCTCTGAATACTGCTTTTATAAAAATGTCATTTGCAAATGACAACTATTCATGGGCGTGATTGTGTGATACTTGGTGTGTTTTCTATAGGAAGAGAATCAATGTATCTGTATAGCTATAAAGATAATTTATTAGGTAGTCTTACAGGATGAGAGGAGGAAGAGGTACTTGTGGGATCAGAGATAGGAGAATCTAAAATGGCTAGTCCTGGAGAGACTGAGAAACCAGTTGCAGACAAAAATCAAAAGCCTGGAAAGTTTCTGTGTGGTCACCACCCATAGCTGGTGTTGCAAGGCTGAAGAAACTGCAGATGAATGTACAAAGGCATTAAAAAAGGAAATACTTCCTTCTAATTTCCCTTTATGTGCTGCCCAATCTACAAGTGTATTGGTGGGTGCTACTCATGCCTGGGATTGGTTTTACCCCATCAGTTTGTGGGTTTCCAGGTCAGTCATTCACAGAGATTCCCAGAATTTTACAATCTGCTCCCTCAGGTGAAGGTTCACATATCACAATTAACACTTAGGGTTAATATCAGGCAATTTTCTGGATGTGGGATCATTTCAGATCCAAAGCACAGGCATTACTCCTAAGGGTAGCTGAACAAGGTTTTAGAATTTTGTCCAGTTTCATGACAGAGTAAGACGTTTTCTCAAAATATTTTAGCCAATCTACGTTACACTAAAATAGAAAACCACCATTTTCACTAATAACATCTTTCGTTTCTGAATTGCATGATACTAAATTGGCAGTCTTGTATTATACTCAAGGGTAGAAATAATTCTTACAGTAGTGACTCTGAAGCGTAGACTTCCAGAATGATAACTGATCATTTCTTGACTATGGAGTCCTGATGATGTTAGAGGATTGTTCTAAGAATGCATCTTAAATGAAAATACACATATCAATTATTGCTTATTGTAATATATTTTTAAAAAATCTATTATAGATATTGTAATAGTGTTTGTATTTTTGCTTTTGATAGTGATGGGTGGAATATTCTATCTTCTAAGTTGAATTGAGAATCACTCATCCTCACCGCCCCGCTCTTAGCAATGGAGGGACGGTAGTATGTAACTTAAAAGCCTATATTGTGACTAGACGTGTGGCTTCACCAGTCACCCTGGCCTTTTTCAGATGGACCTTCATTATATTTTCCACTGAATCTTATTTAATTTCTAACAATCTAATAGTTATTTGTATTTGCCAGAGAAAACTTTTTGTAAATGTAAATTTTGATAAAGACAGTTCTATTTGTAGTCTTTCAGAGATTTCTCATTTCTTCTTCCTCACCAGAAAGGACCACTGTGTTAGTCAGGGCTCCTCACAGTCCACTCGCCACTTGTCTTCCCACCTTCTTCCTTACTATTCGCTGCTCCCTTTGCCCTAAATTAAATGCTGAGCTCTTTATGCTTCTCCAACAGGCCAGGTATATTGTGTGAAATTACCAAGCAACTTTTACAGCTCTTCTTTCTGCCTGAATTCATTTCGTTTTCTTCTTCATCGAGTGAGTCACAATTTCTGCCTTAGATTCATCTATTACTTTGCCAAAATGAGTTTCTTTCCTGATAGACTTTGTCAAAATTGGTCTAGTAAACCATAAAGGAACTTCTGGAAGACCATGAGGTTCTCTAGAATATAAAGTTTAGTCATATATAATAATTATCTTTTAATCTTATCTTCCAGTTGCTGTAGTCTCTCCAAGGTCAGGGACTGTACTGTGACTTTTCTATACTCAAGTATTACAGCACTGCTTAGTAAAATAAGAGCACAATATTATATCTTAACTTGTTTTAGTTAAATTTGTAGGTCTATCCTCCTGAGGCTGTCCTTTAATTTCTTTTAGCTTCTTTTCTTATCTTTAAAATAGGGATAACTATAAACAGTGAGTTAAAATGAGTAGAAACAGACATTATGCAGTTCTTGATGCATGTGAAGCATTTGACGAATGTTAATTTACTTCATGTTTCTACTGACTAGAAAATTGGAAACATATTATTAAGTTTTCCATAACACTTCTAGGGGACTTGGTCTTTTTCCTTTTAACTATTTATTGTAGAAACAGCTTCTTGTAGTATTTATTATTGCATGCTGCCCTGGCCATAAACGATGGCTTCAGGAAGACACCTGACATAGACTAGACAAAGGAATAGTCATGCCCCTTCTTCTCAGTTTTGCTTTCTATGGTTCTGACTGGCCATGGTCAACTCCAGCCCAAAAATATTAAACAGAAAAAATAATCAATTCCTTTGCTTTTATGATACTGGAAGCCCTAGCAGCACTAATAACCTTTCATTTTATTATTTATTTTGAGGCTATCTCACTATTGTGTCCAGGCTAGCTTTGAGCTTGTGATCCTCCTGCTCCCACTTCCCAAGTAGCTCAGATGACAGACATATGCCACCATGCCTGTCCAATTCATGCATTTTAAATTGTACATGGTTCTGAGAAGCATGATGGAATTTCATACATACCATCCTACTCATCCTGTCCCAGTATGAATCATCCCTCTGTCCAGCATATTCATCTCTGTGTGCTACCTGCATGCCAGTTACTCTGTTGGTTGCTGCACTGGTCAGCTTTGTGGCTACTGGGATGGAATATCTGACACACACAACCTAGAGGAGAAAAAATGTTTGCTGAACATTTCACATGTTTTAACCCATGGCTCAAAGGCCAAAGCATCGTGGTGGAAGAGTATTACAGAAGAAGGCTGCTAAGCTCATCATGGCTGGGAAACACAGCAGCTTGGAGAGAATGCTAGAGAAGAAGCCTAGGGAGGAGAAACTGTACCCAAGACCATCCCCCCATAACCTACCATGACACAACTACAAATGTGCCGCATTAAACCCTTAGGTGACTCTCAAGCCAATCAAGTTGACAATCAAGATTCATCCTCACAGTCCCTATCTCTGTTGTCAGGTCAACCGTAAAGATCTTGCAGTTCTTGAGTTCAAATAACCATTACTTTACTTAATAATGGCCCCAAAGCACATAAGTAGGGATGCTATTTGGACATGCCAGAGAAGCCATAAAGTGAAAAGTTTCGTGTAAGTGAAAAGGTTCTCAACTTAGTAAGGAAGGAAAAGACCAAATTACATTTTGAGGTTTCTAGGATCTAATAAGACTGAACTTCTATTTATGAGACTGTGAATAAGAAAAAAAGAAAAACTCATGCTAGTTTGGTTCTTATACCTAAAATGCAAATGTTCTAGTCAAATTGCATAACAAATGCTTACATTAAAAAGGAAAGATATTACATTTATATCTGTATTGTAGGATACCCCAAGGATAGAAAGATCTAGGTCCATCCTTGGTTTCTGGTATATACTTGAGGTCTTGGACAGTGCATGTCCTTCCCAGTTAAGAAAGGTCACTGCACCTTGACTGGTCTGAGAACCAAGAAGAATGTTCCTGCCTGTGTAAAATGTGTTTGAATGTAAATGAATACCTGGGTAGGAGAAATATCGAAAGAAAAGAAGGACCTGCAGGACATTTATAATCTTTGCTTTTAGTTTTTTCTTACAGTCTAGATGTATTCTGTCTATGGGCCTTTAAATGTTCTCTTAGTTTTATAATAAATTCCTGCTTTGCTTGTCACTGGATTCCTATTTCCACAAATAAAATTTCTAAATTGGAATAGAGTCTCTTTAGAAAAAAAATGTAATAACAATGATTACTGTGGCTTGGGTTGATGTACTGTGTTAATAATAAAAATATGAGCTGCCAGCATGTGACTCAATATAATGAGTCAGTTTTCATGGTCTATAACCACCTGCTTGGCAAGTGCAAGGTCCTGAGTTCAATCCCCTGTTCCACCAAAAAAAGTAATGCTTCTCAAATAGTTTTCATGGCCTAAAACTTTCAACTTGCATAAAAGAAATGTCCAGAACTTATTAGGTGATCAGCAAATATGTGCTCAATAAGCACACGAAGAACAATAACGAGCATCCATTTAGCAGGTATCATAAAACTACTGACAATTTCACTGAGAAGGCAGCTCGGGACCTGTAAAATATGTCCTTGACTCCTGCACTATTGGTTTTTGAAGGAGCAGCAAAGCTCTTCATGTTAACCAGGTGCTCAGGGGTCCCATCTACTATTCTCTGTATCAAGATCAGTGCCCACAAAAAATGTGTTTAATTCATGGACTTTATAACGCAGATGACTTGCAATGATAATGCGAAAATGACTATTTCATCTGAGATAAGACAAAGACAGGAATGCCTTATTACTTTTCAAAAAGTACTTCAAAAATACTTTGAGAAAGTGTCTAGGCAAGATTAAAGTCTTATTAAAAATAGGTTTAGAAGAAAACAGTTTTAATATATTCTAAGAGCAAATAAAGCTTGTGGATAGAGAGCATATCTTTAAAGCATTCAAGATTCACTGTTTCTGCAATCTACTTGTGAAGCGAACCACTTTCTAGAGTTCCACTCCACAGAATACATTAGCACTGACCTTGGATGAACTAAGTTTTATCCTCATAAGCTTTTAATCATACTATCTCACCATTTTCAAAGCAGTCCTTTCTGGATTGAAGTGTTACTCCTTTGCACTTGCATTTTCTCTTCTTGATTTGTTTTGACTGCCACATCAAAGTGTTTTCGTATATGATTTTCTATCTTTCTGTCTTATATCCCCCCAAAATAATAAAAATAATAATAAATGCTTATTTTTGGAGATCTAATCAATTCATGTATCAAGAGAATGACTTTCTCCATGATACCTGATAAATTCCCCTATGGTTTATAAAAAGTACCAAAATTATTACTATCCTTTGAGGGGAACAGGCTGACTTATCTAACCAGGTTATATGTGTGTGCATATGTGTATATATTATATATTACTTAAATGCATGTAAATACATACATATATTTATATACACACCAAAACATGCATAAATAGTATAGATAGATAAATTATTCTTTCTTTTTTATTGGTGAACTCTGCATCAGGTGACAAACACCACTGCAGCCATCTTTTTTCAAGCATGAACACAAATGTAGCCATCTTTTCTAAAATTGTGTAATTAAGTTCATGAACTGAGGCACCCCTGTACATAAGTAATTATAAGTAATGTATTTGTATCATATATGAAATGTGTTTTCCCTGTAGGTATTTGCAGTGTCTTTAGCACAGACAGCCTGTGATTCTAAAGGCCTCCATTATATGTAATTCATGGTCTCCTGTCTTAAAATACTTACATGTAACCGATCACTGAACAAGGGTAAACACAAGCACAGTTATTCCAGACAGTGGGCAGTTTTAAATTTCTCAACCAGGCCACCCTTTCCCTACATAAAAACCATTATGGGATGCTTCCTCTTCCTGGAAATCTCTTCCTATTTTTCTACCCTGGATTTCTTCACAACTGCTGCTTTTCAAAGAGGTCATCTGGCAACTCCAACTTCAATTCTATCTCTCTTTTACTGCGTCTTATAACAAAACAATTTTTGTACTATGTACCCAAATTTGTTTTCCAATAGTAGCATAATAAATCTCTAACATCCATCTCCTTCTCTCTCTCTCTCTCTCTCTTTCTCTCTCTCTCTCCCCCCTTCATCTATCTAATCTATCTGCAGATAAACACATGAATCAACTAATAAAAGAAAAGTGGAGAAATAAACAATGAAGAATGACTGGAATTATTGCATTGCAGCCAAAGTAGCAGCTTTGGGTTTTTTCCCTGAGATCAGGTTATATACTGCATGAGTTGCTGAGACCGTCTAGGGAGACAGTAGAAAGACAGTTAAGACCAATCAGTGGAAAAGAAGACACCCATGGGTGCAGTCCTTCCTCTCCGGATACAGGTATTTCCAATTTCTATCAGTGATCGTTCTTGTTTGAGATTCCTGGCCTCAGGAAACTCTGTCACCCCCTACCATTTCTCATTGTTGTCACCGACCTAAAAGTCAGTACCACTCATTCACACGCTTTGAGAAGAAGCTCATAACTTTCTTGGCATCCTGAAATCTCACTGTAGATGTCCAAGATATCAAAGTCCATGGAAATAACTCATCTTACAAGCCTACACAGCCTAATATGTGTGATGCTGTCTATTGTGATGGCTACATCCCTTGAATTTGGCAAATTGCTGGGCAAACCTAGATCCAGTCAGCTCATGATCTGGCTGCACTTTACAGTTCAAACTCGCACACCTCGCTCCTTTTCATAGCATTTTTCTCTTTGTTGTCTCTTTTTTTTGGTACTGGGACTCAAACTCAGGACCCTGCCCTTGGTGCTTGTACTGTTTGGCTTCATATTGCCTCATAATCTACTCTTTACTTTCCCTACTGTTTCACCTCACAGAGAGTCCTTTGAGATCCCCGTTTTTTCAGTCCACCAGCTGCCCTCACCTCTTCTTCTTGTAGGAAACCTCGTTGGTCTCTCCTTGAGTGGATATGAGAACCATAAAGGCAAGAAACAAGAGCTGGGGTCAGGTGGAGGTCCTCTCTCCTAAGTGGAGAAGGGAAACTGCCCCCCAACAGTATAGCATTTATTTATACCCTGGAGAGGTTGGTTAGTTTCCGCCTCGCTGCCCAGCAATCAGTTGAGTTACAGTGGCTTGTCTACGCGCTCCGAGGAGCTCCGTGTTCTCGGGCTGGCTTCCTCCCGCACGTGTAATTATTTTCCAGCTTCAGTGGCTCCCAACACTTTTGTCCTACCCAGCCGGCCCCACCTACAAACTGAACGCTTGCCTTTCTGTTTCATTTTGTTTTCCTTTGACAGCTGAGCCCCTAGAACACGTTTCTAGCTCACTCTTTTAGAAGCGAATACTTGCTTTCCCAGACGAATTCCTGCCCATGTGCTTTAGCCTGTGCCAGGGAGATATTTCATGCCAAGCTGGAAATTCACGATGTATATAGTTATGAGATAAGGTACCACTAGGAAGATTAACCTTCTGGCAATGGTAGCATGAGCTGCACCCTCTCTCACTGGCTGCAGGGAGCGAGGCTCTCCTAATAGCAGCCAATATCCAGCGTGACCCTTACCATGATGTTATCTGGCCAAGCGTGGCTCTGCCTGAGTATTTTCATCTTTTGCACACCTTCCAGGCCTTGCTGTTTAACTTGCTGAATTAAATTCCATTTTGACTAAACTACTCAAAGCTGACTTAAAGGAATTCTAAACACGATGGAGGCATTTATGGGACAGTTAATCCCCTCTGTGCCTTGCTTCCCTTATTCACTGAGGACAAAGACTCACATAAGCTGTAGTGCGGACCTCAGTGCTTTTGTGAGGAAGGCGCCTCATCTTAAGTGCTATGCGAATTTTATACTTATAATCATTAAAATTAACACTAGCATTTGGTTGATAGCGTAGACGATTTTCTCACCAGTGCAGTTTCTTGTTTGTTTGTAAGAGGTGTGGGGATGGAACAGGGCCTCCCTCGTATTAAACATACGCTTCATAGCTGTAACCCCAGCCATGCCTTTATTCTTCCAGTGTAGTTTTGCTTGAAAATCTAATGCTGCATCACTGTTAAAAAACACTTTTTCACCAGGCATGGTGGTGCACACCTGTAATCCCAGCACTTGGGAGGGTGAGGCAGGAAGATCACCGTGAGTTCGAGGCCAGCCTGGGCTACATGATTCAAGGATAGTCTGAACTGCATAGCAAGACCTTGTCTCAAAAAATAAAAACAAAATTCTCTTTCTAGTTCATTATCTGGGCTTTTCAATTTTGGTTTAGATTCTAATGAGGACTAAGCAGACATTGCTATGTCAAAAAATATTTTGTGTCTTTTACTGGCCTGATTTAAAAATCCTGTTCTATTAACTCAAATGACTACTTTAGAGTGACCTGCACATACTGATTTTATTGATCTGGTACTTTAGGCCATTTGATATCATTTTCTTCATATCCTTGCCACTTAAAAGTCTTAAATGGGAGGCCTGTATCTGTCTCAACTCCCTTAACTATCTCACTGAAGTAGTCCTGTTACTTGGTTGTACTAAAATTGTTCCCATTAAAGTTGCTGAAGTTCTCAAAGTTGCAGGTCTGAGGTAATGTCTGTCTTCATGACTTTGCTGAGCCATGAGACACAGTACCTTCTTCCTGCAACTATTTATTCATCTAGGTTCCCAGTAACATGTTTTCCCAGTCTTTTTCACATTTATTAATGTTTTATGAATATTTCTTCCAGTCTCTATGCTTTCCCTTTTGATTTCTCTTATGACTTCCTAGAACTGACAGTCTCTTACTAGTGAATGTTTAGTGATTTTTCAAAATTCTGTAAGTAATGACGTATTCTTTCAGTCATCAAAAATAAATTAGGCACATAAATAAATAGATAATCCTGTAAACCCATTCTGATTGTGACCATACCTAAGAGATTAAATAAGACTTTCGATGATAAAGGGTTGTCAGACTTGCCTGCTGGATACAGAGGTGAAGAAAGTGAACAAATGAAGAAATAGGGGTGGAAGACATTTTAGTGAATAAATTCACTCACAAATTAAAATATAAATTATCCCGTTCATCTCAGTGTGAGGCACCCAAAACCAACTAGCTATGATTTCTAAGTAGAATTATTCTAGACTCCCATATTAAAAATGCAATGCATTCTAAATAAATGATGCACATATTGAAAGAAAATGATATTTACAATCAGATGTGAGTGAAATGCTTCACTGAACCCTGCTATGCATGAGAGTTAACAATATTTAATAATCTGAATCTTTAATGTTAATATCAACTGTCAAATTAAGAGGCTTAAGGAGATGACACAGTCTATTCCGTATCATTTAGCCAGGCAATGTTAAATTCAGGGTTGACACAGAAGACATCTCAATTCTAGTTTTAGTGTCAGCAATCATTTTTGTTCTTATTTTTAAGGAAACATCTACATATGCTATATTTAAGATAGATGTATTATGTAAACATATAAATGAGATAAACGTTCCCTCTTATACTCTAGGGAGATAGAATTAAATGAAGAAATTATGGAAGAGTATTTGATAAGCTGCAGAATTGCAGATTGTTAGAGATAAAAATAGAATTACAGATCGTTACATCACCAATGCTGGCACTTAGCTGCTACCCTCCTAATTCGTCTCCCCAGAGGAGGGAAATAGAGGCATGTGTGATCGCACATTGCCAAGACGTCTATACTCTTAGGTAGCTAGAAAGTCTGTGTGGCCACCTCCCTCTCACTTCCTCTCTCTCTCTCATTGTAGATTCTTGGGAGAGAGGTCTCCCAAAAGAGAGAGGTCTCCTCACCATCTGAACTATCAAACTAAGAACTCACTTTGAAATCCGTCATACAGTGAAATATGTTGATCTAGTAGCTAAATAATTGAAATTGATAGGAAAGGTAATATTATACCCTGTATCAATTTTCTTTCATTCTGAAAAATGATTTCACAAAATTTTAGATGCAGTATTTCATATTGGACATATAGAGTATACCATATAATCTGATATAATTTATATCAGAAACTTTACCATTTGACACCCAGTTAAAAGCTAATTTAGTTTTATTATTCTATTAAAGTCAATACTGTATTACCTTTTGTGCAGAATATTCATATTCCTTAAAATACAGGTGGACTTAAGTTCACCACTGTGTTTTTTATATATAAATTTCTTTAATATTTGAATTCTCTCTTTCATTTTACTCTCAATCTTATATGTATTTTTCTTCTTATATTTGATGTTTATTCTAAATAGAACACTAATGAATATTGATCAGTAAATGAATGTCATAAAATTTGCCCATAATTTTTAAATCTTACTATTATATTCTATGGTAAACTCTATAAAGCAAAGAGTAGAAATGCAGTACAAAGATCTTAGTTTTAAATCATGCTCTAACAAAATACTTGTGTAATTAGAAACACAGCAACAACTCATTGGAGTTAAAACTAAACATAATCAGAACCAGAGCAATTAACATATAATAAGGAATATTCAATCCATGTGTATCAAAACATGGATGATAGATGGATGTTAGAAATAGTGATGGTGGATTTTCCATGGGATGGGAGAATAATGACTTTCCCATAAACACTTTTTATACATTTGCTAATTTATTACAAAATCATGCAGCTTTGTTTTATTATTTTCCAGTTGTCAGCGTCAAAACGTTGAAGGAGACTGAGTGTAGAGCAGTCATCACAAAAGATGATTCCAAACTCATTTCCAAGCAAATGTCTGTAGCAAGCCGTTTAGCAGAACTCTCAGACAGTTGTTCAGACTACTTGATGTTTGCAGGCTTACTGATGTGAAAAAGAAAAGAAAATCTCCCAGAGTGTATTAGTATAAAATAGGTCAAATTATGTAAATAATCTGTACTATTTTTAAAAATCACTGAGAAACAAATTCTTATTTGTAATACCTTCATCAAGGCAAATATTAAAATCATTGCTTTTTTTCATTATAGCTAAACTTAGAGGCTTTCTCTTTTTCTGATTTTTTGTTTTACCTCCTATGCTTTCATGTTGTTCGTATATGTATGTGAATAAATACATCATTTAAAATGTGAAACATATCCTGACTTTCTTCAAGAGGTGTAAACCTGATGTAGCTCTGTCCTGATCATCTAGTGCGTGTATTTGGTAAGAAGAACCGGGCCATGTCAAGATTATCTCTTTCATTCCCCTCAGCGGCCATAATGACCACCAAGGCACTGAATGTTACAGGGCATTGTGGCTTTTGGTTATAGAGACAGTGATGGCTGTCTCTAGACAATATTAGAGGTGACCAATTTTAAATTAGGAAGTCACTTTATATCTCTCCATTGACATTTCTTCATCACAGGTGAACAAAGCAATGAAAATTTTAAAAATAAAATTTACAGGGGAAGAGTATGAAAGAAACGTATATATAAAAGACAAATAGCTATTATTATGATTTTAAACTGTCTTGCAAGAAAGTATTTATTATTGTAGACAGATTATATTAATGTGTATGTGTATGTTAATATATTAAGATATATATTATATGTTAATATGTATGTATTTCCTTCACTTTCACATATATTGTAAGTGCTATCAACATGATAAATTCTAACACTGGCAGTCAAGGACATAATTTAGAATAATGATGCTGAATAAGGAAAGGAAATCATTTCTAGGCCCCTGATTCTCCTTTAAGAATACATGGAAACTTCCATACAGAATTCTTTTCAGCTCGAGTAAGAAAAGACAAGGAAATTTGACCACTGCTTGAAAATATTTCAGTTAGGAGGGGACAAAAAGTCATAAAACCCAGTAATATGTCTGGATTCTAACTGTAGTATTTTCTGTCTACTACATAGAAAATAATTGCAAAAAAAAATCTGTTTCCTGGAGATTGGCTTTTTGTTGCTGTTTTTGTTGAATTTTCCTAACTGATGGATTTTGACATGACAAAGAAATAAATGTGTTGCCTATTTTTAGTTTGGCACTAAAGAACATTTCACCTCTTTTCACCTTCACCCTTTATGTGGTACTGCAGACTGAACTTGGGGCCTTGACATTGAACTACATCTCTGTATATATATATATATTTTCAATTGTGACACACTAAGTCGCCCCAGCTGGGCTGGAGCTTGCAGCCTTCTTATCTCCCTTCCCGGAGTGCTGGGATTCCAGGCCAGCGTCACCACGCTGGGCTCAGCACTTCACTTTTAACTAGTAGTAACTGCCTAGGGATTTCATGAGATGTACCACATCTGGATTTTGTAAGAAGTCTATACAAATTAGAATGTTTTCCTACGGTTACTACTATTACAATATACATTTCTCCTCAACTGATTAATGTAGTGTGTAACATTAAATAAGCTTTATGCTAATGAGATACACCCTGAATGATAATCAGAAACTCCTCCCCTAATTTGCATAGATTTTTCTATAGAAATAATACTACCAAATACTCAATTCCAGAATAATTCTTGATTTCCCATAAGGAACTGCAATGTTAAAATACTTTTCCCCCTAAAAATTATAGACATCACTTTAAAGCACCATAATATAGCAGAACTTGCTGGGGTGGTATAACCATAGACCTGAAATTATATGCTGACTTAGTCCTTCATCTTGTAAGAAATTACCTAAATTCTCCAGCTCCAGTTGTCTTAAAAATGAGAGATATATGCGCTAATGTCTAGCAGCAGCATCGTGATGTCTAAAGACAAGGCGTCTTATTAACACAGGATTTGCTGCTCACTGATATTCATCAGCAAAACTATTATATTTAAATGCTTTCCAAATGGAAAGAATATTTTAATCTTCACATATCTCTCCATTTTATGCTGAGAAACATTGCAGTTGACTAACGTTATCCCTTCAATTTCTTCTATTTTTCTGTTCTTTATCTTCCCTCCTTTCAAAGTTTCTTTTTCCTGGCTCTGCTTACTATAAGGGCTTACACAAGCGCTTTTAGTGGACCTGGCATGGCAGGTGGTGCCATCTGGAGGCACAAGTAGCAGGACCCATGAGAGGCTCTTTCCACTCACTCTCCCACGGAGGGGCTCTTCTGGGCAGGACCCGGGCGGGGGGTGCCCTAATGCTGCTCTAGGACAAAGGACTGCAGTCTCCTTCACTCTCCCTCTAGCACATTCACAAATGCATGGGGTAAATGTTTTGGTATCCACAAGTAAAAAGATAGATTTTCATGCCAACACTTCAGCAGCATGTTGAGAAATGCCAGCAGTTCAGAAATTCTGAAAGTGCCTTGTGAACTTGAAGTTGCTAATCATTTCAAGAGTACTTGTACAGATTTTGAGACAGGCACCTGTACTCTAGCATTTGATGTAATATTTTCAAAGCTTTGAAAAATACCAGTACAACTTTTTTAAAAAATCAGTAACAGTTGAAAAAAATTTAGATGTGTCTCCATTCTGACTTTTGCTTACAGGAATTTCTAATAGTATAAATGATAATCTATTTTCTCAGCTGAAATTGCTTCTATAATTTGTTATACAGATATGTTGTTAAATAAAAAAATAAAATACTCAGCCAAAATTATTAACAGTGGTATTCATTGGTAGGAAGGATAATAGAAATATTATTGTTAAATTTTAAATGTATCTTCCAAATTAAAAAACATTATGTTAAAAAGAATTAAAAACAATAACAAAATAACAACAACATAGACAAAAACAAAACAAAGCAAAAACAATAAAAATGATACAGGGCTTTAAAATAAAATGATAGAATTAACAGTGGTTGTTATATTAGATATTGTTATCTTCAAAGAAGTCGCTCAGATTGCCAGACATAAGAATGCAAGAGTGATCAAACCATTAAAGACAATAAATAATATTTTTTTAAAACTTAGAAACAATACTGGGTTTCACTAAACAAGATTTAATTTTATGATAAAACTGGTTTCTAAAGCGAAGTATAAAACTAATTCCATGATACCTTAAATTATTTTAAATATTGAAAATACCATGCTGCCTAACTGGGAGCTTCATCTGTTGAACAGTTGTGTGTAGACAAAATGATCTTTCTCTGATTTTAATAAATGTGTATTTTTATTATGTCAGTTTCTAAACAAATTATGAAATATAATGTTAGTTATGATCATTCATTCCTTACTCATAACTAGAAGGTTTCAGCACACTTCTAAATCCAACATCTTCTTCCAGTGTCACCAAAGTTGCTCTTCTCTGGAGGATACACGTCTGCAGCCTCTCCTTGAAATGCTTCATCGTACAACAGGTTCAGAAAATATCAACAGGAAAAATACACCTGCTTAATACTATCAAAAACTGTTCTTGCTCTTCCGCTTTCTTTCTTGTCCTAAAAGAATGCACCTGAGTTATATCTGACTTTCTATTCCTACCACTAGTTTTATAATGTGAAATGAATTTGGATGTATTTAAATAGTAGTGTTTTATGACATAATATGCACATATCAAATAATATTTCTAATTTATATCTTTTACTTTACTGAAGGCTCATTATCTTAAGTACATTCATTGTTACTTGAACTGAACTCCCAGCTAGAATAAAGCAGGTTTTTACATTTTTATAATTGAGAAGAGCTTTTAAACTTATTTTTTAAGCCAGTATTACAGATTTGATGAGTCTTTCGCAAGTATTCAAAACTTGCTTTAAAACTTTCTAGAATTGTTTTGTATTGAACTACACCGTGCATTTTGCTCTCTATTGAGGTATTTGAATAAAAATATTAACCTGCAAGTCAACATTGTGTTAATTCTGAGACTGTTTTGATAAGCCAAAATGCCTCCTTCATTCCACATAAGGTATATCTTTCAGAATGTCGTATCAGGGAAAACTGCTCATAAGTACATTGGTTATTTCAGTGTTTGAATACCATAGCGAAGATTGCTATCTTCACGTTATTTCGATATTCTGGCTGGCTGGAGCCTCGCTCTCTATAATCCGCTAGAAACTGGAGAGTATGACTTTCTACATTGGTTAGTTTAAATAGATTTTTAAGCTTTTGCTTTTGTTTAAAATTAAAATTTAATAAAAATATAAAATTATACTTTATTTCAATAAACAATTTACATATACAATACATAGTTGGGAAGACAACAATTTTCATGTGTTTAAATCAACACTTTTCATCTAGGACTTCTACAGGCACTCTATTTTTAAAAGCTGAAACAATCACAGGGTAGACATTACCCCCAATATTTTAACCAAATTCACGGAAGTGATCCATGTTGGATATTAAATTGCTTTCTTTCTTGTATTTTGTGATAATTTTGTATTGATAGAAGGGGAAAACCCCAAAAGTCAGCATATCTAAGTATGACAATTAATGAAAGCAAAATTTATTGTGTTCTTTTTAGTAATTATTCCTCACAGAAGTCCACTAATTTCTGGTACTTGCATATACTGTTGGGATTGTAAAGAGGAAACACTGAAGAGGAGGATGTTCCGGTGATTGAACTTGGAGACCTGTGTACCCATGGAAACAAAGAATTCTTGACTTTCATTGTTAAGAAGCTATGATGAACTTTCTGGTGAGCTGTTTCTGTCTTTAGACAAACAGAAATCTAGTCAGAGATACTTGCGAACCAGCAGGGTAAAGGAGGACCTGGATGAGCAAACCAGGGTCTCGGGAGGGTCATCAGCTCTATATAATGGACACAGTAGGACTTGAGAGCATTCTGCCGAGGAAAACAGGATGTGTGAGAAGGCAGGGCAACTTGTGATACCCTAGCTTCTTTAATGTCTTCCTTCCTTTCCCCCACTGGAATGTTAAGAATGCTAAATATAATCTGAGTGGCTGAGGAAGTTGGGAAAATGCTTCTCTCTTCTTCGTCTTATTCTTTCACAAGTTCTGGGACTTTGGGATAAAGAGTGAAACTCAGAGATTAAATAAAGATGTCCAAATCCTGTTATATAAATCATGCTTAACTTACTATGATGTACAGCCTACTTACAGAACTTTCCTACTCTCCTCAGGCAGCTATAAGAGAACACTATAGGTCAAATAATTCATAAACAACAGAAATTTATTTCTCACAGTCTCATATCCTTGAAGGCTGAGTAGTCAGAAAACAAGACACTCACAGATTTGATGCAAGGGTAAGAGCCTGTTTCATCATTCATAGATGGCAAGATCTTTCTTACAGTGGAAGGGACATGTAACTCTATGGGGCCTACTAAAAAAAAGCATTGATTCCATTGGTGAGGTTCCTTTATCATGGTTTAATCACCTCCCCAAAGGCCTCACTTCCTAATGCAGTCACCTTGCAATTTAGAATTTTAATATATGAAATTGGGGGCAACATAAACATAGAGACCATTTCAGGAGCTGTCCTAAATTATAGAAAATGTATATCTCTTAGAAATCACCTACATAAACATTTTTGTCATATGCCATTGTAGTAGCTTGACTACTATTGAGGTAAGAGAGCAGAAATAAAAGATAGGTAGAAAGAGACCAAGGAAATCATACCTAAAATTGTATTATTATTATTATTGGGAGTTTTTCTGAGACAGGGACTCACTATGTAGCCCAGGCTGGCCTCAAACTCACAGTGATTCTCCTGCCTCAGCCTCTTGAGTGCTGTGATTACAGGCATATGCCATCATACCCAGCAAAATTGTCCTTTTAAGAAGACTGCAACTTCTAGGGCCTAGCTAAAGTTGCCTAAAGTGATCCATATCAACATTTCCCTGGTTAAATTTAGGCTGAGCTCCTACCAACCCATCATACCCTAAATTCCTCAAGAATACTGAAAGTCCACAAATAGGCTTAATTGAAAAAGTAATGAGCAAAAACATAGTCCTAAGATAAAGAAGGAGGTTGAGTGAACTCAAAGATTGTTTATCTTTTAAAAACAAATCCCAGATGTAGAAAGAGTAGTAACCCTAAGGTATATAGGGACAACATATTCCTGGGCTTTTCGCCTCTTCAAGGGAAGCATAAATATTCCCTGTTCCAGGAAATAATGGGGCTCATTTCTCTGACAGCCCACACTTCATTCCTGAATATACTTTATATACTGGATCAGGGTAGGTATAAACCCCATGAGAACACCCTTATAAGGAACAGTAAAGTATGGAATACACAAAGAGTTGTAGGGAAGAAACCTACAGAAAGAACAAGCCAAGAAACCAACAAAACCCACCACAAGCTGAAAGAAGTCAGGCAGGTTCTTCCCTAGAACCTTTGGAGGGACCATGCATATACCAATGCTTGAATTTGGGATTCAGTCATCCAGAAACATGACAGAATAGATTTTTGTGGTCTTAAACCATCTACTTCGTGGGACTTTGGTAGGGTATCTGTAGAACGCTAACATAACCGCCACCAGCAACTGTATCTGAATAATCAGAGTGGAAAATAAAACCGGAAGTGATATGTTGAACAAGATGAGATTGTCTTATTAAGAATATTTTCAAATATATGACTAGCAGGATGGTTGGAGTCTACTATACTCTAAGAGCCATGTGGAGAGGAGGTTTTGGAATACACATGGCAGGAATCACTAGAGGTTGTGGTTCACAAGAGAAATCCAGAATTGTTTTCCATATTAATAAAGGAGCTGGAAGTTGGCAGAAATCTCATGGACAAATTTGGAAGAATTCGTATTTACAATCAGAGTTCTAGTCCTGCTGGCACAGGAAATACCTCAGACAATGCCCTTCCCAAAGGAGCTTGCTGACCAGCCTCAGTGTAAGCAGAAGCTCTGAAAGCTTCTGCTCAGCCGGCTAACCCACCATAAATGTGTTCATGCTTGCCTCCCACAGTGGCAGACAGGGAGGCTGTTATCCTGAGTTCAGGTCTAATGTTTTTATTTTCAATTTTTTAACAGTACATGTCTGCAACACATAGTGACTATATTTTTTACATGTATAGAATACATCTCAGTTCCTTTTCTCATTTCCACCTCCTCTTCCCATTCTCTTTCCTTTCATCTCTTGGTCCCCTTCCTATTTGCAAAGAATGTTTCTCCCCAATTTTAGAAAGTCAAGGGATAAAATAAATAATGACAGTCAGTATTTTAGATGGGTGAACTACATAAAATTGAACCAATATACCAGGTACCTGAACTTTTACAAATAACAGGACTCATAATACATGATCATGAGTAAAACATCTGAAGCAGTTCTACATGTTGTTGTTTGACTATACGCATTAAGGTGGCTTCATTTTACATACGCCTTGTTTTAGGTGGCTTCACTCCAAGTATCACATTACAACTCACTGCACTCGATCCAAAATGAGTATGTAGTAACACTTAAATTCTGTTTATTGATACAAAAAGTTGTAAAACTATGAACTTTGCAAAAATAAATGTCAGAAAATTAACAAAAGATTGCAATTTTACCATAGTTCTTGATAATATGAGGTCAGGATGCTTGTGAGAATACCATTATGTTCTTTCATGGCCTTTTCAAGATATTAAGCTATAACGGGTTGAGGAATATAGCAACATAAATTATAAGAAACAATGAAATCCCAACTGTAGGACTCTAATAGCTTTGTATCATAAAGTTACCCTTTTAATTCTAGTACCATCATAGAACACTTCAGTGAATTTGCTTTCCAAAGTTTAAACTGAGAGTTAGCGTCTTTGTAAGTTTAGAAGTTCCTACCATTCATATCTTTCCTAAATTGCCTTCTGTAACACTATCATTTCTTACAATGGACACGTGCAACTCTGTTGCTAGGCAACATTGCAAGATCTAGGCCTATCATTAGATCCTATTGCAGTTTTCCTAATTTAAAGCTTTCGATCACTGATATACTCATTCAAAATTATTTAATCCCAGAGTATTAGGGTAGAAAGTGATAAGATCACCAAAAAACAGTTAAAGGTAATATAAGGTGGGAACAAACATATATTTAAAAAAAAATAAGTCCATCAGAATATCATGGTAAAAAGGACCATCATCCTACCTAAGTAGTCATTAAATTGCTCTTTTATAACACAGAACAAAGCATTAAAGCTTGAGAAATAATTTGTACATTGTATTTACATTTGTCTCCTCCATTTATTGCAAGTGTAAGTGAATACTGCATTTCAAAGTCCTAAAGGTGGGTCCTAAAGGAAGTAGTACTTGGTCCATTTAAAGGTGGGCAATTGTTCTGCTGTGGTGGGCTGAATATCAAATGCCCTCTCCCCTCCCAAAAGATACCCACATTCCAACCTCCAGAACCTAAGGGTATTATCCCACATCTCAAAATGGAATGTGCAGATGGGATTAAGCTAAGGATTTTGTGATGAGGACATTACCCTGGATAAGAATCAAAGATGTGCAACTACCGCCCAAGGAATGTAGATATCTTTTAGAAACCAGAAAAGGCAAGAAAATGTACTCTTTCCTATGGTCTTCATAAATAACTAAACATACCAAACTTGATTTTAGTTTTAATGAGATTCATTTCAGACTTGTCCTCCAGAACTACAAGAGAACACACACACACACACACACACACACAAACACACATACATAAACATGCAGTTGAAGGCACATAGCTTGAGGTAATTTCTTACAGTTGCAATAGAAAACTGATAAAAATTTCTTTAACAGTCATTATGTCCAAGCCCTAGGAATTAGAGTTCAATGTCCATGTGCTCGTGTCTCCTCTCCACAGGTAGCCTGTCCACCCTCAGGCTCTGAAAGAGGGGAAAATTCTCTTTCTATATTTATAATAAAGCCTATCAGTGGGAGACAGAAGATAGAAAATCTATTGCCAGATTATCTGTCACCATGTTATAATTAATAATTGTTTAAGAATTAAAACTATTACATTTAATTTCAATTTTACTGAAGTCATAACACCATTACAAAGACATAAGACAATGTAGAAACTATTTCATCCTTTCTCGGTAACAATTCTCTCAACTTAAATGCCACCAAGTTTCAAATTATTTAGAATATGGGGTTCACTTGCTACCAACCATAACTATATTAGATAAACCCTTCATGCATTTGTATTTCCAATTAAAAGAATCTACACATTAATTTGGGCAAGTGAACAGTCCGATACTGTGAACCAGTTAAACTGGAACCCAAATTGGAGGCTTCTAATTAAACTTCTACTACTATTTTTGTTATCTGATTAAATAATTACTTTTTACAATCACACTCTCATAGACACATTTTGCTTGTATCTTCCTCCTGCTTATCCTCACAACCCAAGCACATAGGAGGTATTTTGTCAAAAGAACTAGCCTTCCGTGACCCCTTGACTACTTATTAGAACTAAACCATTACAAAGGAATTTTTATGATTTAATAAAAGCTGAATAAAGCCTAAATTACCAGCACATAAAATTAATCTTGCATTCTGATTTTGAGTTGTTAAAGACAATGTACGCATCTGCAAAGCAGAGTTCAGTAAAGTAACATGTCACATTGCAAGGAATATGAACAGTGTTTCAATAGAGCAAGGTCTTCAAGGTCATGGAATAGAGTTCTTCATCATAAATCCAGGAAGAGATGGAAAGTCTTAATGAGACAAGGAATATCAGATAGACTTAAAAGTACAAACTACTCATAGTGATGTAATGCTGAAGGGCGAATCTAAAGAAGAAGCGCGGTGTCAGCTTTCTGTCACTGTGATGACAACCTGAGAAACACAAACGAGGAAAGATTGATTTTAGCTCCTGGTGTCAGAGGTTTCAGTCACAGTCAGGGAGCCTGTGGTGAGACACAGCAGCACGGCTGTGGGGAGGATGAAGCAAGGAGGGCTGCTCACCTATAGTGGCCCAGAAGCAAAGGATGGGGGAGCTTCCCAACATCCCCTTCCAAAACTCCTCTAGGGACCAACTTCCTCAGACTAGGCTCTACATACTGCAGGTTCTGCCACCTCCCCAAAGTGCTAAAAGTTACAGATTGAGCTTTTAACATATGAGCTTTTGTGAGCTACTCCAGATCCAAACTATAACCTCAGCTCAACTTGTCCACACATCCTTGTTCTGTAGATAGACAGATAGGCAGATAGACAGACAGATATTCAGAGATAGTCAAATTTCTAGGGTCAGTTAAAGGTTCTTCGGGAGATGGGGATCAATGCCAAAAATCAGGACTAAAACAACTGATCAGAGCTGAGAACATGTAAGATCATTTCAGAAAAAGAATAATTCAAATTACTTTGTAAGAAAAATGAATGAATAATAGCAGTAGAACATGATTATAAAATTAGTTTGATAGAGACCTCAAATACCAGGTTAAGTTTTTTTTAATTTTGTTTATGATCAGTGCACATTTTTAGTGTGTGAAAAAGACCATGTTCTAAGATTTATTAGGAATAAAACATATGTTGAGTGACTTGTAGAGGAAGGGATTGGAAGTCAGGAGAATACTATAGTAGTTCAAGGGAGATAAAATAAGGCATGACCTGGTTTTCATCTCTATTATTCCAGTGTTTTTATTGAGTATTTGCCCTTTGCTCTTCAATGAAAATCAGTAACAATATGTTCTCTCATCGAACATGTTTTTGGGGTCTTAGACTTTTAGGTATCCCAGTAGTATTAGCGGGCTCAGATATATGCTATCTACAGCAACTGTCAGAGTGTCTGTTTGCATCTTCAAACTGGTTTCTTTTATTGAGTTATTGTCATACATATTAACATATCATAATATAGGCAAGAAATGGATAAGATTATAAAATGTCAAGTCTTAGCCACTGCCACCATTTTAGTGTATGTTCAAAGCCTACAACCATTTCATTTAAATATTTATATTCTCAAGTATTTTACATTCAACTTCCATTTTATTACTCATCTCTCTATAATTAATCTTTGTTAATAATTGATTTGCATTTGAGGATACTGAAAGCATCTGGCAGGTTTTGCGTATGTTACAAAATTATCATATTTTCATATCCTATTCAGTATATTCAGTTCATTTTAAACTTCTTCATTGAATATTCCTTCTTATATCTCTATGAAAAATATCACATATATTCTTCATATTTGTCTTTTGTACTTAGAATGCAGAGACAGCATTTTATATAAACAAGTGCTAAAAGTACAAATACTCAAGTGGTAAATGAAAGTATCGGAAAAAGTCTGAGAAAAACATTAAAAATGTTGAAGCTCCACTATACATACATCCAAGTCCTGAAAAGCTAAATTTTCAAAACACAATCTGATAGATGATATTTCTAGATGCCACAAATTCAGTAATAGATATCTCATATTTCAAAGTCATAGATAAAATTACTTTTGTCAGATGTCGGCCATCTCTGACCCACAAAATATGAAGAAAATTTCCCAGGGACTTCATAAGCCTCTTGAAATTGTTCCATTATGAAAGAAACAAAGACTATTTGTCTTCCATTATTACATGTTTTATTAAACAAGACATAAATAATTTCTTCTTATTATCTTTTCTTTGTAGAGTCTTGATTTTCATTTGGCCAGTGCCTTCTTCAACAATATTAATTGGATCATCCTCGTCATCATCTAAAAATAGCTATTGGAACATTGTACACAATCATTTTGTACCAGACCAAGCAAGTCATTTGCAAAAGAACAAATCCTTCTATGAGTGATGTTACATACTCTGATAGCCATTAGGAAAAACTGACTACTTGTATAACTGGTCTACAAGGAAAGATACATTTTAGGCAAGTCTAGAAAGGTAAGAAAAAATAACTTTAGATATTGTATTTTAGCTGTCTTCAGCATTAATCTTCCAAACATACTTAATTTGTTTTGAGTATCATTTTTTTCCTGTGAATATTTCAGATCGCTTTATGGTAAGAGAGGAAAAACATAAGCCTCTCTCAACACATTACCACTGACAGTGTACTGTATGCGGAGACATTACATCATGAAACGGCAGAAAGTTTCCTGTCTGAGAGCAGATTCAAAGCTGGGAAGAAATTAAATTCTTTCATTTTATATTCCCATTTCTAATCACTAATTTCTGCAATCAGGTACAAAAGCGATGAACTGTGGAATTGGGAAATTTCATGTTCCAGCAACCTACTCATAAAATGTATGCAACAAATCTATTATCATCTCTTCAGATGTAATGGAAGGAAAATTACTTCTGTCTGAGCTGGATGTGCATAGATTCAAGAAGCACAAATGCAAGGGGGTTTTTGCCCAATCAGCTGGGTGGCAGAGCTTTAGCCTTTTATAACTTTTCCACAATACACAACCTACACGTAATGAGTCACATTGGAGACTCTCAGAGTTTGGGTAAGGCTATCTTACAGAAGTAATTAGGAAGAATAAGTACATGTCTATACTCAAGTCTAGAATGAGATTCCCATGGAGATATCTACCTTGCCTTGTTTAGTTTTCATTTCTTCAGGACTCAGTGGGATGTCACCATCTGCACAATGTTGTTTCTAATTCATTGAGTTGAATCATAAGAGTTGGTTCTCCAAGGATGGTATGTATTTTCCTCTTCATTCTCTTTCAGAACTTGATTCCATCACAGCTTTTAACACACTGTACTTGTTTCCTCATGTCTCAGTCTATTACTCACAAATGTAGTCCAAAATTTAAATGTCCACTGCCACTGATTCTAAATTCTATTTATCTATCCCTGCATGTAACATGACACTCCCCAAAGTAGACTCCGAGTGAAGGAGTCAAGTATAAGAACCCTGGTAGAGAAGTGGGTAGACTTTACAAAAATTGGGAGTCACTAGGTGGTGCACTGTTAAGTAGGCAAATCTGCACAACATGCCTGGGAAACTTGGAAAAAAATCTGAAACCTGCACCCCAGAGTTATTTTTCCTGAGGAGTGAAAGAGTCAGAGGATTAAACATTCAATCTGAGAGTTACTGAATGAGAGTTGCTAAATTATTGGCATTTCCTGCTTGCTGCATTGCCGCTGTGGGTGCCATAGCTTCTCAGGTTCATAGGGAATAGTCTTTGGCCATAGATGGTGGCATTTGGAAGCCTAACGGCACACATAGTTTCAAGGGAAAGGAAATACGCAGTGGATATTAGAGTCTGCACTTTGTACTGTCTAGACCTACTCATGCCTCATGTCAAATTCATTTCTTCCCAGTGCTGCTTTGTCAGTATGATTACCAGTCATGATTTCATGACTGAGGACGATTTAATGAGGAGCTAGTGGCACAAACACTAGTTCCAGTTCTTGGAACCCCAAAGGCTATTGGCCTTTTTCTGTACCATTCATTCTAGACTCCCTTCACCCTGAGCCAGTTTGTCTGTTGTTCTGCAATGCTTACAGGATCCTTTACTGCTGAAGAGTCTGAGCCCCCTGCTAATAGGCCTTTGTTTGGCTTTAGTACTGGAGGTGCCCATGTAAAATTTTTAAGAGGCCTGGAAGCAAAAATCTTGCCCTGAAGCATTCCCTTTCCCTCAATATAATCAGTAACCTTACTTCCTCATATTAATCAGGATCAATCATTCCTTTTATGTAAGCACTCTTCATTTGCCTGCTGGTCTATTAACCACACAGGCACAGCCATATATTTAGTGGTGATGTAATAAATGCAGCGGTGCTGTTAATCACTACTAGATGTGTGATCCTGTCTATAGTGAAGAGAGTCTTTGGGTACAGATGTATATAATGTTCAGTTGCTTGATATCTATTAGAGTCCATTAGTGGGACATGAGCTGCTTTCTAACAAGCATGAGCTCTGTTGTATTTGGTATATCCTTACCCTAAAACCCCGAAGATCTGTGCTGTGTCACTGCTACTGGAGCTTGTCAGACATTTTGACTCTATTTTAATGTGTGCATTATATTAAATTGATAGTTTCCCAACTCGTCAATAACATAGGGTAGAGCTGGAATTTCATGTGTGTGTGTGTGTGTGCGTGTGTGCGCACCATCTTTAAAATAATAGAGAACCAACAAACTGTTTTTATTAGCAATAGGAGGAATAATTTGTCCTTTATCTTGGAAGAAATGTCTTGGTATAACCCTACTCTTTGGGTTCTTAGAAATGAAATTTTCTATTGTTTATCTCTGAAGCACATGTTTTAGCAGGGAATAGTGTCCTTGCTACTTACTTTTCTCCAGGTCAGGTTAACGTGGTGCTCTCAACCAGTATGATGTAATGTGAAATGTCCACAGAATCAGGGCCCCTTCTGATTGTTGTGACAAGTGTCAGGAGACTTAATATACCCTGCAAAAAACCTGTGAGTATATTACTGGTTATTCGAGTTGAATATAAATTATTCCAATTCTACATGACAGGGATTGAAAGAATGTACTTTTTAGATCAATATCTATGTACCAAGTTTCAATTTTGTGTAATATCTTATAGTAAAGGCACCACCTGAGATATAGCAGGGTAATTGGGTGTGACATTTGAGTAATGTATAATCATCTACACTCATTGCTATCATTCATGTCTTCTCTTTGTGGGGACTGCACTAGAGACATAAACAAGGGCACAAGTGGAACACTGACCCCTAAATTCTTTAAATCTTTGGGTGTGACCCTACTCCGTGCCATTCTACCCAGAAAGTGGCATCCTCTTATCCTTTGTATTGGCTAGGGATCATAAATACTGTGAGGGCTTCTTCTTGACCTTTTCTACAATAATGGACTCTACTCTGCCTTCAAGAAACTAATGTGAGAGTGCAGTCAGTTACAAGCCAGAGCACTCTAGGGAAGCATAGGACATGCTGACAGAATTATCTGATCCCACTTATAACCTCCCTCCATATGTGACCCCGTCTACCAGTGCAGTATAATGGCACTTTGCATATTCAAATATTATTGTCACCTTAGATTCTTCACTCAAATATCCTGAAAACTTTACTACTATACTTTTTTACCTAGACAATCTTTTTGCTTCCCGATCTAGTCAGACAAAACTCTTTCATCAGTGTATAAATTGTTAAACACTCATCTGGAAATATTGGGAGACATATTTGTACTTGCTGTGACATTTAAAGTTCTTTTTCAAGACCTAGCCTCTACCTTAAACAAAGGAATACTGGGCCATAGAACTACTCCATGTGGAAACTGAATGCTAAATTATTATTTTTCATTGTAACCAGTGAGGTTTCATGCTTGCTATTTTTTGTTACATGAGTAAAAAAAGTTTATTTTTGCCTCCTTTTCCTATCTCATTCTAAGAACACATACTGTATAAGCTATTGTCATAAATTTCTATGGGCAGTTCCAGTTAGATGGCTTGCACTTTGCTTTTGAGAGCCAAGGGCTGCCATGTTGTTATGGCTGATACATTGTGTCAACTTGAGGAGTCTACAAGCCTGGCTAGGTGACTCAGCAATTTCTCATCCTGCAGTGAAAAGGAGTGCCCTTACCACTCTGGGATGTTGTTCATTGTGTCAACTTGAGAAGTTTAGAAATTTAACTAAGTGACTGAGCAGGGGGCCAGGGTACTTACTTTGTATTCATCCTGACCTTGTGCAAGAGGAGGGCATGAAAATTATGTGAATGCTACACGCCCCTGCATGGGGATAGCCTGCTTACAATATAAGGAGGAAAAAGAGGTTCCCCCTACCCTTTTGCTCTTGCTGCTTTTTCTGTCTTCTGCCACCTTGATGTGTTGTCTCTGTGCCATGCCACCCTGCCTTGGATCCAGCTGATTATAGACGGAAACCTCCACAAACTATAAGGGAAGTAAACCTCGCCTTCCTTAATTTTGGGCATTGGGTATTTTGTCTCAGCAACAAGAGAAAATTAACCAAGACATATGTGATCTCTACTATTCTAGAATTGTATTAGCCCCATTGACTCTAGAAAGCCCAATACCATAGAGATTTCATCTGTTGTCTTACAGAGAGCAGTTATCAGCGAACTTTCTAATAATTCTAGCATCATTTCCCTCCCCAATGTAATTCCTTACTATTGTAATAGTGTGTCAATATTTCTGGGGTCCATCAGGTAACATAGTTAGCAGGTACATCAGGGATCAAACTCACCCCTCTTCCCCTCTCACCTTCTGCAGTAGTGTTGCCGAGGTGCTCTGGTTACCACCTTTATGTTATAATCCCCCAAATCATCTAATGCTTCCTGACAATAGATATATTAGCTGTGTGTGGCAGCTCTATGAGTGAATATATATTTTCCTTATGAAACAATACAAAATCCTTCCCATGAGCCCTCCTGCAATATGATCAGATATTTGCCTAGAATTTAGAAGGAGAGATGGAGTGAAATCTCAAAGAGGCAATTACAATTTTGATGAATCTGCCCAAGGTGAGGGTTTTGTATTGGCTCCAGCCAAGGGGAATCTCCTCCTCTGCTCTAGCAAGGGGCATTAGGTCACTTCTTAGGCCCAAGATGTGCAGGGAATCCACAGTTCCAAGAATTTCATGCATTTTCACACAAATGTTCTCATCCCAGACAGCAAAGTCTTAGTAGCTTGCTATCATCATCTGTACGTTAACAACAAAGACCTTCAGGAACCAAAAACAAACAAAACCTCAGCAAATACAAATGAACAAATGTTATGTAATTTTGCTTCTCTCACCATCTGATCCTGGACTTTATTAAGAGATAAGGATCTTTGCTCATATATTTTAGTACAAATTGGTAGTTGGCTCACCTGAACATGTCCTTTCTTTTTCTCTATGGGTTGACTGATAATAAGAACCAATGAACTGCATAATTCTGGCAATACTTATTCTTACTGATTGGACAATTGACCAGACCTAGTGTCTTGGTTACTTTTCTCTCGTTGCTGAGACAAAATACCCAACGCCCAAAATGAAGGAAGGAAAGGTTTATTTAGCTTACAGTTCTGGGAGGTTTCAGTCCATACTTTGCTGGTTCTGAGGCAGAGTGGCACATGGCAGAGGGCAAACTGTTCATGGCAGCAGAGCACAGCAAAAGAAACCCGCAAAAGGGGGGAATGGCAGGCAAGCAGCCTCTTTCTCTCTCTTACATTGTAAACAGCCTACCCCCACCCAGGGGGCGTGTACCTCTCACATAACCTCCATGCCCTCTACTTCCACAGGCTCAGGATGTATACAAAGTAAGCACCCTGGTTCCCTGCTGAATCACTCAGCCAAACCTCTGGACTCCCCAAGTTGACACAATGTATCAACCATAACACCTAGGTTGCCTCGACCCATGCAAATCAAACCAGACTGTCTGATGTGAGAAGGATTTTTATTATAGTGGAGGATCGAGGGGCAGGGCTACCCAGCAGATCTGGGCAACCCTGAGCTGTGCAAAGCGGGGGTTTTTAAGGCTTTTATCTGGGGAGGGTGATTATGGACCAGAACAGCTTTTGCAGCTGACCAGCAGAACATCTGGTCCCTGTGGCCTTTGCAGTCTGGCCCATCTGAGGAGGTGAGCAAGAGAAAGGCAAGGGTGGCCTTTGAGGTCTGGCTGGGTCTGTGAGGTGAAGGAGATTGGAGGGGAAGACTAGGTTTGGGCCATTTTTTCTCTTGCGAAGGGCAGAGGGAGCTTCGGAGCAACTGGGTAACTTTGGGTTCCAAATACTTTGAAAAATTGCATAAGGAATGCATTCACTTTTACCTGTACCTTATTAAGGTTTACTATAATTTAAAAGTCAGTCGTTGGGATTCTATAGCATTCCAGAGATTATCCCATCCCTGCTCTATCCCTGACACCAGAACCAGAGGTAGGTTTCTTGACTTTGACCATGATGGCTTTTTGATTAATTCTTTGGACTACTTCTTCTTCCCATTTTCTTTTAGTTTAAATTCTTTCATAAGAAGATTCTAATAAATGTCTTAAAGTGCAAATAAACTCACTGAACAGGTAACACTGGTTTGGAAGTGGAAGACAGTACAGGAAAGGGAAAGCCATCCATAAATGGTGAGGTATTCAATGGTTTCTGGACTAGTCACTGTGAATCTAGAGTATGGTGAAATTCTGGCAAAAGATGAAAAACTCATCTCTCAGAATTATTCTCCAGAACTGAGGGAATTCACCTACTTATACACCAACTGCTGACAGTAATTTACTTAGAACTATTGGTATTGGTGATGGTGGTGGGTTCCAAGCATGAGCATTAAAACCTTTCATTAAAGTTGCTTTATTCAAATGTGAGCATTATGAAAGCACAAGGAGTTTACTGTTGGATACAGGCAAAATATAATGAATACAGTGAAAACATAGAGTTTCCAGGATGATGGTATTGATTTTGACAAATGTAGTCAAAGACCTTCTGTGCTGGAATGGTATGAATAAAAGTGTGCGCAGGAGAGCAGTTAACCACATCCAGTGAAATGATTAGTGTTCTGGTTTGGCCGACGTGTAGCTCTTAGGAGCCTTAGGCATTTGAACTTATGACACAGGAAATGAAGAATTACATAAAAGTTTTGAGCCAATATATGGAACTATGTAATCTAGCTGTATAATAACAGAGCTCATAAAGTCTCAGGAATCATCATAAAATCCAGAGATGCTCAAATGTAAATTTTTCTGTTAATTTCCAGAAAAACCACATATGATATATCAATTATGAAAACATAATTATACATAATAAGCACATTACGTACATGTTTAAAATTTATGATTTTGAAGAGTAACTTTATCTCTATGATTCTTGGCAAGTTGTTAAAACTCTTACCGAACATGTTTCTAGCCAGGGCTTATTACAGGTCATGTTATGATTGCTGAGTAATAGAAAAGGTGATTAAAAGTGGCAAATAAAAAATTGATATTTACTGTCCCCATTATAAGAAGTCTAGAGAGAGGAGAGTCTTGGAGTTGACACACGGTGCCACTTAGAGTTAGTGTCCCATTCTTTTCTATCTATCATTGCTCAGCTCTTTACAGCGCATGTATATCTTTAGTTGGATCTCATTGTGTAAGGCGCTCACATGTTATCCGTGTAAAGAGTAATATCCAAAAACAGAAGACATCTACTTTGTGTCCACTTCTTTATGGTGAGAAAAAAAGGCGTCGGTGTCCTCTGCCTGACTTTTCATCACTTTCCATGGCTACAACTGTATCATATGTCCACAGCTAAACCACTCACAGGGCTGTTGGGGAAAAATTCTCGGTGAGTCTTTCACGCTTCTGAATATTTTGAAAGCAGAAGTGTTGACTTATCTTTACACTTGGTTATTTTTTGTGAAGATGTTTGAAGGATACAGGGGCTATTTATTTCAAAAGCAGAGATAAGACTGCTTAGTGGCAAGATTCCTTAAGGTCAGTGTTCCTCTGCTTTAGTCCATCCAGCTCTGTGCAGGGATCTGCTGGTCCTCTGTCCGTAGCCCAGGGAGATGTGGGCTTGCAGAAGTGTATGCAGAGGCTGATACTGTGGCTACTGCAGTGGATAGTAAATTGTCCTTCACCTCTGATCAGGAATAATGTGCCTTTTGCCAAAGTCTGTGGAACTGTGGAACCTGTGAAGTAGGAAGTAGGGTAAAGGTTTACACTTTTCATGCCTCATAAGGCAAAGAAAATGAAAGGCTCAAACCTGTCAAAAATTGGTCTCAAAACTGGGAAAGTTTGAAACCATTCACATTCACTTGACAGCACAACAAAAATTTAGCATCCTTTAAGTAAGTAGGTGTTTGTCAATAGTTAGCAATACCATAAATGTGGATGTCATTAGCATATGAAAAAGAAAAAATCATTATGGGAATGTAAAGAAAGAATATCAGTAGCCCTGATAGTTATTTTCAATGCACCAAAACATTTCTAAAATTGTATTGCGGACATAATTATATGATGGAATTATATTCAGCACAAATGTCAGAACCATTCTGACGTGTAAATAAAATACTTTCCATAAAATTTGTTTCTATAATTAGAAAAAAATGTGATCCAGATTTTCAGTTCTTACTCACACAGAATGAATCCCGGGTAAATCTGGTATGTCAATTATATATATAATACAACACTGTTCTTCGTGGGGTGAAGAGCTTTCAAAAGGAATAGTAAGCCTTTTGTCAATATGCTTTGGCAAAGGTATATAGCTGTAGTATGTAGAGGGCCATCTAAAAAAGAAAATAGCACAGAGGATGTGGCTCAGTGGTACAGCGCCTGCCTAACATGCATCAGGCCCCGGGTTCAATCCCTGCCATCACAGAAAGGGAAAAAAAGGCTGACAAATTTGGCCGAAATTCATATGCACAAAATAGTCATAAAGTAATGACTAAATCAAATCATATACTGAAAGAAAATTTGAAATTCTTAGATGTCACCAAGAAAAGGCAAATAAAGTAATGGGAGAACTGCAAACTGTAGGAGAAAGGAATGAAAAATGACATTGAAAATAGGGGGAAAAAAGAGACAACACTGCTGACAAAATAATGACAAAATAAAAATGAGGTACACCGTGAACTAATTGCTGGCAAAGCGAAAAGAGGGTCTTAATATAACATCTATAATAGAATTAATTGATATAAACTTTTAAAGAACTTTTGACTAATCAAAAAGAGACTAAAATTTGCATTTTGTTGCTGTGACAATACTGTTATGAATTTATCCAAAAGAACTTAGTATTCATACACATAGAAAAAATTACCCCTGTGGGAATACGGATTATAGTTCTGCCATTAATAACAAATAATTAGGAACTATGGTTAATGTTCAATTAGGGAGGAGTAAATAATTAAATCAAACATTTTAACATGAACTGTGTTGTGAATAGTACAGATCTTATCAGACTGACAGATGTGCCCCACCAAGACCAACTGGAAAACCTTCCTGAAAGTCTAATCTTGATGGTGGCCACCCCCAAAATGATGAAATAAATACGTGTTTACTTTCTATGACATTAAGGAATGGTGTTGATTTGTTACAGAGAAATATTGTGACAATAATTACTGACCACATATATAACTGACAAAATTCTTCTCATCAAAGATTTTAAAGAAGTTGCATATAATTACAAAAGCAATAGTAAAACAATGAACGGACAATATCATTATTAATTAAAGTAGAAGACATACTATCATTATAATTTAGAGAAATGCAAGCTAAAATTATTATGACCTACCATTATACATCTATCCAGTAAAATCTGACAAATCTGGCTGGATGGATTTTTCACATGTGAAAAATGGTCACAAATTAATGACTATGAAATAATATATTGAAAAAAAGTTTGAAATGCCTAGAAGTCACAAAGAAAAGGCAAATAACATAATGGGGATATGGAAAATTATAGGAGAAAGTAATTTAAAAAGACAGCAAGAAATATAAATCTGTTTACTATTTGTATGTTAATTGCTATAACTTTGGAAAGTGGTTCTCTTTGGTTTATTTTCTAGCAAAATTGAAAATCTATATACCAAATAGTCAATTTTATTTACAACTCTGTAACTTACAGTAATGTTTGTACATATGCAGCACGGAATGTATCGAATAATATGAAGAATATCCAATTAGAATTCAACAAGACCTGTTGGCAGTATATTGGATCAACACAATGTAGTGTATTTGCTCACCAGACTATTATAGACCATGGAAATGATCAAATCACATAGTACAACTTATGACAGATAAATCTCACAAAGAAAATATTGAAAATATTTTTATAACACAAGTCATAGAATAATATATACATTTCCAATTACATAAAAATATTAATGTAAAATATACTTAAAATGTATATAAGGTTTAAAGTTGAAAGGAGAGAGCCTGAGAATAATCATGTCAGAAATCAAGGTAATGGCAATAAGACAATGTTGTACAATAGGTCGTTAGAATGGGCTCTAAGTTATTTCATATATAGTTCATAGATAGTTAAAAGGAAAAAGCAGTAGACACTGGCTCTCTTCTAATAAACAGAATCATGGAGGAAAAAATGAGGTTTTGGGAAAGAAAATGATTACATAATATAAAGTTAGCAATATATTGCTCCAACATTATATATATAATATACATATATATTACATATAAATAAATATATGTACTATAATATTGAATTTATAGTGGAAAGTTTTGATCACAGGCATCTTACTGATCCTGCATAACTTTTGTATTCTTAAGTAGAAATATGTGCGTGTATACACACTGCACGCAGACACATATGAGAATGCATGTAAGCATGCATAAATGTCATTTTAATGTTCACTGTTATTTAAAATGGTCAGTCAACATATTCATAACATCATAATGTCTATTTCATGCCATTAAATAGGCATCTATTTTCTTTAAAGGAAAGGTTTTCCATTTGGTATCTTGACAACAAAATGAAAATATTTTCAGGAAAAGGTAATAAAATCTTAAATATTCAAGTATTTATTCTGGATTAAGCACAGGGAATTGAAAAGGAAGAAAATTTCAAGAATGAAAATAACCCTATAAATGTAAGCTAGGAACAAAGATAAATAGAGTCCCCAGCACATTTTTCTTTTTCAGTTTAGCAAATGTATTGCTATAAACACCAACCTGAAAATTGCTACCTATGATGTACTTCAAGTGTTACCTGAGTAAGATTTTAAAATACACACACGTGTTCCTTTCTGTAGCAGTACCGTCTGATAAGAAAATAAAGTCCTCACTATAATCTCTCTTTGAAGTTGATTAAATACATATATGAGATATTTTTCAAGGGCCACAATGCCAAATAATGCACTTGTAGATAATGCAGTTACCATTTGATAGTACTTAAAAGATAACACTGAGCTCTAAGAAATTTACTCCCAAAGTTAAGTCAGGAAGTGGAAAGTCAAACTGGGAGTCTGTTTAAACAGCCTGGAAGAGAGTAAAGTTGAAGGCGTGTAATGACGAAGACCACGAGGACAACATGGGTCTGTGTTTACATTTCTCCTCTACCAGTTTCTCACTGAGCTCTGATGTGTTTTAATGGAACTTTACACAGTCTTGATAGCTCATGTCTACCAAGGCTTACGTCAGGCCTCCAGTTCACAGGTGCACAGTTGACATTTGATAATACCTTTCATTGTTCCTTTTATCAGTGAACGTTTTATGTGCAGTAGAGAAATCAGTATGTACCCGGAAGTAAATCCTCTAATAACTGGCTACCAAGAAACGACTCGTGAGAAGAGGAAGTGCTGTGTCCCTTTCCACAAATCTTGATTTCCATGAAAACTTTCTTCTTGTCTAAAATGACCTAAACGTGGTGATTGCTCAGCGCCTAGTGCTGTCTTTTCTTACACAAATAATAGATCTTACAGAGAGAATGCATTGAAATGGTGTCACAGAAATAAATATCTAGGATTTGACATAGCCTAAATTTTACTCCATAGCCTATGCTGACAAATATGTTAGTCAATTTATGTGATCTTTCTAACCCTTGATTTCCTCATCTGTAAAGAGAGTTATCTTTTTTCATACATAATTGCATGTGATCCTTTTCACCAGTATTTATGTACTAAGTGAGATAATACATAGTAAAAAGTATGTGGTGTAGCTTCAGGAATGTGTAGCAAGGAAACAATCAGATTTCACAAGAGTCAAATTATATGTAGAAAGTGAGATAGATGCTGTTAATCTATCCGGACCATACCATCTGGATTTGCCTTTAAAAATTACCTTTCTGGATGCAGTTGATTATGATTCTTTCTTATTTGTATGGGATAATTGCAAAATATTTAAATAATTATTTTAAATTCTAATTATTTTCCTTCAAATACTAAGAAATTGATTCTCCAAGAGAAATAGTGACAATTTTTACAAAAGTATGATGTCAGTGTCATTGAAGGACTCCATCTTCCCCCCTTTTCCCCTCTGAACCTGGAAGCGTGCATCTTGTTTAATGTTGTATATTTTCCAGTTTTCCTAGAGTGAAATAAAATTAATGGGTAAAAACTGCAGTAGCAGAGTCCAGGGTCAGGACTGTGAAAACCATTATGGGCGCACTAATTACTGACACAGGCCAAATTCCTTAACGGAATGTGGAGTTTTATTGATTATTCCATATAAGGAATCATTAATTTCACAGATATATAAATTGAGTCCAAAAATCAATAAATGTCAAAAATAATGTTTAGTGGGAATTTAAAATGGATATATTAGAAATAATCTTGGTAAAATATAGTTATGTGTCTAATTTTTTTTACTGGCAAAGTAGATTTTTCTGGATTGAAAATTTCAGCCCTAAATGCTTTTAGACAAAATTTCAACATGTAAATGAAAAAACTGAAAGATTCATTTTGTTGTTATATAGCTGCATCTAGTCACAAAATACTCACCTTTCTGGTCAGTAGTTACCTTGTTCCTCAGTATTTGAGGCATTTGCTGAGTGTTTGCTGATTTGGCCTAATATTTGCTCAACATCCTATTTAGGCTGCACCATGTAGAATGCAAGATTAATAAAGTGCAGAATGAAGCAGAATGTCAGAAAGATTGCTCGTGGATATCTGTCTTGGTTACCTTTCTCTCATTGCTGGGACAAAATGCCTAGTGCCCAGAATTAAGGAAGGAAAAGTTTATTTAGCTCAAAGTTTGTGGAGGTTGCAGTCCATACTCAGCTGGCTCCAAGGTCGAGTGGGGCATGTCAGAGGGCAACGGTTCGTGGCAGTGGAACACAGCAAAAGCAACAAGAGCAAAAAGGGAAGAGGCAGCAAGCAGCCCTTTTCTCTTCTTTACCTTGTATGCAAAGCAGCTGCCCAAGTGTGGGTGTAGCACTCACACCCATAATCCAAACATCGGACCATGAATCAATCATACACTCTAGAAGCCCGCCCCATGACTGCAGGAGGCTTTAAGGGACATCCAGACACAAACCGTACAGTATCAAAACAAATCAGCAAGAGCCAAGAAAGCTCTGTTTCAAGTTTAGGAGAGTATGAGAATGGAGAGGGAATTAGTTTCTTCTCCTTTATTGCTTAATGTAACTATAAAACTATGAGGCATTAAATGTCTTCTGGGAGCTCGCCCAGTTTTGGAAAAATGAGGCTTGATTCTTTGGAATGTGATGGCTTCCCTTTCCAGAATACAAGCTCATCCAGAGGCAAGGTAGTCAATGCCACGCTGGAAACAGGGAGAAAAAGCAGGGAGGGGTGTGCTGGCGAGGGCAGTCCGTAAAATCAGTTACGATGAAAAGGCAGTGCCCACGTGGTGTGCAGCTGAATATCAACTTCAGTGGCTGTACTTAAATGAGCATGGAAAGTAAACCACTAGAGAATTGAAATTAAAATTAAATCACATAAGTATTTAATAATTATTTGAGTAGAAACTAAGCACCTGCATTATCAAACGCAAATGTTTCTTTTAATTAACCATCACCAAATGAGGTGCCGCAGCAAAGCCAAGCTGCTTGGCCTGATAGTTTTGTCACGGACCTCTGGCATCTCTCTGGGCATCGCTACATTCAGTCAGGAGGAATATAAACTGAAATGTAAAACAAAATAAAACAGGAAAAACCCCGTTTTCTCTTTGTCGATAGTGAATATTCTGAGAACATTTTATTGCATGTGTTCCCTTGTCAAAAGGTGAGATGTTTATCAATTACCCAACACATTTCATGAATAAAATGCAAAATCGTAATATGAATAGCTTTGTGCTGTTTCAATAACGTATTATGATTTAAAATGAAAATAGTTTTGGAAAATTTTTCATCCTTGGTGAGAAATCCATCATAAATATACTAATGCATTTTCTCCGGAAGGTGTGGACAAGTTTTACAGTCTTCAGTAGGTACCAAAGTCCGTGATTTCTACCCACCTGCTGGAACTCTGCTCAGAGATCTAACTCGGGAAGTGACCCTAACTTGTAACTACTTGGTTACGTCTCATATTTCCACCTTCAGCTCTTTCTTCTGCCTGAATACTGTAATGAAAACAACTCATTTTTTTCACCAAACTTTAAATGCATCAACCTTCCTGTTTCCCATTGCTACCGCCACAGTTTAGTAAATAATTGACATCTTTTCACAAATTTCAAAATCTGGTGATAAACCAACTCTAGATAAGTTGAACACTTAAACAGTTAAAATAATTCCTAATTTATAATGATTAAGTTATTGGTTTCACTGAGTGCTAAACTTTTCACTAGAGAGAGTTTTACTTTTAATTAGGAACTAAGTGAAGTCAGTGCGGTAACACATGCCTATAAACCCAGCTATGTGGGGAGGCTGAGGCAGGAATATTGGGCCCGAGTTGTACTCCAGTCTTAGTAAAAATGTAACTTGATATATTTTTAAGATGAAAATAGGTACATTGGTTTTTTTTATAAATTCTGGTGATTTCATATCTATAAATTTGTTAAACCTCTAGTACAACCAGTATCAAAATAAAATACATTTTCTTGTCATTCATAATAATTAGTGTGGCACTGAGTCAATATACAAGTTTCTTTCTCTATTCACTCATTGAAGAATATTGGGTTTTTTTTTGTTTGAGACAATTATGCATGATGCTGAATAAATATTCATAGATAAAGTCTTTTTGTAAACATAGTCAGCGAAATTGCTGGGTCTTCTAGAAGGTATATTCTTCTCTTAGTATGAAATCCTCAAAGCTTTTTCAAGAATATACTATTGTGTGATCCCACCAGTATATAAAATAGTTCTAGCAGCTTCAAATCCTATCCAGCACTTGATATCATTTTAATTGATATTCTGAGCTTGTTTCTACCGATACATTTTTTGTGTGTGTGAAAAACATGAGTAGTTCTTTTAGAGCAAAATGCGTGCCAGCAGTTATGTCAATTTTTCTTCCGGAAAATGTCTTAATGTCTTCACTGCTGTTTGTGTTTGTTTTTTGCGAAAATGTCTTTGAGTAGTTCAAGCTGGCCTCGAACTCATGAACTCACAGCAGTCTTCTGCCTCAGCCTCCAGAGAGCTGGGATTACAGGCATGCACCATGGCTTCACCTTCACTTGTGAAAGTTTTTCCAGCTATGAAATTCTTGTCTTATTTGGACTTGAAAATATTATCTCAACTGAAGAATCTTAGAAAAATATAGACATACATATAAAATAATAGTCACTATGCATTAATTATTGAAATGGAGTTACAAAGCTTTATCTCATATAGAAGATGGACTATAGGTAGGAGAATGGGATCAAGTTATTTCATACATAGCTTTCAGTATTTTAATAAAAAGTTCCATTTGATATAATGTGACTGAGAAAATCAGACAACTAAGAGATCCTTGTATTATCTGGTTGTTATGATTACCAGCCACTAAAGTAACTCAGACGTAATATATTTAAGAAATCTGCCAAAATTAAATCCAAAAAGGAACTGGAAATTGCCAAAACTTGGAACCACCCAGGTGCCCTTCAGCAGTTGAATGGGTAAATCAATTACACAAGGGAATTTTATTTAATGCCAAGAAGATTTGAGCTATGAAGTCATGAAAAGATGCATACTACTGAATAAAAAAGAGCCAATATGAAACTGATACATACTCCATGATTCCAACACAATGACCTTCTGGAAAAGGCAAACTGGATGCAGTAAAAGTTACCATTTGTTGCCAAAGATTTAAGAGGAAGGAGAGATGAGTCAAGAGAGCAGAGAGTACTTTTAGAGCAGTAAAACTGTTGTTTTACACTATCATGGTGGAAACATGGCAGTTTTAGTTTGATCAACTTCAGATCTTGTAAACCATTACTTATGAACCCGCATGTAAACTGTGGACTTTGGTTGACAATGCTGAGTCCCTGTAGATATATCAACTGTAACACATGTGATACTCTAGTTGAGATAGTGACGGTGGCTAAAATTAGGAGAAGCTGTGAAATTGTGCATCAAGGAGTATATGGGAGATCATTGGACCTTCCAGGCAATTTTGCTGTGTATCTAAAACTGCTCAATAATGACAGTCTATTAAAAAGAAAATAAGCACAGGCATTCTAGGGTGAAAACATAACAGCAATTCAGAATTTAACAGGTGTATTAAAGCAGTTTAAGGTTCAGTTCACCAAAATGTTAGGGAATATAGAGGTAACTAAGAAATATTCAGGCAAACAAGATATATAGGAAAGAAAATATGACACTGGGTTTGTGTAAATGCACCCAGAATGCTGGTGCTTTCCCAGAAATCAACCAAACCAAATAATCACAAGCTTAGGAAGATATACATGCTTAGGAATATATATGTGTGTGTATATATATCTATATATCTATATCTATATCTATATATTTCAAATATATAATTGAATTTTCTCTGAAAGGAGAAGTTATCATTATTATTGGGCACTAAAACTTCTCTGTGACTAGACAAGGAAATACTATCTTCTACAGCTGACTGCCATAGAAGCATTTGTAAAGACTGTCCAGATAAAAGGCCCCAATGCCACTCACTGGAAATTGTGCAAAACCATGAGAACCTTAAAATGTCTCATAACTGAGAGCACATCTGAGTAGTTGAATATCTATAGTAATTTTTTCTAAGAAATGCTGAGACCCACTGGCTTCTACCACATTATTTCATGATCATAATGGTCATGGAATCCACCTGACTTCTTCAGTGGCACAAGAAGGATGAACATACAATGCAACATTGATATGTCGAGCAACATTGATTCTCTTTTCATCAACAAATCATTGAAGAGGGGGCAAAAAAGGGGGAAGGATCACTGCCACATTGTTGGTTAGAATGTAAACTAGTACAACCACTATGAAATCAGTATGGGGATTCCTCCAAAATCTAAAACCATAAATTCCATTTGACCTAGCTGTTCCTCTTCTAAGGAACAGCTAATCTAATCTAATCTTCCTGAAAGAGTTGAATATATCATATTACAGTGACACATGCGTGCCTATGTTTATAGCAACACAACCCAAAATAGGTAAACCTTGGAAGTAGCCTATATGGCCATCAGAAGATGAGTGGATAAAGAAAATGTGGTATTTGTGCACAATGGAGCACTACCATCCTATAAAGAAAGATAAATTTGAATTATTTGTAGGAAAATGTTTGCTTGTTGAAACCGCAATGTTAACTGAAAAAAAGCTTCAATATCATGTGAGAAACTTAAAGTTTAAACAAAAGAGCAAACTAAAAGACAGACAAGTGGAAATAGGCAGACAGATCTTTGGTTCAGGGAAAGGGACTAAGAGATTTTAGAAGAGGGAGAGAAAAGGAAAAGAGCATGTGAAAAAACTATGACATGTCATATACATGTACCAACTTCCCACATGAGGGCAATCATTATGTATGGAAACATTTTCCACAAAATGTAGAAAATATGGATAAAGTGGGGAAGAATTGCAAGCATATGTTTGATATGCTTGTATCAAAATATGTAAATGAATTTGAAAGTCAATGAGATTCCTAACCTTGAAAATAGACAATATAAGGGCTGGAGGTACAGCTCAGTGGGCTAAGTGCTTGCCGCTGAGCACTAGGGCCCTGAGTTCGATCCCCGGTCCCGGAAAAAAAAAAAAAATAGACAATATACAAAATAACGTGTACTAAGATAAGGACAAAGTGGAAACAAAACCTTTGTAAATGAAGAGAGGGAGAGGGGTGGAAGGGAGGATAGGGGGATGGGAAATGAAGAACCAAGTTATACTATGTGTGGGTACAAATTCCCTTAATGCATGTGGTCATTATGTATGCCTAAAATGTGTTTAATTAGTTTTTTAATTAATTAAAAAAAATTATGACTAAATAGCCATGACACAAATGTAAAGGTCATTATCCTTTCCATTCTTTAACTAAATACAAAATAAAACAATATCACTATCGTCCCCAGTATGGCTAGAGTTAAAAAACAAAACCAATAAGCAGTTGCGCACGTGAACCGACAAGCTTTTCCTGTAAGGCTCTAGTGAAAATGTACATGGATAATCTCCTGGGCTCCTCCTGTGACAGTCCGCTAAAACTGCACATGTACTTAACAAATCATCTGCCATCAAGGGATTTTACTGTAAAAATGCATTTATATGCACCAATAAATATGTAATATGCATAGCAACATTATTTGTAATATTCAAAATCTCTAAATATTAATCAACAACAAGAAAAAATGCACATCCGTGCAATAAAATACTGTACAACAAAGTGAAAAATGAACTAGAACTACACACAAGACATGGTATTAGGTTGCATTTCAAATATTTAGTCTGCCTTTGCTTAGAGAAACAAAATAAGGAAACATTTGACATTTGTTTTTAATTATACTTTACATCGAGCATGTTAAGAGATCAGTTAGGGCAATACTGCAGTGAATCTTTCACAATTCACAAGCCTCAGTATGAACATTTCCTTATTTTAGAATTTTATGGAATGACTCAAGTCATTCTTGGGCAGGCAGATAGAGAGAGGGGGAGGGAAGTGGATCCTTACATGGCTTCAGTCCTTCAAGAGAAGTATCCTTAATACTGTTTCCTGACGGTGTCAGAATGACTCAGAATGTTAAGGAAAAGTTGTTTCTGGTATTTGTCATTTGTCTAGAGCACTTGAAACTCTCTTTTTTTTTTTTATAAGAAATAAAGTTATGGTTTTTATTCCTTTGTAAAATTTTGTTTATTTCCTGCAATTGTTATAAAATTAGTAATGTAAGAATATAAATTTTGTTGGCATATAAACTCTTAATTTGTAGAATTCTAAATTAAATGATTTTACACACACACACACACGTGATGAATTATAGCAAATAGCCTATATTGATTAACTATATATATTTTTTACTGTGTTTCTTACTGTGGTCAATTGTATAAAATTTGCTAATATATTCTACTAAAACATTAGGTTACTTAAGAGTGCTTAATGTCTCAGGTAACATGCAACAAGTGTTTCACTTACATTTTTAGAATATCTATTTCAAGCATAAGTTTATCTACAAAAGTTTATGTTTTTAATACAAAGTACATTTGAACATTTGAAAGCAATTTAATTAAATAAATTACAGAAGTGTGTTAGTGGTTGGTCTGGAACAACAGACTAAAGGTCACAGGATTGCGTCCTGTTTAACAACTCAAATGAAAAAGAAGGCTGGTTGTAGGGAGCTTGAGAAACCAAAAGGTAAGCAAATAAGCAAATCAACTTGTTTAGACCTTGCTATGCTTCTGATTGAGAGCTTTCTGCCTGGTGATGTATGTGTTGTGCTCATGACTTTGGGTGTTCATTGAAAATAGTTCCATTTGTAAGTATTCATTGAAAATACCTTAGGACTCAAGTGACTTAAGTTTGAAAAGATCAGAATTTTATTATATTTATTTTTTATTTTAAAGATAAAAGAATGAAAATGTATTAGCAAACACACAGACAGAAACAAAACAGCATCAAACAATAAAAGTGGAACAAAATCTCAGACAAGGTGATAGGAAGTTAACAGTGGTCGTTGTATTGTGTATTGTCATCTCCAAATTGGTTACTCAGGTAAGCAAATATAGGCATGTAAGATTGATCAAACAATTAAACATTTACTGTTCCTTTCAAGAAAGCAATAAAAATTAGTAGTACAATTATCTTGGCTATCTTGTGTTTGCATATGTACATGTTTTCCCCCTCTTTCTTTCTTTTCTATTTTCCCTTATCCCAGCTGTTCTTTCCTGTTGAGCAATTTCTTTCCCTTTCACAATATCTACACTATCTTTATAATTTAATTACTCTTTGAGGTTCTTACACTAGAGAAACAATACGGTGTTTACACGTGTGGTTCCTATTTATTTCACTTATGAGTATGGACTCTAGTTGCATCCATTTGCCTATAAAAGCCTCAAGTTTATCTTTCTTTACAGCTGAGTAATACTCCTTTATATAAAAATACCACATCTTTTTTATCCATTCCTCCATTGATGGGTATTTGGTTGCTTCCATCATTTATCTATTACAAATAGTGCTGCTATAAACATGGGTGCATATATAGCACTGTCATATGATGTTTTTAGTTCTGCTGGAACAATACCCAATTTTAAAAAACACAATGTTGAAAAGGTATATAATATATGCAGATATGTATATATATGTATGTATGAGGTACATGTGATATATATCTTTGTTCTGTGTCCTACTTGTTTGGATCTAAGATATTAAATACTTAAAGAAGGGCTGGGAATATAGCTCAATGGCACAAGCACCTGTCTGGAAAGCATAAGGTCCTGAGTATGATTCCTAGTACCAAAAAAAAAAAAAAAAAAAAAAAAAAACTTAAGGAAAATTAGACCCTTCACATACTTGATGAAAAATAGACCCTTTAGAATAATCAATATTTTCCATATTTTTATTAGTTGAGTATATTTCATATTATCTCTTCATAAGACTGTTATTCTTAATTTCCTTTTCATTAGCAAAAATCGGGAATGACAAACACCTGATACTACTAACTGCTAACATGTACTGAAATCTTACTCTTCAGTTTTGCTTCTGCTTCTGATGACACCTTCATAAGCTATTTTCTGAACTATTATAAAAACTACTCCTAAAATGTTGAACTCTACCGACTTTTTATTTAGTGATTATTTATTCAGTGCCAACCATGTGCCATACAGAGTTGGAGAACATGTAAATTTGGAGAATATATCCATGAAAAAACAAACAAAAAGCCCAGACTTTGTGAAACTTACATTCTTGCTGGCACAGGATAGATACAGAATGTATCAAAGAAGCATACAGACACATGAGAAAAAAATAAAATTTGCAAAGAAAGGCATTTGTTGTGCTAGTTTTTCTATGAAAAACATCCTGTACCCTTTCTTTGTTTTTCATTTCTCTAGCAACAATCCTAAAAACACAGGAAAGGAAAAGACAAATGGTATGTATTTCTGGGTATCAAGGAAATCATACTTCATTGAGTTTACTGTTAGACCCTTCAAAAGACAGTGAACATGCAAGCAAATCAGACACTCTCCTTGCCCTCAAAAGGCTTATGTTCATGTTGTATTTAAAAGTTCCACAATCCTTCATTTTGTTGCTCTGAGCCATGTAAACTAAAGCACATATTGTTCACTTCACCTGTGTTCAAAAGTGTTCACTTCTTCCCATCAGCACCTAGGGTAGAGCAATACCAAACTTTCTTTTATAGATTTGGGAACTGGAGGAATATTTATTATAAGCCAAAAACCTTTTCCTTTTATAAAGAAGTGAATGGATTCCCCTACTGAGCCTAATTTATGTATTTTAGCTAAATAAATGATTTTCTTCAAGACATAAAAAAAGGCTAGCTATTCTGACGGAAGCCAATTGTGGTAGGACATCAGAAGTTCTTGAGCTCTTCAGTCTTGTGTGTTTTATTATCACAGTAGCTGTGAATGCCCGATGCTTAAAGTTCTATCTAAAACAGATGTAACTTTATTAAATCTTCATGTGGAAAGCCTTGCCTGAAGTTCTTTTGAAATTCTTGGGATCCGACTCAGGGTCTTGTGTATACTAGGCATGTGCCCTACCACTAAGCTACACCTCATCCCCCAAAAGGCATTTTCAAGACCTTGAAATACTTTTATTTTATGTAATTTCCCAGGACATCCAAGAAAAATACATTTTTGTTTCAGAAAAGTAAGGCCATATATGATTAATTAATTCATATATGAATTACATCATAAAAGTCAGCTATATGAAATGACTTTAATTAGTTTGCCATCAAAAATGACTATTGCTTTATCAATCTTCCCCTTGTGTTTGAATTTACTCAGAACACGTAGCAAAGAATATAGTCTTTTATAAAAAACTTCATGTACGTTTCACATTTAATATGCACTCCACTTAAACTGTAACTTTGAATCAAATTTTTATTGGATTTTCAAATTCCAGGAGGTATTCTTAAATGAGAGTAAAGAAATATTTTAAAGGACATTTCTAAGTGGGAGAAGCTCGCTACGAATGTATCTGGTGTCCTCTTTTTCCCTTTCCTGCGTTTGGATGTGGGTGAGTGTTCGTTCTGGAAATATCTGACTCAAAGCTGTATCTGAGAAATCGACCTCTCAACATCAGTCAGCTGAGCAGAAAGCACTTCCATGTGTGATAAAAGCAGATTTGTTTTTTACATTCCCTCAGCTGATTAAGAAAATCGGGTCTTGTGCATGCAATTCAAGAAAATGTCAGAGGCCCATGAAATTGGAAACTCCTGAAAACATCAGTTGTTTGTCAGGCAGTAGTGAAAAGCAGGGGAACATATGGAAGATTAAATCACTTGAAGGCCGTGCGTCCAATTGATTTATAAGCCACATTTCACTTTTTCTCGCCCATTGTTCTCAGATGGCTTCAGCGCTGCCCTGGAAATCATGATTTTACTATGTGGCTTTGAAATATATAAATAGGATTCTAAATATTTTTAAATGTTTATTAGATAGGTGAGGATCCCTGGTTCTGTGATGGTCGTCGACTTTATATGTTTTGCCACACATTTCATCACGGAGTAAAAAGATTTTTAATTTTACATATAGTAAGAAAGAAACAATTTCCTTTTATGATTGGAAGCAAAGTTACAGTTTCATATGTACAAACTTCTACTCATCAAGAAAGAAGAATAAAATACATCATCTTTCCTTCATGGTTCATTATCTGTTCTGAATCAGAGACGGTGAGGGAGGGTGCTCCTGAAGAGAATGCCTGCTGATTACAGCATTCTGTAACATCAGCCACTCACCACTACAAGAAACACACAGAGCGAAGACTCTGTTCTTAGAGCACACGTCACCTGAGGAGGGAGAGCAACCAGGGCAGCCTGCACTCTCAAGGACTTCTTAGGAAACTGTGTTCATTACCTCCACTAATCTCCCCTCAAATGTTATACCCATAAATTGCCCTGAAATTCTGAGGGTAACCATGTCCTCTCTATGCAGCTTAATTGTAATTGATGGCTTTGGGTACAATGTGTGCAGCAGGAAGGTCCCAGAGCCCCTCAGGCCGTTTGGAGGTGGGACACCTAGAGCAGGCTTGGACAAAGACCACATGGGATGCACAGCAGTGGGAGCCAGGTGCCTGTCAATATCCAGACGCCACAAGGTGGCGGGCTCCCTTCAAGGGTCTGGGCAAGGGCCCTGTGGCATGAACAGCTGGGAGCAGGTTCCCTTTCAAATTCTGTGGGCTGTGTGGGGTGCGACACTCCAGCAGACACAGGTGGGTATGGAGGCAAAAGAGGGCCTGGAGGTGGGTGGGCGTGGTATAGAAATAGCACCTGCAGCAGCTCCCTGGGACTAGACAGTGAGATGAGGACCAGTGCCACAGGGAGCACTGCTGGGCCCCTAACTGAGCTCAAGGGCCACGAGGGCTGCAGGATTCCCAGGAGCAAAACATTCACGGAACCATGGTAGCAGTGGAGTTTCCTAGAGGACTTTTATTTGTCTTTTCTCTATCATTGAAGACTGTCCCAGATTTAAACTATTCTGAACTGGTCAATGCAAGGAACTTCATCCCTTCTTTACTAGGCCATGCTGAGTCTATATCCCAAGGCTCTTCCCTTTCCTCCAAGTTGTATTCCAACACTGTCTACAAACATTCCAGCTAAATAGAAACTGTTGGATCTTTGGTGTTGGTTGTCCTTTATGGAGGAAAACATGCCTGATACCTTTCCTAGCTCACCTTGCTGGAAGTCTTCATAATCTTTATGGTGTCCTTTGATGTGCAAGTTGCAGATGCTGATGAAGTTTAATGCACCTATTTTTTCTTTTGTTATTTGTGCTTTTGATGTCATAGCTAAGAATACACTGCTCAGTCCAAGTTTATTTTTTCCATAAGTTTTCTTCCAAAGTTTTATAGTTGTTTTTATACTTTGGTTATTTATCCATTTTAAGTTCATTTTTGCAAAGAATGAAGTATGGATTCAACTTTATACTTTGAGAAATTCCATTGTCCCCATATCATCTGTTACAGAAATTATTTGTCCTCTCATCAACTGGATTAAGCAACCTGGTCAAAAACCCATTGAGCATAGATTTACAATTGCATTTTGGGTTTGTCAGTTACATTCCATTGTAATAGTGATACCAGTGCCATGCCATTTTGATTACTGCAATTTTGTAGTAGGTCTTAAAACTGTGAAGCAAGCGCTCTGGTATTATTCTTCATTTTCCAGCTTGTTTTTACGTTTTGGGATCCTATATACTTTTATAAGATTCTGAGGAACAGCTTTTCCTTTTCTGCACAGGTGAATGTTGGAAAATTGACAGGTGTGGTGCTGACATAGATGGTGTTGGATGCTATTATACTGTAACAATATTAAGTTATTCATGAGTTAATATTAATTTACTCAAGAGCATGAGCTATCTTTTCATTTACTCAGATATTCTTTAATTTCTTTTTTTTTTGGTACTGGGAATTGAACTCAGAACCTTGTGCTTGCCAGGCAGGTGATGTGCCACTGAGCTATACCTCTGGCAATCTTTAATTTCCTGGAGTGATGATTATTGCCCTTTGGTGCACAAGTCTTAATATATTTTGGATGTTAATTCTTTGATTTCTCTTTTGAATGGTGTAGAGAAACACAACTCCTATCAATGAGTTGATTATGTCCTCTGCAGTTTTGATGAATTTGTTTCTTAGACTCATTACCATTTCTGTGGGATTTTGGGGGATTTTCTGTTTATAAGACAATGTTATGCATATTCTTACTTTCATTTTTGGATGGCTTAGATTTCTTTTTTCCTGTCTTATTACTCTGGCTGGAACTTCCAGTACAATATATAATAGCAGTGGTAAAAGTTAATCAACCTTGTTTTGTTTTAAAGTAAATATTGGAAGAAATCACTAAGCATTAGAAAATTAGAAAATAAAACAGCAAGAAAAAACCAACATTAGAATAAAATTGAAAACAATGAAGATAAGAACATAATTTATTAAAATAAAGTTTATAAAGTGAAAAGGAAACACAACAATCAGCTACTTTTAAAAAATCCTAGCAAAGAGTTACATAGGAAATTTACATTAGAACATATTTCACAATAGGCTTAATTAATTCTATAATCTTTTGGATGACTAAACCTGGCAGAGTAGATTCATGACTATAAATCCTTGACCTTTCTTTATGGTTCCAGTGTGCACAGGATAGCAAAATGTATACCATGTGATTTAAAAGAATATGGAGCACAATGTGTAGCTTCACAGTATTCTTACACATTTTGTCTTTTAGTTACGCCTCGTGAAAAAAAAAAAAATTCCAAATTAGGATATAGAAATAAATACCCAAACAATTTTCCTGCAGAGCTATCAGTAATTAAGGAGATAGGGGAAATTTAACATAGTAACAGCATTCAGATTTGTTGTATTTTAAAGTGAAAACTGTCATTTTTTTCCTAATGTGTTCTTATTTACTTGTGGCAATACTTGCTCTTTTTATTGGGTGTGGTGAGCTAGGTCGTAGCAGGGCCTAGAGGTAGAGATTAACAGAGGGATGAGTGGATGAACGAAAACACCATGTACCGCAAAACATCAAAAACACATAACTTTTAAAAAATAAATATTTCCATCTGAAACAACTTCAAGGGTCTGCTCATGTAACTCTCTTTAGATTGAGAAAAATAATTGTTATTTCTTTTTTCACTTGGCAAAACTTGACATTTTATCTCCCAAATTTTATACATATTTTTAGGAACATACATTTTTCATTACTATAATGTTATCAAAGAAACAAAATGCTGAATCTTCTCAGGAGTGATGCAGTATTTATTTTCTCTTTGATATTTTAATAACTTTTACATTTTCAAGCACACATGTAAACCAATTTTGAATTACTTTCCTATAGAAAGGTGAGCCAGCAGTATTGTGTATAAAGGCAATTCACACCAATAAAGATGACATCTCATTTTATGAGGACAGGGGCTCATTCCAATGAATAAATTCATGAACTCTCACCGTTCTGTGACCCTGTATCAACAGTCTGTTTTATCTAGTCCAATACTTGCTCATTACTGTCATAACAAAAGCAGCATTCTATTCCATTTCTGATCTTCTTTGCCCTCTAAAGGTGAAAAAACATAAAATGACTGAGGTGATATTTATACTTTCCTTTTCTTTCTTTAAATGGCCAGCAAATTATTTTTCAGTCTAATAAATTCATTAAAGGTAAATGTATTTTCTTTTTAAATACTTTTTATATTATATGATATCCCCAAAATATTGTTTTTATCTTTAGCCTGTTTTACAAAAATGTCTTTGTGGTGGATAAGATCTCAGTAACATGCCAAAATTATTACAATGATACTCTGAAACGAAGAGACGCACAAGTGAGTATGTCCTCACAGAGTCCCTGTAAGGCAGTCAGGGGTCAGTGAGGAGAAACACCGTGTGCTGTTCTTCACTCTCTTCCAAGTCCTAAGCCCTAGAATCTTACTAATTCACATTATGAACCTCTTCAAAGATGTCATTATTTGGTATCTGAGGAGTATGGGATGCCTCATAGTGAAGTCCACTGCCCAAAAGTTCTAACAGAAACCAGATAAATGTGTCAGATGAACTACAGGGCATTATCACCTCAACTTCTTTAAAGCATAAAATGAGACTCATACAATAAAAAGGCAGAAACTCAAGGACAAAGAGACACTGAGACGGCATGAGAAGCTGTAATGAATCTCCGACTGCAGGAAATGGGGACAGAGATAACTGTAAATTATTTGGAAAATTGCAAATAGTGATTACCTAAGATCCTACCAGGTGGAGGAGCAAAAAGTAGCTAAGAAAATGTTTTGGGAACCCCAAGAAAACCTAGAATTTGAAAGCAGAAGGTGAACGTGGAAAGCAGCTAGGAGGTCTAAGATTGAGGACAGAGTGGTTGAACAGAGATTATTCCTTTCTCTGCCTAACCAGTCTGTTGTGTGAGTCTCCCCCATACCTACTGCTTTCACCCTTTCTCAACTGTTCACAATGGTGATCAAAACATACAATATGTGCTTAAATTTTTAAAAATATAGTAAAAGATGCTGTCATGGTTGACACCTTGTGTCAACCTGTGGAGTCTAGAGGTTTGGCTGAGTGACTCAGCAGGAAGCCAGGGTGCTCACTTTGTATACATCCTGAGCCTGTGGAAGAGGAGGGCATGAACCTTGTGTGAAAGCTACACGCCCCCAGGGTGGGGTAGGCAGTTTACAATGTAAGGGGAGGAAAGAGGCTGCTTGCCTGCCATTCCTCTCTTTTTGTTGGTTGTTTTTGCTGTGCTGCTGCCGTGAACAGTTTGCCCTCTGCCATGGGCCACTCTGCCTCTGAGCCAGCCAAGTATGGACTGAAACCTTCACAAACTGTAAGCTAAATAAACCTTTCCTTCCTTCATTTTGGGCGTTGGGTATTTTGTATCAACAACAAGAGAAAAGAAACCCAGACAGATGCATCACCTTTTATTCCCCTTAAAACACTGCCCAGTGCTTTAAACACATTTATCGCATCATTCCTGGCACTTCCAGAAGCAATTCTGGAAGTCTTTCCTGAATGACTTTACAAGGTGTGATCAGAAGTATGGCGAATGCTATTTCCAAGTGCCATCTAAGGAAAAAGCAGGCTTGTGTCCTTATCCACCTTAGTCACGGGATCGGGCACATGAGGCTTCTATTACTGCAAATCCACATGAACAAGACAGGTTTGCATTTTGATTTGATTGAGGAAATTCAATCAGCCTTACACAACTGGAGATGTTCACAAACAAGGACTTTCAGAACCACTTCAGAAAGCGCCAAGAACTATGGGGTGAGTGTGTTTGAAGTGAGATGAAGTATTTTGAGGGAAATTAATGGCAATGTGTCCCCTACTGTAACAATTTTTTTTAAATTTAGCATTCGCTATATTTTTCCCTCACACTGTATACAGTAGAAGATGAAGGTGAAGGGTGAGACTAAAACATGAATGCTGAGATTCTAGGCTCTTACCACTGTCCTGCTCTGACAGTACCGGTGGTGGGAATATATATCCCAAGGAAGAGCACGGGGGAAATAAGCTGTCACAGGAAGGACACAAAGGACATACAAACTGTAATAAAGACAAGAAAGGTCAATAGTCTTAATTCTGTAAAAAATAGAGGTAATCAAAACAGTTATTATCATCATGTTTTCAATGACTTCTTTCATAGTATGATAATGCTGGGCCCCATGTATGTTAGGTAAGTGCTTTACCACTGAGCTACATCCTCGATCTGTGTAATTTTAAGGACAAGTTTGCAGTAGATAAACAGTATGAAACACCAATCAAGCAAATCTGTATTAGATAAATGAATCATGAAGTGATCTAAAGAATATGTACAAGACTGCATCTGCTAAGCTAACAATATGAAGTAGAAAGCCTCCTTTAACAATTTCAGATAAAAACAAACAATAACTAGAATGTATTTATAATACAATCCATTAACAGTGATCTCACTATATGGAAATTTTTGGTTAATAATTGACTCATATTTTACTAACAAAAATAAGTTTTCATTTCTCATGATTTTTACAGGGCAAATATTAGAAAAATATGGACACTTTTATTGTGCTCCTTCATAACTATTTTGTCTCTGAAATGTTCTTTGTTTTAAATGACTTGATAATAATAACTTTAAGGCTCTATTAATCATCTTTATTGAAATGAAGCCAGAATGATTTTATAAAAATAATAGCTAAGCTATTAAAGACAAATGTTTTTCTTTTGTACAATCATTTGTCATTAGTAGCTGTTCAGTGAGTAAATGGAGAAAAAGAAACACAGAACTAAAGGGACAGGAAGTGTTATCATTAAAAAACATATTCTACAGCATTTACTGAGATATATGCTTCCATAGATTCTTTTGCTTTACGCAAGTGTTGCTTTTAAAATCCAGTTCCAGCCTTGTATTCTATACCTCTTTTTTTTGTCATGAGATAATAGTTCCTCAAATTACTTGAGTAGTACAATCAGTGGAGTAGAAATGTATTGACCTCTACAGTTATAAACAGGATTTTAAAAAATTAAGTGTGGCAACAAAGCCACATGTTTGTATTATGACCGAAGCAAACAGAAAGGCAGAAACTAAGTTGTTAACCCTCCCTCCATCTCTCTGGTCTTCAGGGTAGCGCATCATTTACCTCTCTTTCTCAACCAGCTTCAGAAGAATGCATTTAGCAATCTGCATGCTCAAGTGGCAAATACAAGGTTCGGAAAATGGTGAGGAGAGGAAAAACTGTATGGGCTATTAATTTGATTTCCTAATTTTTCACACTGATTAATTCATTTCCACCAGCATGTTACATTTGAGATTTACATGGCTACTAAATGATACAATATGTCAAAGAATATAATTAGTGCAGAATGTTACAAAATGCTAAGAAGAATTTTTGTTTCATTTTTCACTTTTCTCCCCCAGGGCTCCAAAGAGGAATAGGTAATATCTTCAAGAGCGAGAATCAGGCTGCTGGCACTGCCTTTGTGTGGCTTGGGTGAATTATGTTATCTAAATCCATCCTTTAAGCAAGTACACGTCTGACTCTGGCAAAGGTACTTTGATGAATACTTGGAATTTGTACTATTCCATGAAAATCTAAAGTAATCTTTCATCCTATGAAGCTCTGTTAACTAAATATTTTTCATAATACTGTTATTCTTAGATGTCAGGGTGAAATCAAATAAATATTTGTTTAGCAATTTCAGAGTTGACATTTCTCCACCACAATCCTGGTTGTAATATCTCTTCATAAATGAGAAACAATCACCTTCTTAAAAATAGATTTCTGTTCTCTAATTTATATATTTACAATAAGGTTGACAAAATTCCTCTTAATGCCAAGAACATGTTTGCATTTAAATTTTACTCACATTTTAGGGAGAAAACTTTGTATTAAACACCAGGGGAAGTACTGACATAGATATTCACTGAGGTGGCGATGGATAGATTTATAAACATCAACTACAAGCTCAAGCCCAGAAAAAAGAAACTTTTCAGATTAGCAACTAGGAACCTTTAGAACAGTACTTTTGCATTGTATCTAATATTACATGCTGGTGAAATGCAGGAAGACAGCCTTCCCTTAGCTGTCCCTTCACTCTGCGTTGCAGGATAATAGGCCCCAGTTTCTGACTGTTAGAAAATAGGTCAATAAATAAGACTGCACAATTTATATTACATATTTTAATGTAACATTTACAACAAAATTGTGAGGATCAGCGCTGTCATAATAATTTTTAAGTGAGGACACTGTGACCCAGAAAGGTTGATAGCTGACCCCTCTGTAGGTAGGCGAAAAGCAGCTGAGGTTATAGTCCATATCAGATTCCATATGCAATGTTGCTCTTATAGTGCAAGGAAATATTATTTAGAGTTTAGGCTATGTTCCATATCAGATTAATATTTAATTATCAATATTGCACTTGTAGTATGGGGAAATATTATTTAGAGTTTCACCAGAAAGACTTGAAAGCATGCTTAACAGTTCATGGTAAGGAATAGTCTTCAGCTTACAAAATTCTTAATAAAGTGCTGTGGTTTGGACGTGCTTCTCCCTCCCAGACTCAAGTTGAGTCCTCAGTGCAGCAGTATAAAGATGCGCGGGCCTTAGCAGAGGACGAGCCTTAAGGACTGGGTGGCGGCCTTTAGGAAAGCAGCCTGTCCGCAGCCAGCCTTCCACCCATCCTTACCTCTCTGCCCTCGTGTGACCCAGTGTCCCCTCTCCAGCACATGGCGACAGGATGTGGAGGCAGGGCCTTCAGCAGATACCAGCCTGACAGTACCTTCTTGTCAGATACCCAGGCCCTGGTACTGTGAAGATTAAATTTCTGTTTTTCATAAATTATAGAGCCTCAGGTCTTTTGTCCTAGTGGCACAAATAGGATAAGACATATAGCATGCTATTACAAAGCACAAGGCTTCCTTAAGAAAGGACTCTCACTCCTGATATCTCATCTTTTACATTGCTTGCCCTTAAAAAGAAAAGTTCACGGAATGTGATGGGCGCTCTGGGAGGCTGAGGCAGGAGGACTGCAAGTGTCAGCCCAGTCTGGGGAATGAAAAATTAAAAAGGCAGTCGGGATGTAGTTCAGGTGAAGGCCCTGGATTCAATCCCCAATAGCAAGAAAAGGTAATAACTCTGCACTAGTTAAGATAGTTTACATTTCTCATAAAATTATATATTTTTACAAAGTTGAGTTATGCTCCATAAAGTGACCAAGGAGTAATTATTTGCCTTCCACATTACTAAAATAACCTGAGAAATTACAGATATGCTCACTCTAAATCTTTAAAGACATAATTTAGTTTACAAGAAGCCATCTATTTTGAACATATCTGATAATATCAAAGCAATAGACTTCATGGAACTTCATTTTTTTAACAAATTTATATTCTGATATCTCATGCTTTTACTACATTTGCTATCTGCAGTCTTTACTTATATCTCTTTTCAGCTTCCAAATGTATTAAATATTAACTTACCCACACAAATTTAACTATAACAATACCTCAGTTCACAAATGCTTTTGTTTGCAAACAATTTGGTTCCCAAACAAAAATGATGGGCAAAATTTTTCTTCCCTCTGCAGCTTCACATCTGCTGAAAACATGACCACGGCCACCCTCCCCCACACAAACACAAACACAGCCGTCTTCCTCAAAATTATAAAAGAAATAAATTCATAAACTGAATTACCACCGTGTATATAAAATATAAACTCCTGCTATGCTATGCCAGGTAATAATAACTTTGCACATTGGGACACATTACTACTGTCCATATAGCAATATTTTATTAGCAAAAAATCACATATTTTTTTAAGTAAATATTGAAATTTCACACGACAAAAGACCTGAAAATCCTTTACAAATTATCAGCTGAATGTGTTAATGCCAAGAATAATATTTAAAAACCATGTAATTGATGATAAAATATCAATAAAAGTAAATCACTCATGAACAACTTTCCAAAATATTCTGACATTATTTTGTTTGTTTCTACAAAAATCTTGAGTAGAAAAATCATGGGTTTTTGTTTGTTTGTTTGTTTGTTTTACCTGGGGCTTATAGAAAAGAACACAAGGACTTCAGGAAAATTATTGCACTTGCACTGTGAATCACTTGTCTGTGTCTGGACTCTTAATTCTTTGCACATATGTACGAAATGTCTTTTAGCTACACTGATTTTCAGTCAGTCTCTCTGTAATTTCTATCTGATATTTTAAGGAGTAAGGCTTTCTAACCTAGTGTGTGTTTTCTAGAACATTCCATTTAATCTTTATAAAATATAGTAAAGAAATCTGAGCACATATCCTTCATGTTACTCGGAAACAGTTATCAATGGAGGACTTAAGATTCCAGAGTGTTTTTCAGAAATAGGTACGTAAACTTTTCTTGATGGGTAAAAACTAAAATGTGTTCTCAAAGCGTTTCAAACATAGTACTTTTTAGTGTTTAAAAGTATTTTGCATCATTATTTCCACAGGATGCTTTGTTCTGGCACCCAGTAAAATCAAGGTCTCCATCACGTGTAATTCTGCTGAAGAAATGTTCAAGAAACATGGGATGCCACACTTCCAAAAGATATTGTTGGGTTTTGACAGACAAAAAACTCTTTTAGACTTCCTGCTGACTTGACGAAATAACACTCACATCTCTCTTATTCATAAGATTGAAAGAAAGACCTTATATCACTTGGTCCTCATGATCATATATTGAAGAACTGAATTTGAAGCACATTTTATATATATACCCACCTACTTAGTATTTTAGGCACATAGTTTTCCACAAGTGTTTTCATGATAAATGATGGTATTCATCTGATTTTCATATTTAAAAATAGAATTTTTAAAAATACTTCCTTACTTATGTTCACTACTTTTCAGTAGAAAGCTTTGGTGAGTAGGACCTGCAGGTTCATTCCAGTTAGCTTACAGTTTTCAGTTCAGTTGTCTTTATGCATATGTATTTATCTCTGGTAAGCATCCAGGCGCAGAATTGTTGGACCAATGATGTGATCCACCTTTGTCAGGCTTCCAAACTGACACCAAATTCCACTGCTGTCAGAAATGGATGGGTGTTCTTTTCAGTCTGTATTCTTGACATTTTATTTTATTGTAGTGAATATAGATCATCACCTCAGTGTGTCTGTGGGTTGTTATTGAAATCATATCAGTTTTTATATCTTTCTCAGTCGTGTATTTTCTCTGTCATGAAATGCTTATCAAGTTTGATGCTACTACAGTTGGTTTGTCTTTCCATCTCCGCTGGAGTTTTATACATCTCACCATGCCAGAGAAGGGTTCATTGCTGGTTGTATGTTTTACAAATTTGTTTCCCAATAAAGTTTTTTTCTATTTTCTTCACCATGTTTATTCCCCCTCTTTAAAAAATTTCATTAAGGTGCTTTATACTTTAAGAAAATTTCCTAAAATAAGATCAAGAAATATTTTCTTACACAACTTCCTAAACAGTGTCTTGAAACTGCCCCTTTATGCTAATAGAATGACCATCTTTATTTTCTTAGACATTGCAGTTTTCTGCCTGCCATGCAGTTATTTAACTATACCTCTTTCTCTCTCAACAAAATCCAGCTTGAATCATGATGTATGTGGCTAACCTACCTGTAACAAAAATGGAACTGATTATTTTCTATGTATTGTGAGATAGGGGTCTACATTAACAACATTTTTCAGCATAACAAACAACATAAAATGTAAGTGGCTTCCAATAGCAAGATAGTACTTTGTTCAGAGATCTGTACCTTGGTTCTGGCCCTATGTCATTTCCCTGTGGCTTAGCGGGGATTAATGAGGTTTGGCTCTAAACCACAAGTGTGGTTCGGGTGTGTTTCTCATGACCTTCATCCTATACTGTAGACTGAGGGAACTCCCACTGAGCTGGTTAAAGTGACCTGGATGGCCAGGACAAAAAGCATGGAGAAATATATAGATTCTGCTGTCACCAAAGAATTGGTCAGGTTGGAGATGGAAAAAATTATGAGAAACGGTATAGTAAGTATTATTGTAAGAGGTTTCATTTTATTATTTTTTATATATGGATGCTCAGTGCACTCAGTGTCATTTATTTGTAATGTTACCCTTTCTCTTTTCATTCTACTGTAATACCTTAATCATATATAAAGTACGCTTACTGTATGAGTTTGTTGAGTGAAAGTCTACTAAGTTTTCTTGATATATCTGTCTAATCCCACAGTCCAGCCACCCAGTTTTTCTGAAATGTGCTGTACATGGAACAAACGCACCAATTGTTAGCACACAAATTTTTGAGATTAAACAATTGTTTAAATCATGTTATTATGACAAAAATCAAGCTGTAGAGCATTTATATCACCTTAAAATTACCTTATACCCTGTTATAGTCAGTCTCATACTAATTTTCCCCTGTCTAATAGCCACTGACCATATCAAGTTGCTAGAATTTTGCAATTTTTAGAGATTAATATAAGTGGAAACATATAGAAGGCTGTTATTTTTATGTGATATTTCTTTTTCATAACATAATCTTTCATTTTTTAAACATTTGGCCATGTAGTTTTGGGCATGGATACTCTATTATTTATGTTTCTGTATATACCACTGCAGGATACAACAAAGTATGCTAATTATTCACCAGTTAATTGATACTGTAGATATTTGATAGGGCTGCCACAACAAAATTAGTTAATCATTTCTTAGTCCGCTGGCTAGAAATCTACGAAAATGCTGGCTGGGCTGGTTCCAAGTCTACACAGCAGACCCTGGAGGCCTCTCTTCCTGGTGTCTGCTCACCTGCTGGCCATCTCTGGCACTCTTTAGCTCATAGATTCATCACCTCGGTCTTTGCCTTCAGGTTTACATAGCATTCTCTTAGTGAGCATGACTCTAAGTTTCCCTTTTCTATAGGGGCAAATGATGTGTTGGATCAGAGGCCAACTTTACTTCAATGTGACCCTGCTTTAACTGATCATATATGTAACATTCCATTTGTTTCAGAAGCAGGTAGCATTCTTGTATTGAAGGTTAAAGCCAAAACGTGAGTTTTGAATAGACACAATTCAACCTGTAGCAGGTTGTCTTGGTTACTTTTCTCTCATTGTTGAGACAAAATACCTGATGCCCAAAATGAAGGAAGGAAAGGTTTATTTAGCTCACAGTCTAGGGAAGTTTCGTTCTGTACTTGGTTGGCTCTGAGGCAGAGTGGCACATGGCAGAGGGCGTCCTTTCATGGCGGTGGGACACAGCAAAGCAACAAGAACAAAAACGTAAGAGCAGCCGGAAGAGCAAGTGTCTTTCTCTTACATACGCAGACTGTCTGCCCCAGGGCAGGTGTAACACGTCAAACTCTAAAAGCCCATCCATGACTGCATGAGGCTTTGGGGGTACAGCCAGACATAAATCATAACACGGGTTGACTCCTGTCTATTATAAATAATGTTTTCATGAATATATGTAGAAAATTCCTTCTATAGGTATCTGCTTTGATTAGTCTTAAGTATATACTATATCGAGAAGTGACTGCAAAAGTGTTCTAGTAGATTCTGGTATCTGCAAGCACAAGTGTTAGAAAACTTTCTTGTTTTCTTCCAAATAATCTCATCTGTTGTTAGCTTTTAAACTGACATAGCAATTTTAGAATCAGCCCTTCAGTTTCTTAAGCAGGAAAACTAACCAGAAATTCATTTATAGAAAAAGATTTTAATGGATTATGTGAAAGTTATACACCAGTTGTGGAAAATTTATATCTCATAGTATCAAGTATAACTTTTACAATATTCATAAATCCAGAAGATCTGAAAACATCACATCACAGTGATATATGTGCACCCATGTTTATAGCAGCATAATTTGTAATTGCTAAATTGTGGAAGCAACCCAAATGTCCATCCACTGAGGAATGGATAAACAAATTGTGGTACTTCTATACAGTGGAATATTACTCAGCTATAAAGAAAGATAAACTCAAGGCTTTTACAGATAAATGGTCACAACTAGAGGCCATACTCATAAGTAAAATAAATAAGACCTGCATGTGTAAGCAATGTATTGTCTCACTAGTGTAAGAACCTGAAAGAGTGAATAAAAATTAGGAGGTAGGAAAGACATTGTGCGCTGAGAGGGAACATGCTCAAAAGTAAAGAGCAACTGGGGTGAGTGAAAAGAGAAAGGAAAGAAAGGGAAATTATGTATGTGTGTATATACAGGGTAGCTAACATAGTTGTACTACCGACTTCTACTGTTTACTGAAAGGAACAGTTAATGATTAATTATTTGATCAGTCTTGCATGTCTCTATTTGTTCCCCTGAGAAACCACTTTGAAGGTATCAATCCGTAATACAACAACCATTAATAATTTCCTACTACTTTGTCTGTAACTTTGTATTGCTTGTGTTGTTCTTATGCTATTTTGTAAATGGATGTCTGTCTGTTAATATGTTTTCCTTCTTTTATTTTTAAAATAAATTTTTAAAATGCAAAAAAACTAATATTCAGAAATACTTGCATATTTTCCACCTTTTTAGTTGTATTTAATTTCCTTTATTAGACATTAAAATTAACCACCGAAAAATTATACATGTCTTATTTATACATTTTTTGATACTAAGAACTGAAACTAAGTATGCACACTGTGCTATATCCCCAGCCCTTTCTTAAATGCTTGTTTATTGAGACAGGATATCACTAAGTAAGTAAGTTGTCTAGGCTGGGCTCCTACATTAGCTTCCCAGATGGCTGGGATTACAGGTATATGCCTCTACGCTTGGCTAAACTATTTTTGTTGGACTCACTTTGGAAATAGTAGACTTTCGCTATAAAAATACTTTTCAAGTGAATAACGATTTTTTTGTTCAGACACTTTCCCAATTTTCTTAGTATTCTTATAATTTATTCATAAGTACTTTAAAATTTCTATGTACTCAGAAGTAGTCAATGCAATGCTCTATTATTAACTTTACGATCTTTATAACGTAATTTTTCCTTGTGTACCCCATTCACTTGGACCATTAAAAATTTATAAATAAAGTGAAGTTGCAATATGGATGTATTTTTACTTTGAATCTGAAAATGAAAAGTTTTAATGTGTCATTATTAAGTACTTTTTAAAAAAATAGTGGTACCTTTTATCAAACTTAAGAAATTATATTTGAAATGCTACTGAATTTGCAAAGAGAATTTTCTAGGACAGAAATTATTGAATATCACGTTGTGGCTGTCACTTTTTCTGCATTTGCTAAAGCAATCATATCACTATTTTTTTCTTTAACCTTCCTTTTTCTTTAGTCATTTGTCACACTAATTTCTTAAGATTGAATGAACTTTTACACCAAGCATAAATTCTACTTAAACCATTACATTTTCCAAATATAGTATTGGTATACATATGCTCCTTTATGGGGTTACATCCAGATAAACATATCATAAGTTGAAATCATTGCCAAATATTCATTTAAGCCAGGCATAGTGGCTATTTGTAATCTCATCTACCTAAAAGGCTGAGGCAGGAGAATTCAAAGTTCAAGTTCAGACTGAATAACTTAATAAGACTGTGTCTCAAATTAAAAAATAAAAAGGACTCAGAACTGCCAGGATTCAATCTCTAGCACTACCCCTCAAAAATCCATTTATTATACCTAATCTATCAAATACCACAATTTGGCAACACATTACACTGCAGAAGACCAGTGGTTTACACTAATGGAGAGTGCTGCGTTATTGGAAGAATTATGCACTGTACCACCAGCCCAGGAAAAGCAAAAATTCAAAGTGTGTTTTCAAGTGCAAATGAAAGCCTATCCTTTCATATCGCTGCAAAGTTGAAAACTCAGTAGACTGCAATGTCCTAAGTAGGGAACCAGCTGTTTTTTTTGTTGATATAGGGGAAAGAAACTCCCAACCTAAAAGATATCTGGGACGAGTTTGTGTTCTCTAAGATCAAAGAATGAATTTTAGGGACAGAGATTATGAGTAAAATATATTTATTGAGAGAAAGAAAGCTTCTGTCCTAGAGAGGGACAGAAGGGGCACCCAGTGGGTTGCCCAGGAACCTGTCTCTTTTAGGGATTTTTATACAGCAAAACCACAAGCTGAGGTAGGTCCAAGGCAGAAAAGATGGGAACTTTCTAGGTAGGCATGAGGTGGAACAAAATCATGGTCAACCAACAAGATTACAAGTGTAATTGTTCAGGTAAAGTTTATTAAATTGGGATCAAATGGGGAAGCGAGTCACTAAGCAAGCAGACATGAATACAGAGCAGAAATCTTTCCTGTAGGGGGTTGGGTTAGTGACTCTTCCTGGCTTTTTCGATATGATTGCTACCTATTTAGAATATCATTCCCTGAGGTCCATCCCTAGGAAATGTGGCACATCTGTTTAATGTTTTACCTTGAGGTCTGGCCCACAGCTGGAGGTGTCTTTCTCTCCCACAGTTGCAAACTATCTCATCCTCCTCAGTGGCTCTTTCCAGGGCCTGGCCCTGTCTGATTACCTATAGTATTTCTGTCTAACTCAGCTGCCTAGAACAGTGTCTTACCTAGAATTTTTCCTTCTGTGTTAACAAAAAGATTGGTTGACCATTTTATTTCATCTTTATTATTCTGTCATGTTTTCCAATTGAGTTTAAGCCCCTCAAGAAAGTGAATTTAATGAGCACAGCCCATTTTTCTTTCCATTAAGTACTTTATTTAAGTTGAGAATTTATATTATTCTTAATATCAGTTTCAAAGACAAAATTCGTGAACTCACTGACCTCTGAATCTTAAAAGCTCTCGTCCTGGCGATGGCTGAGGTCTCCCACTTTATTCATGCTTTTGAGCCGTAAATGCCAGGACTTCAGCAGGAGCCAACATATTGGAATTACACTCGGACAATACTGTACTGTCACACAGTACATTGAGGTGCGCTTACTGGTGGGATCTTAGGAGATTTACTGCACAAAATATTTAAGTCTGTTAGTCTTTCGATAGTAATGTTTTAAATGATGTTTAATAGTTACATTTTACAATTGGCTTGTAAGGACCACATGCATGAATTAATATTATAGACTATAATACAAACTAAGTAATCTTTCACAATGTAATAGAAATAGTAACTCCCACAGAATTTAGTTTTTCAGTTAGGTAGAGAATTGGAGAAAGACCAATTTCTTTATTATACAGTACTTAATAGAGAGATAATGCGAACCATTGGAAGTTGATGGAGCATGACATAGAGATCTACCTTATAAAACACAGCACTATAAAAAAATCACTAAATATGTAGGAGAAAGGGGAAAGAGCAAGTTAGAACATATTCCTCATTTTACATAACAGAAAATCAAGGTGAATTTTCAAGAAATAGATTTAGAGAAGTATCCATCAAAATTATGCAAATGTGTAATGGTAATAACTAGTTGGGATTAGAAGTAGAATCTCCAGTTATAGACTGTTTTTTTAGCTATACTTTAGAAGCTCTTTATAATCAATTAATTTACATTTATAATGAATAAATAGACATAGGTCTTCCCTCTTTACTTTAGATCCTTCACATCTCCCACTTCATCTTAACCTCCACTCTATGTGAGAAAGATCTATCCATTTCTTCTTAATATATCTTCCTTTATGTTACCCATTGTTTATATTTGGGATTTCTCATGTAACAGAAACCATGAGATAGTTAAGCTTGTATATCTGATTTATTTCACTTAACATTGTTGTCTTAAGGTGAATCCATTATCCTATAAATGACTTAAGTTTAGCCTTTTATGACAGAGTACTACTCCATTGTATATTAGCACCACATTTTCTGTTTCCGTTATTTTATTGATGGGTATACTGGCCACTTCCTAAATGTAGTTAGTGTGAATTTTGCTGCTATAAACATGGGTATCCATATATCACTGAAATGCAATGTCTTTAATACATTGGGGGAGGTACCTAAAAATGGAATAGCTGGGTTAAATTGCATTTCTCATTTTAATTTTTTTGAGGAATACCCATAATGCTTTCCATAGTAATTGTACTAGCTTATATTCCCACTGATAATGTTGGAGATTTTCTTTCCTCTCACAGACTTGCCAGTATTTGTTTCTATCTTGATGATAGTCATTATTTTTGGAGTAAGATGGAATTTCTTTGTGGTCTGCTTCACATTTCTCTAATGGCTAGATATGATAAATACTTTTTCATGTACTTATTAGCCCTTTGTACTTGTTTTTCTGAAATTGTCTCTGCATTTCATTTTGGTTGGCTCATTTACTTTGAAGAATCTAACTTGGGGGCTTTATTTACATATACTAGATATTAGTCTTCTGTATGAGGAATAGCAGGCATTTTTTTTTTCTATTTTATAAGTTGTCTCTTCACTTGGCTTGTTATTTTTACTGTGCAGAGCTTTTTAACTTGATATGATTCCATTTGTTAATCCTTGGTACTATGTCTTATGCAACTGGGGTTCTGTTTAGAAAGTCCTTGCCTGTAACTAGAACTTCAAGAGTTTTACCTACTTTAACTTCCAGCAGATTGTTTCTATTTTAAAGTTTAGTTTTGTGATCCACTTTGATTTTAGTTTAGTACATTGTGATAGTTACTTTCATTATTGCTGAAATAAAATACTTGGCCCTCTAAATTAAAGGGAAAAGATTTACTTTAGTTCACATTTTATAGAGGTTTCAGTCTATGGCTGCTGGCTCCAAGCCCAGGTGGAATGGCGGAGGAACATCACAAAGGATAAACAGCTCCTATCAGAGCAGGCAGGGAGCAGCAACAGCAGGTCTCCATTTCCTGTTTATCTTCTCCAGCACAAAAGCCATTTGGGTAGTGCACTCACAGTCGGAGTGGGCCTTCCCAGTGTCCACACCCAGAACTATGTGAAACCAACCAGCGCACGGATTTAGTTATCACACCTCTTTCACTTACAATGACATACCCTCAATCCACGTTCGCACACTCTAAATGCAACCTCCTTTGAAAAGCCTCACCTGTGAGTGCATGGTGTTTTGGGGAAACATCTGTATATGGACCAGAACACATGTGGTGAGAGTTATGGGCCTATAAGATAGAGGTCTAGATTCAATCTTCTGCATGTGCATAACTAAATTTTACAACATCATTGTAATTACTGTAGCTTTGGAGTATAACTTAAAATCTAAGATCATATCAAATACAGTAGCTTCTGCACAGCAAAAGAAGCAATCAACTGAGTGAACACAAAGTGTATAGATTGGGAAAAATAACTGTCAGCTGTTCCTCATACAGCGGACTAATATTTAGCATATATAAAGAACACCCCAAAATTAGACTTTTCAAAATAAAGGACCAAATAAAAAATGAGCAAATTTAATGAATAGACAATTTCAGAAGGAATGGAAATGGCCAATGAATACATGAAATAAATGTTCATCATTTTAAAGCATTACAGAAATGCAAATTTAAACCATACAAACACTTTATTTTACTTCAGAAATAATGGCACTCACTAAGATAATAAATAATAACAAATGTTAGTGAAACTGCATGGAAAAAGGAACTCATTTCTAAGCAAGCAATAAGCAGATTAAAGCATAGAAGAAAATCTGGAAGGATAAAAACCTACTACCAATGTCATTGACTTCCTGAAAATAAATTCATTTGTGTAATTCTTGTGTTTTAAAAGAAAATGGAATGGTTAACCTTTATCATAACTAAATTAAAAATTTCGCCACTCTAACATACTATAAAATTGCCAGTGGAGTGGTGCCGGATGACTGCTCATTCAACCTGATGCTCTTCCTCAAACTCTACAAGAAATGGTTCTCCCATGGATTACAGAGGAAAGCCCAGAGCGATTCCCATTTTTTAAGGACCATCCCTAGTGTAAATTTTCAGAGTAAAAGAGAAAGCTCATTCTAAGCACCTCAGAAACAGCTAGGGTAAAAAAGGAGCATGAATGACAGCTAGAGGCTTTTGAGAGTGGCTTCTCAGTGAAATATTCAGCACCCAGGTTATTATCAAAATCTTTTCAAGATAGTTTATGCATTCTCACTTCAAATTACACTGCATATGTTTTGTACAGACTTAATAATTTGCAACAATGGATCAGGAATATAGATTGCTAATGTACCAGATGTACATTCCACATCTAACCTAGAAAACTAGATTTCTATTTTGAAAGGTTTCTAACTATCCCTTAATCACATAGTTAATTAAGAATTAAGCCTTGATAAAATATTTAAGCTGATATAAGAAATCATGACTGTAAGAATTTTCAAAACAAAGTAGCAAATATGTAAGATAAAAACTTAGAGATCTATTGTATACCATGAGGCATATATTTAATGAATTTGTACCATTAGAGATGCTTGTAAATAAGTATATTCTTGCTGTACTTATAACAAAGAAGTAATTATATGGATTGATATGTGTTAATCTGTTTCACTATAAAAACTACTTTATAATCTATATATCCTATAACATCATTATAAACTTCAATTATACAAAATAAAATTTATTTAAGAATATTTAATTTTACTTTTAAATTAAATTCATTACTATTTGGGTAATCTTGAAATAAGAAAGCTCAGTATGTCAATTTGTTTTCACAATCTGCCTTACCTTATAACATTTTTATACTTTAAAAATGTACGCTGTCTCTCTTACTCAGAATGAAATTGCACAAATATAGTTATATTACTGAGTAAACTTTTGTCAATAGTGCCTTCTTTAACTAGTGGACTATAATTAAGTCACTTACTAAATTTTAAGTGGGCTTAAAATTATATCATATCAACATTTCTCAAAAGAAAACGGTTATAAAATATATGAAGAGCTTGACAGCTTAATCATCTCAATATGTCACTCCAAGAATTGAAAACTGCTGTCAGATTTTGCTGTTGTTGAGATGAATAGAACTGGTATCACAAAGACCAAGAGCTATGGGACAGAGTGACTTCTTCTGTTACCATGGAAATGAGGCAGCTGCTAATTTAATATTCTCATTAGACTGAAACTCAGTACATATGCCTCACTTTTTTGGGTGTGATATTCTGATTGTACCTGGAGATAATGCAGGACACAAGTCTCCTTTCTACTATGGTCCACAGTTGAGCCCTAGATCTAACGTGCATACCACAAACAAATGCTCCATCTCTAAGAGAAGCTGCTCTCTGGAGAAATCAACTTATTGACTGACTACCAATTGCAAACAAGTCTCTAAAGAAGTTTACTCTCTAACTGGGGTTTTCATCTAATTTTGCATGCTGCAATCTTCCTGAGATGAATTCTGGCAAATATAATTTTCTCTCTCAGAATATGCCCCTACACAATTGCTGCTTCAGACCTCTGCCTAACTGACCCATCCTGTAATCTACATTTCATGACAGCTGATCAAAGTTTCTTTGAAGATTTAAATTGCAGTAGAAGGTTACAGGAAAAAGCAGTCCTATAACTTAATCACCCAAAATCAGGACAAAGTGAGGTGACATGACTGAGCTCTGGAGCAAACAACTCACATAAGCAGCAAATGACCCACTCTCTTTTTCAAAGTAAGTTTATTGGTACATTTTAGGTGTACATAATGATCACATTCATCACAAGGAATTTGTACCTGTGCATGGTATAAACCTGATTCTTTTTTTTTTCTCTTCCCCTACCCACATTTCAACCCCACTTTTCCTTATTTACAAAATCTTTGTTTCCATTTTTTTCTTCTTTTCTCATTTGTTTTTTAGGGAAAAGAACCAATCTCTTTGAAGAGAGATTGTGCAATCTTCGGGGCAGCACCAAATAAAAAGATGTTAAGAAGAGAGACATGCTCACCCCTCACTGCACCATGGGCGTGTTGGAATATTATTCTGTACCATTCTGATATGTGTAATACATATAAAGAGAATCATAAATAAAACTATTTTTTGAAAGCTTATGCTTTTAGCTCTTGAACTCAGTGAAATTAGTGGCAGCTACGTGATTCTAAATCTTTTTCTCATGAAAATCTTCTATAATTTTATCAAGAGCTCTTTTTTAAGATTTGTGATATGCTCACTGCAGTATTTATGGACACCTGGATCCCATTATAGCCCGGTGGACAGTCTCTGGAGTGTAATACCATGTTTTTCTCACATTCATAAAAAATTTCTGTGCAAAATAAACAAAAACCTCCCTCCATAAGCACACTTTCATTTCATTTTAAGTGAAAATGGTATTTGTCAGAATCCTTGCCAGGTACTTGGTGGTACCATCAATATGTACAATTTCAATAAAACTTAGGTGGTTATCAGTGTTTCCTGATTCTACTTTTAGTCCATTTTTTTTCCAAAATTGCTGACCAGTGGTTCGTCTCTCTACTACCTTAGCAACCTTCAAAGAGCGCTCTTGCCCAGATTAAAACCAGGATAATTTCCTTTGTACTCCCAGTCATCACACTTGTACATATCCTATGTTGCCTATCTTACCTTTTCATCTCGTTTTACATATAAATCTTTTACCTCACTATTAATTTTTACTGTTAATATAACACATCATGCTTGCATTATGTGTGCATCTCCATGTCTCTTTTTCTCTCCTCTTAAAATTGTAAATCACTCAACAGCCCCTTAGGCTTTCAATGTATCTCTCTACGTCTATTCCCTTCTATCTCCATTGCTGTCAGTGTTGCCCGAGCTACTGTCTCCTCTCCCGTGTTTGTTAAGTTTGTAAAGAAATTTCTTGTAAAACATTTTGCATTTTTTTTACTCATTTCCATAGTGTTGCGAATTTGCGAAAGAGCTTAAATCCTCTTGGAGGCTTCTCAAACTTAAAAATACAGAGAACCTAGTACATCTAGTAGTTACTTTTTAATTTGAAAAAGCACATGCTCCAAGAGCATTCTTGTATAAAATGAATTCCAAATATCATTGACGTGGTAAGTACAAAAATGTTACATCAATTTAATAGTCATAAAATAAAGTAAATATTTATAATGTTGAAAGCAGAACTAGTGAAAAAATCAGTTCATTACAAACACTAAAAAATTTTATAGTGGGCTGGGGATATAGCTCAGTGGAATAAGTGCCTGCTTGGCAAGCACAAGGTGCTAGTTCGATCCTTGATTCAGCCAAAAAATAACAAGGAAGGAAGGAAGGAAGGAAGGAAGGAAGGAAGGAAGGAAGGAAGAAAGAAAGAAAACTTTCCTTTGTGGAATGTTACAGATGGAAATTTTGACTGCATATGAGAAATAAACAATGAATCCATTATTATCTTGTGATACCATTATTAGAATAACAAATGGGGATGAAAGAATGTACAGTCTGTGTTTTGAATGTATGCAATGGTAGACATCAAATGAAGGGAGTGAGAGGAGATGGTAAAAATCATATAAACGATTGAAAATATGTGGTCTTTTTCAACTAAACTAAAGACTTTGTGACAACATGAAGCAGCACAAATTGATAATGAAAATATTTAAACAGTCAAACTGAGATGAACATTAAATGCAATATGGTGCTTAAACATACTTGAAATATCACATAACTGGGCTATTTTACTTTATGATTTATAGCTATTATTTGTAATTACTTTTATTACCATTTCTCTAGTACCTAGAATACTGCTTAGCAAATAACAGGCATGGTATAACTTTGTGGAATAACTAGACCTACAATGAATGCATGATTGAGCAACTGAATAGATTAAAGTAGGAGTACAAGAAATTTCTTTAGATCAGGTATATTTTATAAGATTAAAAACAACAAAGATGCCCTTGAGTTATTCCAATAAAAGGAATTTTAGGAGATATTAACATTTAAAACTGATTACAGCTTATTAGCTATTTATATTTTAAATATTATTAGCTATTTATATTTTCACTAGACGGTGACTGAATCTTTTGAGGATTTCAAAAATGACTGCAATACCTGAAAGCTAACCAAAGGTACATTCAAATGTATAAAGATGGGGGAAATAAAGTAGCCTTTCAAGCAGTAGGAAGCTTCAGGCTCTTCTGGGAGATGATCAGCTCAAGATCCTGCAGACTCTGAATATAGATTCAGCTCTGCATGCGCTGCCTCCGCGGCCTCGGGAAATGCGTTCGTCTTCCGGACACTCCCCTCACCTTTCGTAACTCAGAGTGGAACAGCCTAAATTATATCCTTCAGTATTTACAACGCCCACAATTCTGCCATACAGGAAAGGTTTCTCTTCTAATGAGTAATGTATGAATATAAATGCATATACACACAGATATACACATTTATATTCATCACAAATTTAAATTAGTCAAAGTACAATCGCCATTCTGTTTTTCAGTTTTCTTCAATGTCAGAGTATTTCAGTGGGCATTACTATATAGAACAAAAGGTGAAGGGTAAATTCAACCTTGCTAAAAGGTGAAGTGGATGAATAGTATGTATATCATAAAGATAATAAGCAAAGAAGCACAATCTAAAACTACTTAAAATAGAAAATATTTTTAATACGTGTGCTTGATTTGACATTAAATTTTAAAAATTTATTCCCTTGAGACTCTCTTTGAGATTATTGAAATCTGTATAGGAAATGCTCAATCCCTATCTGTCTTATACATATAATCTCAAGAGTTTGGACATAAGCCTCTTACACCGTTATAATGAATAATGCTCCCTTTCTAACTCTTCAAAGTATCCAATGTGGAATACTAAATTCTGTGCTAATTTATGTTGTATGTAGTTTTACAGGAACAGACAGATTGCAAAGGAAGCGTGCAAAGTCATTGTGGGAAGAAATACTCTTTTTCCTTCACTCCATCCATATTGCTTATGAATGTGTGCGCAAAACTCAGCACTGTTGTCCTTCACCAGGTAGTGTCCACCGGCTGTCATGTGACTGCGGTGCAACTGGGTCTCTTTTTGCGCTGTTGGTGAGCCATTATTCTTGGGCTCCTGAGACACATTATCTTGATCTGTTCTAGAACAACATGTTAGTCCATTGTCTATTGCCCGTGTTTTAATTTTATTCTCCATAAACTAGAGAGGTGGCTGTGGCAAAGATGAGCCGTGAAGATAGCTACATTTAAATTACACACAGGTCATAAGCTCCATATACACGATATGAACATTAGCAAAAAGGTAGCAAGTGATCTTTCACAAGTTCTTTTTTTTATTAGAAACAGAATTTAACAAAATAACAACATAGACAAAAACAAAACAAAGCAAAAGCAATAAACATGATACAGGGCTTCAAAACAAGATTATAGGAATTAACAGTGGTCATTATATTACATACTGTAAATCTTGGAAAGAGCCCAAATGCCCATCTACTGAGGAGTGGATAAAAAAGGTGTGGTCTTTCTATACACCGGAATATTACTTTCAAAATTCCTGCTAGCTTCTCACCAGGATAGAAATCACTCAGCGAAGGCTCAGAGAGCATGAATTCAGTATAGCTCGTCTGGACACAGGGGCTTTGCATTTACTATGTGAGCCCATCGCATGGTTTTCTAGTTCCCCTGAGTTTCGCATTTCAGAAACAGCCGGCTCAGTGTGAAGTCCATGAAGCTCTTCCAGAATTATCGAAAACAAGGATTTCGTAACAGATGGCAACAAGCACACCGTCGTGGGCCTTATTTTGTTTTATTTTATTAGACCAATGTTATGGCTGCGGTTATGAACTTATCTTTTTTTATAGCTACGATAGTGGTTTACGTTGCATTCATATCGCCAGCTGCCTTTGCTGAACTGAACGCCTTTTACTACTCAGTCTATCCAAGCAGTAGAGCAAATCATATATTAGTGGAGCATCTTGTCTGCTAGAAAGAAAATACTTCTAATGAAGCAGTTTGGATGCAGGTAATTCACTTGCTTAATTTGGAGATATATGCACCTCTAAGACTAAAGAGCAAAATAAAAATTAATTTTAAATAATACAAGAGTTTCAGGCATATTCATTATTAATTCAGTTCAACCTAGAAAAGAAGAGAACATTATCTGGCAATAGGAAGGATGAGAACTGAAGAGGATCTTAGCATGTGCTGTGATCTCTTCATTATGTAAGAGGGCTATCATATTTTTTAAAAATTATTTTTTAATTTCAAATGTGGGATATTTTCATCATTAAAACGTAATGAGTTAGATGATTCAAAGTGGGCAATGGATATCTAATGCCCTCAGAATCCAGAGTCTTCAATGTGCAAACTTATTGCATCACTTATTTAAACCAGAACACGTTTCCTCGTGTAAGGAAAAAAAAAAAATTAGACTTATTTATGATAATTCAGCAAGTACCATTTTATCAATGGTATAAGAAAATCCACATGATCACTACCATGGGATGCAGTAGTATCATGTATGCTCTTAACTCTCTAGCTTACTCATATGAGCCTCCATGGAACTTCACTACTGTCCAGCATCTTTATCTCTTTCATTGCTACTGTCCAAGCTTTCATTTGGTTATCAGTTCACCTCGCAAATACACTAATACACCAAGAGGAAATGGTGTAATTATAGTACATGAGAATTTAAGCCTTGGTAAGAATTTGACCTATAGACTATATTAGGATTTTGTTATAAGTTTTTATTGAGTTTTGCTGGAAATATTGAGGAGTTTAAAATCTAGGCAAACTCATATTACCCTGACAGAAATAATCTTTTCTTTATTAATTGTGAAAATTGAGGATCATATTTGTGTGATCCTGAATGATACCAGCTCTCCTCTCAAAGATATTTCTTCTTTAATTGCAATAATCAGCATCATCGATAAAGAGATACAGCAGAGGTACTTGACCGAATGTTTTAAATTACATATATTCATCACCAGTAACACTCATATTTAATTGCTTTATAAAAACTTACAGAAAAAATTTAAATAATGAAAACTTTTGAGTTTATATTTTATGTCTTCCAGTTTATCTTGCTACAATCACCTAGTACTACAATGAGATTGCAAAGGAAGTATAGGAAAATCTTGGTTATATGGATGAATTCACTGAGAATCTCTAAAACTAGTGAAAAATTTCAGAGGTAAAGTTCAAATCTTAACTGGGCATGGTTGTGCACAACTATAAGCCCAGCACTTAGGATGCCCGGGCAGGAAAATTGCCTTGAGTTCAAGGCTAGCCTTGGTTATGTAGTCAGTTTAAGGCCAGCCTGAACTACATAGTGACAATTTATCTCAAAAAAATTAAAATCTTAAATAGTTTCCATATAATGATAGTTTTAAAACAATGTTTTAGATATGCATTGAGTATCTGTGATAGAATTCACAATTTGGATTAAAGAAACTGTCCTGGCAAAAGAACATTGGATTTAAGTACAGTATTGAATTTTGTTTCATAATTAAATTTGCACAGTAGAGATTAAAATTCATAAATGGAAATAATATGCATTTTTCTAACTAATATCAAAGAGCATGTGCCTATCTTTTATATCAAACTTCTCAATTCATCTACCTTATGTGAAATAATAGCAAGAATTTGGTTGCCTTTTCTCCCTCTATGGTCTGTTTCCTTGCTGAGCTCCAGTCTTAAAATGGTGTGCTCTGAAATGAAGACAAGGGAATGTTTCTACCAATCTCTCTCATACACCCTGCTTTACTTTTCAGCCAAATTCAACACTCTTTAAATAGAAGCACATGAGTTAGATCAGCAGAAGTGATTCTCCCTTAGAAGCTAAAACTGGTACAGTAAGGAAACAGTTTTCACAGTTGCCCTGACGGTGCACTTTTCCCTAAAATTATTAAAGACCCAAAATGATCTACAACTGGTGAAAGACCATTTCATCTTGGTGGGCAAGAGAATGTATTCTTCAAATCTAGGTTTCTTCAGATCCATTCCAGTTACCAGAAGCTATTTTTCTTGATGTATGCCTCATGTAGCAAAAAGCATGAAACCTCTGTATTTAAATCTTTCCACTTGTTTTAACCAGCTCTGTGAGCTTTGATAAGATTTCTGACTTCTCTGGCCATTAGTTTATTTATTTGCTATTCATAGTAGATCTTGTTAAATCATTCAAAAAATTGAAGTAATCTGTTGCAATACCTAGAACAGATTAGATGCATAATAAAATTTTAGAAGAAATAGCTTTCTCCCTAGAACTGATTTACATTGTGATCCAAAGTGCGCTTACTTTTTTTCTGTTATAACCAAGACTGAACATACTTTCTATGTCTTTTTCTTTACATAATAAGGTGAAATACAGCATATCCTGCTACCATAAACATTTTAGTCACCTTTGCAGTGCTGTTCCTTAAATAGCAATTATAATCTTACTGAAAAATACACTTTAAAAAACAGTCATTTATATTTTGATTCACTAAATAGCTAGAATTATTGTTGAAATTATAAATGACAACTCATTAGCTCCTGAACTAGATCTTGACAGCAAGTAGGATTTTGCTAAAATGTCACACTATCATGGGCTTGAGATACCACAATCTGGAATTGGATAAAACTGTAACAGTAAAGTAGGGATTTCCTGGAGATGGAGTGGTAGGCAGCAGGAAGTCAGCCTCTTTGAGATTTGGAATCCAGTCACTGGAATAGCACAAGATGGGAAGATAAGAAGGGAAGTGGGTCCAAGACCCCGGCAAATGTCTGAAGGAAGAACTGGAGCCCACGGGGAGAACAAAGAGAGTGACCCCAACACAGAAGGAGGTGGCAAACGGCACTTTCTCCCAAAGTCCCAGAACTGATGGGAGAAAAGCAGCTCCAACCTACAGAAGCACAGCGATGACAGGTGACTCCACAGGCTCCGTGGAGAAATGTAGCAACGGAGTGGAACAATGGACACCGTGGGCTGTAGTGGCTGATGAGCGATTCCCATACAGTTCAGATATCCCTAGAGGAGGGAAATAGGCCAGGTGCCACTTGGGAAAGGGGCCGGCTGAGCCCAAAACTCTAAGCAGACAAGGGCTTGCTCCACCAAGCAATTTCCAGTTTCAGGACGAAGCAGAACTATGGGAGACATTTGGAGTCAAGCAGCTGAGTTCAAACTGGCAAGAGGCACCCAGAGTGTTGTGGGCTGAACCACTCAAGTCCCAGCTTTAGAACCAGAAACCAAGATCACCCTGAACTTCAGTGGAGTTGAAAGCGCAGCTTGCTGAGATTGTCCATCACCCTGCAAAAATTCTACTACAGGCTTGCTGGGGTCAATCTACATGGATCTGGAAAGTGTCTTGTCACCTTTGTGTACCAGCCACAGCAGAGGTACATCCTGAAGGAGATACTTTTTTTTACTTTTGCTTTTTTCCTTCATTATTTGTTCCAATTTTTATAGGAATGTGAATATTATTTCTAGGCTTTTTCTTGTTTTATTCTGTTCTTTCTGTTTCTTCCTTCTTTCTTTCTCTCCTACTTGCTTCACCATTTTCCCAAAGCTTGTGTAATTTTCCTATGTCCCTCAGCCTTCCTTCTAATCTTTTTTTTTTTTTTTTGCTCTATTTCTCAAATGTTTTTCCACTCACCTCTTAAAATTTCTCCCCTGGTGTTAAAATCACTCTACTTAGGGGCTATTTACTACATATAACTTCCTGGACTGTTTTCGATTTTGTTATGTAACTATAACTCTTATGCACATGGTTAAAAGTAGCAACTTAATAGTTACTACAGTATCATTTTTTAGGCTGTGCTTGATGTTATTGTTATTATTGATTGTACTACTGTTATTTTTGTACTACTTAGCCAATAAGATATAGTTTTCATAGTTGTTGTAATCAGTTGTTCTTAATTGTACTCAAAGCCTGAGATTGCATGAAGATCCTAAACAATACTATAGGCAAGTACCAAAGAACCAGGCGCTAGACCAAAGAGGCAGTAACTTCTAATCAACAATAAATTTAAGAATATTACAACAGGAGTCAAAGTCCAAAAGCCAGCTACATATAGAAAAATCTTCGAAAAGTCATTTCCTAAGGAGCTCTCCATACTAGGAAAAAGCTATCCACTATAAGCAACTTAAAAGCATTAATTTAGAAGCTGGACAAAAAACAAAAAAGGAGAAGACACGGAAGGAAGATGTAACCCCAGACATCCAGCTCGCCAAGGTAAAATCAGGGAGCAGTGAGGTGGAACAAATCAAAAGCTGCCACCTGGACTCTCTGAAATAGTAGCAGTGGAAGTAATGAAGCAGATAAAGGAGGCTCTAGAAAAAAATCAAATTAAAAATAATCACATAACTAAAGAAGTGATGTTCATAATGCAAGACATAGTGAATCTAAAGGCGATATAGATAAAAAGTAGAGGAGCTTAGGAAAATGATGGAAACTATAAAGGCCCAACATAGGAGAGAAATGGAACCCTTGAAACCGATTCCAATTGCTATTCAGATTAGAAAGTCTATTGGAAGTATTCACAGAAGAATGAACCAATATAAGCACAGAATATCAGCTCTAGAAGACAGGTTTGGTATTAGGTATCATGAAAAGAAAGATTTCTTACAAATAGCAATGGACCACAAAAAGTTAAGCAGAATAAAACACTGCTAGATGATGCAAAAACGGATAACACAAGACTGATTGGAGTACATTAAAAAAGCAGAAGATAGCACATGAAAAAACCTGTTTACAAACATAATGGCAGAAAACATCCAAAGCATGGAAAAAGAATTTGACATAGAGTTAAGTGAGACACACAATACCAATTAGCAATGCTCAAAAAAACTACACCAAGACCTATAGCAGTTAATATTCCAGAAATTCAACACAAAAACAGAAAAATAAAAGATGTTAGAGATAAGAAACCAAAAAGTTGTAATTAAAGCACACAAGAGTCATAGCAGACTTCTCAATACAAACACTTAAGTCAAAAGAACTTGGAGTAAAGATTTCCATTCCTTAAAAGAAAACAACATACATTCCAGATTGATGCAACCTACAAAACAATATTTCAAAACTGATGAATAAATAAGATACTTCCATGACAAAGAATACCTGAAGAAATTCATGACCACCAAACTAGCTCTCCAAAATGTACTAGTGGATATTCTAGAAAGACATAATGAACACTACAGTTTGATGGACCCCAGTAGAATGAATCTACCAGGCAAGGCAAGCAATGGAACAGAGGGAAAAGAAATTAACAGCAGGAAAATTATATGACAAAGATAAAGAAATACAGATCGGTTATAACCATCCATGTAAATGGTCTCAATTCACAAAGGAAAAGAAAAACATTGGCACACTGGATCATAAACAAGATCCAATAGTATGCTACATATAAGAAACACATTTAGTACAAAAATGAATTTATAGACTGAAAATCAAAAGATGGAAAGCAGTACTCTATGCAATAGAAATTTAGAAAAACTCAGGAATTACTATTCTATTTACAGACAAAGTGAATTTCAAGCCAAAACTGATCAAGACAGACAATGAGAGTCACAACATACTTGCTAATGGAGCAATCCAAGAGGAAGTGAAAACATTTATAAATATAAATACACCAAATACTTGCACACCCAACTGCACAAAACAAATATTAAGGGATATGAAAAATCAAATAAGCACTAATGCAACTGTACTGGGGAACCTCAATATCCAATATCACAAATAGATGAACTAGATGAAATATTTAAAAAAAAGAAATGCTAGAACTAAGCTAAACCTCTGAACAAATGGTCTCAGTAAATTTCTAGAGTGTTCCACCCCACAGTATCAGATTAGAGATTTTTCTCAGCTACTTGCCCAATGTTCTCCAAAATGGACCATATATTTTCTCATAGAGAAATTTTATGTAAATGCAAATGAGTTGAAACTGTACCATGCACATTATCATCAGACTAGGTTGCAATGTAATTGGAAATCAATGACAAAAGAAAACACAAAAATACACAAATAGGTGGAAATTAAATAACACCCTTCCTGATTGACCAATGGGTCACAGATGAAATTCAAAAGATCTTGTACAGTTTCTACCATTCGACAACAATCCAGTACAACATACTGGAACTTATAGGACACAAAGCAGTCCTAGAAGAAAAATTTATGCCAGTGAACTTGCACATCAGAAAAACAGACTGAGCTCAAAGAAATAACCTAACATTGAACCTAAAGCTTCTAGAAAAAGGAGAGAAAGTCAAGACCAAAGGTCATATGAATGAGAATTATTAAGATCAGAGTAGACACTAATTCACTTCAGACTAAGCAACAATACAAAGGATCAATACATTGAAGAAAACAATTCTAAAATTCCTTTGGAACCAAAAGAGATCTAGAATGACAAAAACAACCCTGAGAAACAAAGGTAAGGCAGGAGACATCACTGACTTTAGATTATAATACAAAGCTACCAAAATAAAAATTTATTATACTAAAAAAATAAAAAGGACCCAAAGATTCAGATTAGAAGATGACAAAACAACTCCAAACACAACCGGTCAGGCAAGCACCTTCAATGGAAGATGCTCTCTTTAGTAAATGGTACTAGAAAAAATTGACTTCGTACATGCCAAAAATCAAACTAAAAGTAATATCTCTCGCTATGGACTAAACTAAAATCAAAATGGATCAAAGATCTAAATATTACAACAAAAACACTAAATCTGCTGGAAGAAAGATAAGGCAAAACTCTTGAAAACATAGGTAGAGGCAAAGATTTTATGAAGAGAACCATAAATGCAGAGTAAACATTAGAAAGAATCAACAACTGAGATCTCACCTCATTAAAAAAAATTTTGCACAATAAAAGAAATGATCAACAGATTGAAGACAATCCCTAGAGCTGGAAATAATGTTTGTCAGTTGTTCCTCAAAGGACTAATATCTAAAATATATAAAGGACTCCAGATTCAGACCCTTCTAAATTTAAATACACAATCCAAAATGGGCACCTAAAATGAATGGATACTTCTCAAATGCAGAACTACAAATGGCAAATAAACATAAAAACGTTCAACATTACAGGTCATTTGAGAGATGCAAGTTAGAACAGCACTGAGATTCCATCTCACTCCAAAAAGAATGGCTACTATAAAGAAATCAAACAATAACAAAGGCTGCTGGCACTGTAGGGGAAAACACCCTTCTCCACTGTTGGTAGGAGTATACACTGATGCAACCACTGTGGAAATCTGTGTGGAGGTTCCTGAAAAAAGTAAATTAGAGGTTCCACTTAACCCAGCTGTTCCCCTTGTTGGTATCTACCTGAAAGACTTAAAACATCATATCACAGTGATATGTGTACATCCATGTTCATAGCAGTGTAATGTATAGAAGCGAAATCTTGCAAACTGTAGCAATGCTCATTAATGGATGAATGGATAAAAAAGATGTGAAGATTTTATATAACAGATTACTACACTGCCATACAGAAGGATAAATTTCATATATTTCTAGATAAAGTGGTATATACCTTGATATCACTCACTTGAGTGAAATAGATCGAGCATGTATATTTAAATATTGCATTATTTTCCTGGTGTGAGCAACTGAAAGGATACATAAAAACCAAAATATTTCATAGCTCCTGGAAAGTGGGAAGAAAATGTTCAAATAGAAAAGGAAATAAGAGAATGGAGAAGGAAAGGAAGGGAAAAGAAAAAAGAGAATAGAAGGGAAAATGGAAATAAAGCTTTTATAAATAAAGAGAGAAAGAGGGATTGAAGGACAGGGAGTAAATTGAGGAAAAAAGAATCATGATATAGTATTCAGGTGTACATATTCCCTCTGATAAAGTGATTGTTAATATTTCTAGAATTGACCAATAAAATTAATTAAAAGAAAAACTAAAATAGATATATCTTAGAAATCTCAGGACAGCAAAAAACGGTGGAAAAAATAAAGCTGCAGAGCCCACGAGCGTATTACTGGATAGAAAAGAATTATTTTAAAAATACTGTAGCATTGCCTACATTGTTTTTGATAGATTTCTGCTACACTGAAGTCTCTGAAAGGGAGAACCCTGCAGGATTTCCATGCCAAAACGAAAATGTCACTGTGGCTGAGCCAGAATGATTGAAAACAAGCACAGTAGAACTAGCCAAACCTGAGAATGTGTATTCACCGAGGCCTTCCATACCAAATTCCAAGTATTTAAATGTCAAGAAAAAAAAAGGTACTAAAATGTTTAGCAGAAGAGTATATGAAAACACAAAAGTTCTGTATACACAGGCAGATTCCTTTTTTCTAGAAATAAACATCTTGAATTTATTGCAGGTGGCATAATCCACAAGGTTCATAGGCTTTAGTATCTCCCAACTTTCCAGAGGATGATGAGTTCACAGCAGAAATAACAATCATATAGGTGTGTGGATTTACAATGAGAAGACTATAAATTTTTCATGGAAAAAGCATAATAATGAAATACATGGAAGTATATAAGTTAGGTGTATTTAAATCTTAAAATATTCAGGAGGGTTAAATCAGATATTAAAGGAAGACAAGAAATTATGAACAATTTTTAAGTTTAGTAGTTAAAACAAAAATTCAGTAATTAGTTGAAGTGCAGAGTTCTGAATTTGATTAAAATATGCAAAATGATTCTATCAAATCAAACTAGGAAATGGGAGAAAAGAGAAAATGTATCAAGATACGTATATTTTTCCAGAAGTTTAAAAGATACAGATATGAATGTTATCTTATAAAATGAAGGCTAAAACTTCCCAAAAATAATGAAAGATCCAGTTTCCCACTAAAAACAAACTTAAAATTAATTTTTAATTAACATATTATAGTGAAAGTTAAATCAATAAACAGATTAACAAAAGTACAAAATGTAGCGCACAGAGGAATAAGTCACAATAACATATTCTAAACATCAGTACTACGTTTAAAACAATAGTGAAGTACATATGATTTTCCACTGGTTGAGTACAAAGTATTCTACTTCAAATTTGCAGTTTTATAACTGGATAGACTATCATATCAGTCTGGAGCCCCGGTGAATATATCATCAGGAACGCACTAATATGTGACTCAGAAACTGATCATAAACACAGCCTCTTTGATAAACATTTTAAAAAATATACTTCTCCAAGGAAAATAATACATTCAAAAGGATGTGATGAGACCTTAGAAATTAAGATTGGGTAATATACTGAGATTAAGAAGAAAGAGTACAGGAGAGAGTTTATGATATAAGGAAAATAATTAATCAGACAATAGGGGATGCTCAACCAGGGCATGTGATTGACTATTAGGGAAAAAAGAAGAAATAAACAAGATAAGAAATAGGAAGACAGTGAAGAGGAGAAGTGGAAGAAGACAATGGATATTTATTTACTTATTTATTTATTTTTTTGCGGTACTGGGGATCGAACTCAGGACCTTGTGCTTGCCAGGCAAGCACTTATTCCACTGAGCTATATCCCCAGCCCTGAAGACAATGGATAAACAGAGAAACTAGTTAGAAAGACTGACTAGCCCAGTTTAGTGATTATGGAATTTGATCTATTTTTACAATAAAAATAAAGTTAGAAAACTTACAGGTCATCTAACAGAAAATATAGGATCTCAAAAGCAAAGATTTAATATCTTTATGGGATTCTCTGACTGCATCTGAATAGAGAAGACACCCAATGAGCTTTTGTTTATTTATTATTTTGCCTGGCTCAGGCTTTACTTGCTCCCACACCTGCAGGGACAATAAATGTTGTCTGGTGTTTGCCAGGGTCTGGGCAGATCCTTTGCTTAGTACCAGGACTCTGGGGGATCCTGGGACAAAACTGCCCCCAGGAACTGTGTAGCCAGCATAGAAGATCCAAAATTCACCCACTGCCCACAGGTGACCTTCATGGCCCTCCCAGCTTCTGTGTCCACAGTGATAAAACCCAATGAAAGGCTGAGCCTGGTGGTCGGGCACTGGAGTGGGTGTTTGGTCACTTCCGGCTGGCTCTTTTCTGCACAATGTCTGTTGCTGAAGCAGCTCAATCAGCTCCTCCATGTAGATCCTGAAGCCAGGGGAGAGAGTATTTCTCCTCCAGGAACCTCTGCTTCTCCACAGCCTTCCCCTCTGGGGTGGCAAACTCCTTGAACTTGTGGTCGATGGTGGTAGATGGTCAGGGCCGTCTGGGTGCAGCCGGGGGTCCTGCCGGGCAACGCTCAGCAGCATTCCTTGCCTTAGGTCCATCCTGAACTTGGAGCACAGGTCCTCCCTCAGAGTCTTGAGGATATAGAAGTCAAGCCCACAGGCCTCATAAAGGAGATCGAGCGTCCGCATGATTGCAATCTCAGTGAGGTTCTTGCCCTGGATCTCACTGTAGAACTCCCGCTGAAACAGCTGTGGCCTCCACACCTTCACCCTGTTTGAGAGCTTCTTGTTCTTGGCATATCTGCAGCCCAGGATCCAGCTCCTCACTGCCGAGCCCCTTCTGGGACTCCGGAGGACAGGAGACAGGGATGGGCACGTCCTCCACGCACTCCGGCTGCCCATTCTTGGGGTTGATCTTGCACTTGGTCAGGTTAAGATTCGTATTGGACGAGGTAGGCTTCTGTGAGTCCTCCAGAGAGCTCCGGAAATGTGCGCGCAGGTGAGAGCAAACGCCTTCCTGCAGTTGCAGCTGCCTTCACAGGTGGACCGGAAACTTGTGCAGACGCGTTGCAGGCGCTGCTGTAGTTCTCACCTAAGGCTGGACCCAGCGATCTACTCGTAAAGCTCTTTTAAAAATGTAATTTCAACAATACTATTCTAACTGAAGGAAGAGAGGGCAGAAAGATATTATGGTGGTGTTAAAATAATTCAAAGTATTTAATAGCGTCATATTAGATGATGATGTAATTTATTTGACACGGACAAAGAATAATTGAAAAGAGTAAGTTTTCTCCTGTAGGATAACGCTAAATCGTGGTAGACAATAATGTCATATGAGCACACAAAAAAAGAAATTTATTATTTTCTTACACCTCCAAAATAAAATTTCTGACTGACTGCACAGAATATATATTTTAATTATCACCAAAAGGAACAACAACAACAAAAAAATTGCAGGGCATATGTTATGGCTGATACATTGTGTCAACTTGGGGAGTCTAGATGTCTAAGCAACTCAACAGGGAGCCAGGGTGCTTACTTTGTACTCGTCCTGAGCCTGTGCAAGAGGAGGGTATGGAGATTAGTGAGAGCTACATGCTGGGTAAGTGCAGTGCGGGTAGCGTGTTTACAATGTAAGGGAGGGAAAAATGTGGCTTGCTGCCATTCCTCCCTTTTGCTCTGGTTGCTTTGCTGTCACCCTGTCATGATGTTTGCCCTCTGTCATGTGCCGCTCTGCCTCGAGGCCAACCAAATATGGACTGAAACCTCCACAAACTGTGAGCTAAATAAACATTTCCTTCCTTATTTGGGGTGTCAGATATTTTGTCTCAGCAACCACAGAAAAGTAACTAAGACCACATAAACATTGAAATTGGATGGCAGAGTTCAGAACACCATTAAAAGAAACAAGTCATTGTGAGATCCAGCAATGGAATAAGATAAACTGGACTCACAACTTTCTTCTATTAAGAAAGTTCATTGAAAAGGGGGAATTTAGAGTGGGGACAAATTCCTACTACTTAAAAGTCAAACGCTTCTAGAAATAAATTCTTAGGTTCATGGTCAAAGTGAAACTAACAAATAATTTGCCTTTTGATCTGAGATTTTTTTTTTTTTTTTAATGAGATAGGCTCCCTTAGACAATGAGAAAGGCTTCCATTCTGATTGCTCAGACAATGGAAGTGGAATCTGAGTACTAACCAAAGAACTTGAGGCATTTGCATCTCCCTTTAGACTCAACCTTAATCAGAGCAGAACAGGACCTTGGTCAGCCCAGAGCTAATACCCAGGAGGTTTGGATCCGCAAGACAAAAAAAAAGTGATCTGTACAGATTAATTTAGAAAACCTTCCCTGAGAGTTCTGGCATTTTGGAGGGGGCGCTGCAGAGTCAGGCTATTGAAAGAGGGGATGGTAAGAGAGATGCAGGCATTGGAGAAAAAAAGAGGGAATTGAACCCTCCTCTCCTGATTCTGAAACAGGGCACATGTTTGCTTATGATGCAAGGCTTTGTCTTTTGAAATCAACCAGCTTTTTTAGTAGAAAAATGTTTAATAATCTCATCACAATCCAGTGTGTAGGAGAGAGATGAGGAAGATACTTAGGAAAAGGTGAACGATGTAGAATGAATTATGTAAGTCTTAACCCCAGTGTGACTGCATTTGAAAACAGGACCTTTAGTGTATAATAAAGGTTAAATAAAGTCATAAGAGTGCATTCCTAATCTGATAGGATTAGTGGTTTTATCAGAAGTTGATGTGAGGCGACAGAGAAGGAAGCAGAGAGAGTTCTTCCCAGCACTCCACCATGCTGGCACCCTGAGAGCAGATTCCAGTCCTAGATCTGAGAGAAAATAAATTTCTGTTGTTTGAGCCACTGAGTCCCAAACATATGACTATTAACCAACTGCACTTACCTGTGCAAACACAAGGTATCTGAGGGTTGTGCTGGTGGATGAATTCTGTGGAATATTATGCTTGCTCTGTAGAGTTTTGTAATGATGTAGAATAAAATGACTTTAGAACTTTGCCTACATTGATATCTGATCTAGAATTTAAGGTATTTGATTAACTCAATAAATTAATATTTACTAAAAATGCATATGCTCCAAAAGGCCTGAAAACAATAATTCAAACATGGTTTCTACATTTAATGGGTAAAATGAAGGCAGAACGCTTTTCTTACTTACCGGAGACTGCCTTACATCTGTTGCGTGCTGCGGCATGTGTCTATGCTTGCAGCAGGATAGCATGCTGCTTCGTTGCTAATGCTTACGATAGTCTACAAAAGTTGTGGTTGATAACTTATTTCTTTCATAATTGCTAATCTTAAGGAACATGATAAGCAAGATATGTATTTTTATAAGGAAAGTTTTATGCATACTCTCAGCACATATTTTACTTTTACTTTTTCTGGCAATGCTTACAATAGGCATGTGTTGATATTTTGCTTTCCCAGTAGCAGTCCCCTAAAGTTCACCTTTTATAGTCACATAAACTGCTGGTAGTAATATAAAAGCTTTAATAGTAACTCTTTCTTCTTCAGTGCAGGTGGTGTATATTAGCTATTTCTCACTTTTAAGACAGGAACATGGATCTTTCTGATCCCGGAAAGAAATGTATGGTGGACTCAGAATTAACCAACATATGTTAAATCAGTGTTCATTCTCTAGACATAATGTCACAGACATTCATTCTTCTCAGTGGCACTAGTCCACCTGATAAAATAACTTGCACAGTTTTATGTTATCCGTAAAATCCACTTGTAATTACAGGAACCTAATGTTAGCCCAGTAGGTATTTTTAAAATATATAGAGATTTAAATTATATTCTTTACCTATTCTGTTTGAAGCAAGTGTAACCACTAAAGAGAATTTTCTTTAAAACTTGGATTATAATAAATTATAATTATATATGTTATGTATATTTTATATATGAAAGCCATATGCTCCCAGTAGGTTAGCAATTCCTTGTTTTGAGCCTTTTATAAAATTATCTAAAATAATACCTATAATAATTTTCTATATTTGTGTACTTTGCATTTGATAGCTTATGTTGTTATATCCTTTGAGTGGAGAGATTGTGTTTTATTGATATTTTTCCTGAAGACCACCATAGGGACTGACAGTAAGTCAATAATTCCTTGTTGAATGAATGGATAAATACTTGGCAACAATTGATAATTTCTAGAACTTCACTGTGTAGACTTGACTCTCAATTTTACTTTTATTCTGTTACTTTGGGAAATCAGCCCACCTTCGTGTGAGGATAAAAATAAAATTTAGTTTACAGTACTTTTGTTGTTCAATAGAGGTTAAAGCATTTAAATTAGTGTTTAGGTCTTAGTAAGGCCCAAATCAACATCTAAAATTTTTGTTCAGCGTGAGACCTGAGGCGCTATTAGAGCATATATTTTACATGAAACTGTGTTAAATGAAACAATATATTCCATTCTATCAATGTATAGGGCAAAATCATTTTCACATTTTACAATGCTTGGTGTTATAAACTTTCATCAAGTCAGTTACCTTATCACCACTAAAATTTAATTCATCTATTCAGCAATCTTGGCAGAATATGAAGTTTGAAAAACTCAGTATTTAAGAAATTCAGTTTCTTTTCCTTTCACAATGTCTATTGTACTTTAGGATTTTATTTGCTGTTTTAAGTTTCTTACACTAAGGAGGCAATGACTGCGATAGGAGAGAAGAAAAGAAAGAAAGAATATATATAATATATATATATTAGCTAAGAAAATTGTACTACTAATTTCTATTAGTTCATTGAAAGGAACAACCAGTGTTTATATTGTTCGATCAGTCTTACAGCTGTTAATTGGAGCAACTACTCTGAAGATAACAAAACAATATGAAATATAATAACCATTGTTAATTTCCTATTCTCTTGTTTTGAAATTCTGTATCATTTTTATTTTCTTATTATTGTCTTTAAAATTAAAAAAAAAATTTAAAAAGAAATTCATAGTTTAAAAGGAAGATTTGACAAAGATGCTCCCAGAAGAGATGTAGTTCTGAAAATCTCCATGAGCATTTACCTCAATATTCTGCAACTGTGCTCATACTGGTCTTTCTTTCCAATAAAATCTGAATTCATTTAATGAAGAAGCATTGTGCTTGTATCCTCAATTATTCATAATGTAAAAATAAAACATGATAAAATAACATGTAATAAAACAATTTTCTGAGGCATTAATATGAGTTTATTTATAATGCTTTTAAACAAAAATTTAAATACATACACATCTTACACATTTAAATTCTAAGTTACACACAGGTATCTCTTGCTTTGCTAGGTCTTTCTCACATGAACTGTAGTCATAGATGCTAAGTTGAATTTTCTGTTTCTGTTGCTATGGAGAATCTTCCAATACTAATGAAACAATCTGAGTTTAATATCTACATAATTTCTCTGCATTGTTTTTCTGATTTCTTAAAGAAGTTTTATATTAAACATTAATTCAAAAAGTATTTTTGGTAATTTATTTTTATACTTCAAAAAACTACAGAGAATTTTAGGCCTCTTTGCAGTGGGTCAGCCTTGGTTACCCATGAAGCCTCGCTTTCTACACATTCTTTGCAACACTGACTCACGGCAGTCTAAACTTGTTCCTCAAACTGCGGTTCCTAAGACCCCAAAGTCTTTTTGCTTTTGCCATTTCTGAGTTGACATTGCTCAACCACTGGGGAATTTTAAAGAAACAATGGTGTGTGTCAGTTACTTACTTACATTCTGTTGTTGATGGCCTGTTAGAATAACTTCTCTTCTATACCTGGTTGTTGGAGGCCTGGAAATTCTCTAGGGAGAAGGCATTATTTAAAATTGTTCTAGAAAACATGAATCAAGGTGAAAAAAACCTACTCAAATAGCACGAAATACCAAGAGAAATGACCACCAGCAGAGAGAGTACATGACTCTGGGTGACAGGATAGTCTAACTTGAAAATATGAAAAGGGAGGTAATTGAAAGGTAATTTTCTAAAAGTCCTTGAACAGTGGGATGCTCAAGAAAATTTAAATTCTAAACAATGCTAAAACTGGAATACTTAGGAACAAAGACGTGGTGAAATAAAATTAATTTCACATCGAAGTAAGATAATGCAAATGAGTTACTCAAAGATATGAAGTTTCAATAAAATTATATGACAGAAAAAACTTGTGAGATGCTTTAAATATTAACTTATATTCTATATATTTCATGTACATATCTACATATATATATACACACAAATACATATTTACCAAACATCAAAAGCTTCTGTCCTAAAACATTTAACATGTTTGTTTTAATAGTAATCATTATATATTTAATAGTGGTCAGTATACATTACCAATTGTCATTATTTATTCTAAGTGTTTTATACTAATTAACTCATGTAAACCTCATAATCTATTAGGTACTTTTTTATTTTAAAGGTAAAAGAATGAAAACATATTAACAAACACACAGACAGAAACAAAATAATCAGGTACTTTTAAGCACTAAACTAACTATATAGCCATTCTTTAATAGAAAAGAAGCACGCAAAACACTGTGAAGGTTTTACTAGAAATATACCCTCAATCCAGTATGATTCAATCTCCTTCTCTATGCTATGATCGATTTTTGCTGCTTATATTTCCCCAAATAATTTCTCCTTCTACCAACTTGACTGATACTCCATCGGGATTTAGACCCTTTTCTCACTCTGTGGAGAACATGAAAGTACTTTGTTTTTTTTTTTTTTTTTTTTTTTTTTTTGATAGGTTAACTATTTAATTCCTAGATATTTTTATTATAGTACAGTAACATAGTCTATTGTCCTTTTCAAACAGAAGTTATACTTCTGTAAAGTATTCCTTTGTAAACTTTACTTTTAGAAGGTAATATACTCTATCTTTAACATTTGAAGCTTTCAGAATAATTGGATAATAGTTCATTTAATGTAGTCTCATG